>OZ017743.1:56533797-56756297 GCA_963969285.1 Odontomyia ornata | reverse complement strand
TGTGTTTACCAATCTTCTTTTACAATTAAATTTTGTTGGTTGGGCTGGGCCTTGGGGTATTATTTTTCCTGCAGCCAATCTCACGCGATTTTCGATCATATCCAGGGTAGCCTCTAATTCTTCTATATTTGTCGAATGCAATATCATAAAGTGGTTAGTAGGGATTCTAATTTGTTTCAGCGTTATTTTGGTGAATCCGGTTTTTCTCTTTAATTTCCTCGATCGAAAGGCTCGCTTTGGCGTGAGGTAGATGGTTCATTAGCAAGGTTAGTATCAGGATTCTGATTAAAGTTTTGGTTTTGAGCCATTTCTGAAAAGAAAGGTCGTTTTATGTTAGTTAAATCTAGTCCCTTTAATGGAGCTTTTTTATATTTAGGATATATCTTATCCCTATTTGCTTTGAAGTCTTTAATGAATCCCGTATCTCGTGTTTCCTCATAACCTTCTCTAGTTGCATTTCTTTTATCAATGATCTTTTCTTTCGTTTGCTTCATAATTTTGAAAAATGTTTCCTTGTTAACTTTTCCTCTAAGGACATCTGTAGGTCTTTCTCTTGTTGTAGAGTGGATTTGCCTATTATAGAATTCCACTGCTTCGTAAGCTTTTTCAATTAGTGTCTTTAAAGTTGTATCGTGCATTGTTCGTAATTTTTCTTTAATAGTACTATGTAGTCTTTCGACATCCGTATTTCCCGTATGCGCATTTGGTGTCGTATAATGGATTTGGATTTGTTTTTCTATAATTGTTTGCTTTGTTAAGAATCTATTCAATTGATCATCTGCAACAATTTTCTTAGGTTTTTCTTGATTTCAGAAATAATTCACCAAGGCTTCCTTTAGGCTGAAGTCATCTGTTGATTTAAGATAAATTATTGAAGCATACTTAGAGAATTTATCGATGTAAAGAAACTATTCCCTTTGACTACTACTGTGTCCATATGCACGATTTCTCCAATACCTGATGGAGTTTCTGTATCCTTGAATTAAGGTTTTATGGGGTTTCTATCATATTTGGCTTTAGTACAAACTTCGCAGCTATTAATAAACTTATTAATAATTTCTTTCAAATTCGGATAGAATATTTGCTTCCTGAGACCATTCTAGTTTTCGTTGATACCGGAGTGTCCAGTTTCTTTAACGTGGTATTGCTTTATGTTTTTAACTGTTTCCTCTATGTCTTTCATATCTTTAGCCAAATAGACGCACTTAATAAATTTAATATTTGCTGTATCAAAATGTGGTATTATGCATTGTTGAATTTCGTTGTATAAATGATCGTTTGAATCCGAATAAATTCCATTCTTTCTTGGTCTAATAAATTGTTTTAATTTTCCTAAAAGGGTTGATTCATCTCCTGTAATTTCACTTTCATTGATGATTAATCTGCGCTTTTTTGATATTGGTTTTGGTATATCCGTCCTGTTTGTAAGTAGAATTTGATTATTTAGACCATTGACAATTGAATCATGTATTTCAAAGTGATCGTTTAAATTTTCAGCCTGTGTATGTATTGTTGGTGCCAAACATCCATCTTCCAACATATTTTCATCCAGTTCATCAAGTGGGTTCATTTCCTCGTTTTTCACAATTCTCGACAAAAAATCGGCTAATACATTATGCTTTCCTTTTATGTACTTGACTTTGATATTATACTCTCCCTGCTCAATTAGCCATCGTTGTAACCTTGGACTTATATCCTTTCCCTTATATGTAACTTGTAGCCACTTTAGGGGCTGATGATCTGTATTTAATGTGAACTTCTTTCCGTAAAGGTAGCTCCTAAACTTTTTGATACCCCAGACAATTGCAAGGAGCTCCTTTTCAACTGTTGAGTAATTTCTCTCGTGATTATTTAATGTCCTACTAGCATACCATATAGGATGTCCGTTCTGTGAAAGCACCTCTCCCAATGCGTAGCTCGATGCATCAGTTGTAACCTCAAACTCCTTATCCATTTCCGCATATTTGAGCACAGGTGGGTTAACTGGGGACTTTTTAAGTGCTTCAACAGCGTTTCTGTATTCAGAATTATTTATATCAATTTTCGCGCCCTATTTCAAGCACCTGGAAAAAGGCAATGCCATCTTCCCATAATCCTTAATAAATTTTCGGTAATACCCTGTAAGTCCCAAAAATGATTTAATTTCTTTCTGTGTTTTCGGAATTTCTATTTCCATTATTTTCCCAATCAGTTTCGGGTTGTGTTTGATACCCTTATCTGTAAGTACATGACCAAACAATTCCGACTCCCTCCTGAGGAAATTGCATTTGTCTGTTTGCAATTTCAGACCATTTTCCTTTAGTCGTTTTAAGACCTTTTTGAGATTTGTCATATGTTCCTCCAGGGATGAAGAAAATACAAGGATATCGTCAAGATAAACTATACAGATTTTGTTGATGAGATTGTCCAGGACCTTATTCATCATTCTTTGAAAGGATGCCGGTGCATTTTTGAGGCCAAAAGGCATTTGGTTAAACTCGATGTGGCCACGGGTTGTTGAAAATGCTGTTTTAGCCTTATCGTTCTCATCAACCGGAATTTGATGGAATCCCTTTGCGAGATCCAATGTTGTAGAATATTGAGCTTCTTCAAGTTTGCTAAGAATATTCTCAATATCAATATCAATTTTTAGGTACCACCCAAAGAGGAGAATTATAGGGCGATTTGGATTTTAGAATTATACCGTTTTTTAGCATTTGTTTAATTTGACATTCAACTTCTTTTTCGTGAATGTCGGGATATTGGTAAATTCTAGAAAATATGGGTTTATCGTCTTCTGTGAACAACTTTGTTTGTAGGCTTGAGAATGTCTCCTTCTTTATAGAATAAATCCTGAAATCTATTCAAGACCCCAATTAATTCATTTTTTTCTTCACTATTAAGATGATTTAAGTTGATTGTACCTGTTTCGCCATGCTCTTACTGGGTAAGTTCATTGGTCAAAAGACATGGAAATATGAATGGAACTTTCCTTTCACCTACAATTTTATATTTTTGTCCCATATTAATTGTTACGCCCAATGTTCCAAAATATTGTTCCCCAATATTACTTCATAGTCTTTATTTTTCAGATTTGCTTCCTTCCAAGTCATGTATTTCCTAAATTTCGGATGCTGAAGCTCAAGAGGTAATAGGCTTATAATTTCATTGTATATTTAACATAACCAGATATTGTATTAATTTTACATTGTTCTTGCAATTGTTTTCTTTTCAGATTACATAATTTTGTAGAATCGATTACCGATATTGTACTACCAGTATCGATCAAAGTTCTCACCACTTCACTTCCTACAGTAATATCGACTAAGAGTAGATTTCTGGAGACAGTTCTACGCAAAAACCCTACGCTGCCGAAATCTGATTAATATTTTGGTCATAATTACTTTCAGTTTCAAAGTTATTTTCTAGGTTTCAGTTTGATACTAAATTATTATTTTCATTAGTGTTAATATCCGTGGGTTCGTATCTGCAAGAATTGTTTGACCTATTATCGTTTCTACCGTCATTTCTGTTATTTTGTCTGTTATTGGCCATATTTCTATTCTGGCTTTGCTGATTTGAAACACGTTATAGATTCTGTTAGGGAAAAAAATTGATTTCTTTGAAAATTATTTTGAGCACCAGTAGATTGGGGAATATGCGGATTATTAGAGTTTCTGCGGGATTCCTCATTATTTCCACTGTTGTTCTTAAAAGCACTGTTTTTCTTTTTATAAATATTGTCATATTTCGGGTTATTAATCATATTTTGTCTCAAAAGATTCAAGTATGACTTCGTCAAATTTACAGCCTCTGTGCTCAAAAGGGCTACTGTCATAATCTGAGGCACTTTTTGTTTAAATATATCGTTAATTATATCTGGGATAGTGTTCTTATTATAAATATTGTTATTTTCTGATAAGCACTTATTTAACATGTCATTTTGTATTTATGAAAGGTAATAATAAATTTCACTTACAGTTCTATTTGGTAACATTCTTGTAGCTTTCTCGATAAGGCGCTCGTATGATTCCTGCGTTGTGAAGACCTTGATGAGTAGTTTTCGTGCGAGGGCCGGTATGTTGGGATGCAAAAGTGCAGTGGCTCTGACGTCACTTATATATATATATATATATATATATATATATATATATATATATATATTTATCTATATATACATATATATATATATATATATATATATATATATATATATATATATATATATATATATAAGTGACGTCAGAGCCACTGCTTTTTTGCATCCCAACATACCACCCAAGTAAATAATGTAAACAATAACTTTAATTAAAATTCGACCGAGCAGATTCATTGGAATATTATCATAAGATTTTAATTAAATCCCATGCATCCGTTTGGATATTTATGTTTTGTCTGCATTGGCTTCTCTTTAGAAGATAAGCAACGTTCCCTTTGTATCCAGAGGTGTCGTGGGAACATATCAAAGTATTGTCAGTTAGTCTTAAGTTAAATTTCACGGAATAAAGGCTGTTCAATTAAATAAAATTACTTGCGTTTTATTTTTTTTTGAACGTCGACTTTGGATTCAACATAACTGGTGCAGCCGTAAACGGACTTAATGAAACGAGAAAGTTTTCGCGAAATACGTGAAACTAAGTTTCTGTACGCGTCTAAACGGAGCTATGAGAAGTGCATACGGAAATCGTGTAAAAGTTTTTTCACAGTGAAATCGCACGGACTTAGTTCAGAGATAATGAAAATATAACCGCTCTAATAATAAATCGAGTGCTAGTTATTTCTCCGGAGATCCCGGCAAGCCTTTAAATAAAGGTATCTTAAAAACTCTTCAGGGAGACTCCCGTTAGCGTATCCAGAGGATAATTTAAAAAAAACCAGTTAAATAAAAACCTGAGAAGTTTGCAAAAACTCAGTTGACAAAAAATCGGCAGCGTTTAAAAAAAAGAAAAATAGTGCAAATAAAACGAAAAGTGAAAAATGGAAGCCATCCCACAGCAGTTGAATGCTATAAACCCGCCGGAAAATGTAAACCGCCAAGCGATAGCAGATACAATCGCAAGGGTGATGTCAGCTGTACGACCATTTAATTGAGAAGAAGATGTGGCTACATTTGTTCGTCAAGTTGATCTGGTGCACAACGCAATTGAAAATCAGGAGCATCGAATATTCGTCGAAAATTTCTACATTTTTCCGAAAATAATAGGACATGCAGCGGAAGTTATAGGAAATATTCCATCAAGGCAAAGAACTTGGGCCCTCGCACGAGAACTACTCATCAAGGTCTTCACAACGCAGGAATCATACGAGTGCCTTATCGAGAAAGCTACAAGAACGTTACCAAATAGAACTGTAAGTGAAATTTATTATTACCTTTCAAAAATACAAAATGACATGTTAAATAAGTGCTTATCAGAAAATAGCAATATTTATAATAAGAACATTATCCCAGATATAATTAACGATATATTTAAACAAAAAGTGCCTCAGATTATGACAGTAGCCCTTTTGAGCACAGAGGCTGTAAATTTGACGAAGTCATACTTGAATCTTTTGAGACAAAATATGATTAATAACCCAAAATATGACAATATTTATAAAAAGAAAAACAGTGCTTTTAAGAACAACAGTGGAAATAATGAGAAATCCCGCAGAAACTCTAATAATCTGCATATTCCCCAATCTACTGGTGCTCAAAATAATTTTCAAAGAAATCAATTTTTTTCCCCTAACAGAATCTATAACGTGTTTCAAATCAGCAAAGCCAGAATAGAAATATGGCCAATAACAGACAAAATAACAGAAATGACGGTAGAAACGATAATAGGTCAAACAATTCTTGCAGATACGAACCCATGGAAATTAATACTAATGAAAATAATAATTTAGTATCAAACTGAAACCTAGAAAATAACTTTTAAACTGAAAGTAATTATGACCAAAATATTAATCAGATTTCGGCAGCGTAGGGTTTTTGCGTAGAACTGTCTCCAGAAATCTACTCTTAGTCGATATTACTGTAGGAAGTGAAGTGGTGAGAACTTTGATCGATACTGGTAGTACAATATCGGTAATCGATTCTACAAAATTATGTAATCTGAAAAGAAAACAATTGCAAGAACAATGTAAAATTAATACAATATCTGGTTATGTTAAATTATACAATGAAATTATAAGCCCATTACCCTTTTGAGCTTCAGCATCCCAAATTTAGGAAATACATGACTTGGAAGGAAGCAAATCTGAAAAATAAAGACTATGGAGCAATATTGGGGAACAATATTTTGGAACATTGGGTGTAACAATTAATATGGGACAAAAATATAAAATTGTAGGTGAAAGGAAAGTTCCATTCATATTTCCATGTCTTTTGACCAATGAACTTACCCAGTAAGAGCATGGCGAAACAGGTACAATCAACTTAAATCATCTTAATAGTGAAGAAAAAAATGAATTAATTGGGGTCTTGAATAGATTTCAGGATTTATTCTATAAAGAAGGAGACATTCTCAAGCCTACAAACAAAGTTGTTCACAGAAGACGATAAACCCATATTTTCTAGAATTTACCAATATCCCGACATTCACGAAAAAGAAGTTGAATGTCAAATTAAACAAATGCTAAAAAACAGTATAATTCTAAAATCCAAATAGCCCTATAATTCCCCTCTTTGGGTGGTACCTAAAAAAATTTATAATTCAGGGGAGAAAAAGTGGAGAATTGTAATAGACTATACTAGGCTTAACGAAAATACAATCGAGAATAAATTTCCAATCCTAAATATTGAGAATATTCTTAGCAAACTTGGAGAAGCTCAATATTCTACAATATTGGATCTCGCAAAGGGATTCCATCAAATTCCGGTTGATGAGAACGATAAGGCTAAAACAGCATTTTCAACAATCCGGGGCCACAACGAGTTTAACCAAATGCCTTTTGGCCTCAAAAATGCACCGGCATCCTTTCAGAGAATGATGAATGAGATCCTGGACAATCTCATCAACAAAATCTGTATAGTTTATCTTGACGATATCCTTGTATTTTCTTCATCCCTGGAGGAACATATGACAAATCTCAAAAAGGTCTTAAAACGACTAAAGGAAAATGGTCTGAAATTGCAAACAGACAAATGCAATTTCCTCAGGAGGGAGTTGGAATTCTTTGGTCATGTACTTACAGATAAGGGTATCAAACATAACCCGAAACTGATTGGGAAAATAATGGAAATAGAAATTCCGAAAACACAGAAAGAAATTAAATCATTTTTGGGACTTACAGGGTATTACCGAAAATTTATTAAGGATTATGGGAAGATGGCATTGCCTTTTACAAGGTGCTTGAAATAGGGCGCGAAAATTGATATAAATAATTCTGAATACAGAAACGCTGTTGAAGCACTTAAAAAGTCCCCAATTAACCCACCTGTGCTCAAATATGCGGAAATGGATAAGGAGTTTGAGGCTACAACTGATGCATCGAGCTACGCATTGGGAGAGGTGCTTTCACAGAACGGACATCCTATATGGTATGCAAGGCTACAACGATGGCTAATTTAGCTGGGAGAGTATAATATCAAAATCAAGTACATAAAAGGAAAGCATAATGTACTAGCCGATTTTTTGTCTAGAATTGTGAAAAACGAGGAAATGAACCCACTTGATGAACTGGATGAAAATATGTTGGAAGATGGAAGTTTGGCACCAACAATACATACACAGGCTGAAAATTTAAACGATCACTGTGAAATACATGATTCAATTGTCAATGGTCTAAATAATCAAATTCTACTTACAAACAGGACGGATATACCAAAACCAATATCAAAAAAGCGCAGATTAATCATCAATGAAAGTGAAATTACAGGAGATGAATCAACCCTTTTAGGAAAATTAAAACAATTTATTAGACCAAGAAAGAATGGAATTTATTCGGATTCAAACGATCATTTATACAACAAAATTCAACAATTCATAATACCACATTTTGATACAGCAAATATTAAATTTATTAAGTGCGTCTATTTGGCTAAAGATATGAAAGACATAGAGGAAACAGTTAAAAACATAAAGCAATACCACGTTAAAGAAACTGGACACTCCGGTATCAACGAAAACTAGAATGGTCTCCGGAAGCAAATTGTAATGAATCTTGTGACGCCGCTGGCGACTCACTAACACACCTTGCCAACGAGTGGCTTGGCATCTCACGTCGGTTGTGACGGTTGCACATCCCACGTCAATTTAGTCGTGGCTGTCAACTGGATTCTTTGGCTTGCATGGATCCGGCGTGATCGGCGTGTTCGGGCGCATAATTTGGGAAATTTAGGTTATTAGGAGGCAAGGATAAAATATTAATTATAATTTATACGGGTAAACGACGATACGGAAAGCGGAAAGCGTTTCCTACCACGGCTTTGGATGCAAATATTAGGCAGAACAGGAGAAATTGCACTTCGCGAGATTCAACCTTTTTTAATACCGAAATCGGCAAAGTCGCCATCGTCGCAAGCTGCGCGGCGATTGAGGAGGCAGCCACCCCAAGAGGATATCCCGGTGGAGGCAGCGAAAATAGCTAGGAGATAACAAGTAAGTGTAAAGTGCGAATGTAGAGGATCTGAATGGGAACGCGAAACTGTGAAAGAAAAGTGCACGGACGAAAAAAACAAGTCAAGTTTCCGATATTATAGTTGCCGCTTCCTTAATTCTAACCAGCTACCTGTTACAAATCGGGTCGGATGTCTTAAACCATATCTCGGGGAAACGTTGGGAGTTTCCATCCTGAGCCAAGTTTTCTGACCGCTGTTTTTGTTGTCGTGTTTACTCAACGTGGTGCCCCGGGTTGGTTAATTGCGGTCTTGATTTTATTCGAACCTGGTGATTTGCGCTTTTTCCGGAAAATAAAATTACAGTATTTTCAAGCACTAAATTCGAACGGGCTTTATGTTCATATGCTGGGTTGAACCTTTCGATTTGTTGTCTTGTTGACTGCCCCCGCGACCGCACTGGAAAATCAGGTGGCATCTTCCTTCGATAAATTTTAATGCTTGTTGGGAAAGTTTCTGCGGATCGAAATCTGCTGGTTGGCAAACGCAATGACTTGAGTTTTTTATTCATCCCAGAAAAACCAAAGCATAATCGAACAAATTTTGGCTTGTCCTGAATCGGGTATCTGATCGTTTCTTTTCATAAAAGTGTGAAATAAACTTTTCTTCGAAGGAAAATTTGCAGGCGTTCCCCCTGTGTCTTATCCATTGTACTGGGCCCAATACAAATCCTGAAAATCTATTTATTGCAATATTTCAGTTGGCCGTATATCAAGTGAACCCCAAGTGCTTCGTTCGAAATGTGTGGAACAATGCTAATGGATCACTGTAATGAACCACACTTTAGGAAATTGAAGTGACAGTGTTATAGTGTTCGGATTACAACTGTAACTCGGAACCGCATATCTCATCTTTACTATTTGCATGGCCATGTGAATTAGCATGTGCGGTACGCGTACTCATATTTGAAATCGTCAACTTTGAGCATCAAGAGCAGACGATTCACGAATTCAATACTAGCGAATTTGCATGAAATGCGGAACACTCCCTTAAATTGAGTAACTCTGGGTCAATTTCGTAATCGAATCTGTCGCGAGATTAATAATTTTCGATATACTGTAACTTGCGCGGGAAAACCCAGTGCTAATGAATCCAAATATACTCAGTTCTCAGAGTAAACAAGCCTGAATCATACCTAAATACATTATCCATCGAACCTCAAGATATGTTACTACCCTATCGAAATCATTTGAGTAGACTACGTGATTGCATTGATGCTAACTACCGGATAAGAATAAAACTTATTAAGGATTCTGATAAACTATTTGCGAATTCGAGTGAAATTGTGGGTCGCCTACAGATTGATTCGCCAGCAATCTTTCCCAGGTCTTTGAAGAATCCTCAAATTGACAGCAGTTATATGCAGAATTTAATTGCGAGTGGCCTCTACGTGGACGGGAAGCTGGGCCTACACAAACTGCATCGATTCTCGGATCGTTACTACGCACCCGAACATGCAGAACAAAACGGCTGGCGATTCGATGATATTCTACTGAACTTGTTTCTGAGTTTCGACGATGTCGACGACTACGAGAACTGACAGGATAGCGCTTAGGTATATCAACATACGTAAATAAAGGAAACTTCCTTGATGCAGCTGCAGAATCAAAGCCACCAAGACCCTTTTTATGGCAACTGCTAAGGTACAGTAACATACGCTGATTTCAACCGATGTGTTGAAATTATTTTTTTAAATTTGTAAACGGAAAGTCTTACAATACTTCCGAAGATCAAGCAAAGAGTCTAATAATCTTAATCATAATGTAAAAGGTGAATGGCTCAATCTTAATTTCATGTTGAAAGTCAAACCTATTAATTTTCCATTTTCAAATCTTTAAATAGAGTGTGTTTTGAAATTTCCTAGATACAAAAAAACGGTGTGTGACATATATAAAATTACTTCCATGCCCTCTACTGCCAATCAGATAGCTCCGAATAGAGCATTCGAATATTGAATTCATTGTCAACACAAACTCTCCATTCTTCAATTTTTAAATTTCGAACCTTTTTTTTTCGAACATTGAAATATTTACTCTCTATGCTAGTCAAAATGCATGCTAAATTTTGTTGTTTCTGTTAAATAATTGTACAATTATTTTTTAATGATTACATATGGTTGAGCGCTTCGGAAATGAAATTTCAAAATTCATCCAATGTTTAAACTTAATCAAATTAGCATGATACTATATAAATGTTAGAAGTAGTAAAAAAATTATTAGTACGAAGTCGTAATATAATTTGCAATTCGATTTCGAGAATTAGTACGAAAACAACGCTTGTATTAATCTTAAATACTTAGTTTTTAAAATATAACGTATTCCCAAATAAGACAATGAAAAAGAATATCCCAACCGGATGCAAACAGCATGAATCCTTGTCATGGTTCATGAATATTTAATTTACATTTAATGATCTAACAGGCTGGTATAGAAAAAAACAAAAAAAAACCACATGAATTAGTTACAATTAAAGTATTTATAAGTCTGGCCATAACCAAAAAAAATCTAAATAAAAGAATCAGCACCACATTGTTAAATAGATATGAATGCATCTACGTATGGAAGAAAATGAAATTTAAAATATTTAACAACATGAATTGCTAACGAGAAAAATAGACTTTCCTCTCCATTGGCTCTGCTTTTCAGCTGGAAATGAGATGTAGGGTAATTATGCCGTCGCGAGGGTAAGGTTTGTGAAAATCCGCTGAAGTCGGTTTCGCGTCGCGTGCGGTACGCGGTACCTTTGTTGTTTTGCCGTTTTATTAGAGTAGCTTTCGTCGGGATGAGTTAACGTAGGATACTTTTCGGTACCGCGTCGGAAATTCGGGAACGCGAAGTAAAAATTAGATTTTGTACCTTTGACTGGTTGATGAAGAAATACGGAGTAACGTAGAATAGGTTTCCTCTCCGTATGGTTTTGTTTTTGTAACGCGTTTGAAAACGGGCGTGTATAGGTGGCTGAATATTGTAGATGAGCGTAACCCATTCGGAGACCCGCGACCGAAATCCTCTCCGATCTAGCTGGCCGACAAGCAGCCACCGCGTGAATGGGTTACGGTGCACGGATTGGTTGACCGGTTGGTACCGTCCGTTTGCACTACTCAGACTTAACGTCTAGAACCGATGAGAGGTCGGTTCCGCGATCGTAAGAAATATTAACAAACATTACAAATGGCGCCCAACGTGGGGCCCAAAACATCTTAAGGGGATAAAAGATTCGCGTCTTCTGACGAGTTGGTCCTTTACGGAGGATGTCAGGTACTTTGGTACTCGAGCCTCACAAACAGGAGCAGTGGAGTCACTAGCAGTCGCTTCACGTGAGTTGTAGCTTCCGCTCTCCTTTGTTTGATTTTTTTTTCGCGACAGAATCCTTCCGATGTGTTGTCCCAGGCTAACCCCTATAAGGACCTTCTATTTTCTTGATGGAACTGTCAGCCAGATGGGGTTTCTCCTGTCGGCCTGGACTCTCAAGAAAATAGAAGGCTACCTTGCCTTTATGTCGCGGAAGGATTCTACTTATTTCGTATGCGTGATAGACGAGTGGTATCGGTTCAACGTTCGGTGGTGTATGCTGGAGTTGCGGAGCCCGGAATGCTTCCACGCGTCGGGAATTTTGACCGCGTACAAAACCGTTACGGTAGCTCTACCACTTGTCTCGTCGAGTCATTTAACGTAGTTTAGAGACGGTTTTGTGATGTATGTGGGTATTGGGATAAATTTTGTAAATCGACCGAAAGCACCCTTTCTTCGGCAGACTACCACGCACTCTCATTTTCCTCTGGAGGAGTCGACTACTGGAAAGGTAAGAGTGTAGCAGATAATTTTTTTTCTCCATTTTATACAAATAGCTCGCCACTATCGGCCACTAAATTAGTCTTAAGCGTGAATAGATATACATATAGTTTACATTATTAGAGTAGGCGTAGTTTACATTTTTTTCTCTTTTTCTCTATTTTAGTTACACATAGAATCAAACACCCCCAGCAAAAACAAATATGGCAACGAAGCGGACCCCAGACAAGCGTTGGACCAGATCCAAAACGGTCCAACCAGCTAATTACGGGATCTGCTTCGAGGACGTAGTGGAGGGCGTACACAGCGTGCGATTGGATTGTGGACATCTATTCCATCGTGCCTGTGTCCAACAGCTCCTCCTCACGTCCGAACTTTGCCCGTTATGCCGGCGACCCATCGAGCGGACCGCCCTAGACGTCCCCCTCGGAACGCCCAACCCAACGCGTGGAGCAGTGGCGAAAGGGGTTCCAGATGCTGGACCGCCCCAACCACTTAGGGACCTTCAAGGAGCCGTAGGCGGTGAAGTTCCGGCTGCAGTGGTCGCGTCCGAGGTTACTGCCGCGCCTTCCACCCACTCCATTGACACCCTTGTGGCGTTAATGCGGGACATGTTGGAGAGGATTGGCACCCTGGAGGGAAGGCTCCAGAACTTCCCCATGAGTCAACCACCCAGCCGCGTGAGAACTCCGCTTGGCTGGGAGCCCAATCCCAGTGTGGCTATGCCCCCCCTCTCGACCATCTGATCCATGGGCTCTACCTCCAAGAAACTCGGGAATGGATCCCGGAGCGCCCGAGTATAGACCACGACACAGCACCGCACCTCCGTTGGTACCTCCAGTCCCCGAGGCAGTCCCTTACAACAGGTCAATCGAGGATGCGATTCCCCCGGGAACGCATGGACACCTTTCCGAGACCCAACGCCTCGTATCATGGAGAGTTGGCACAACGATATGATATCAGTGGACCGGTTCCTTTTCCGGATTCAGGCTTTAGTATCCAGCACCCTGGGAGGTGATTCCTCGGCCTTCCTCCGGCATGCACATCTTTTGTTCAGCGGTGACGCTGCCGACTGGTACTGGAGTTTTAAGGAATCGACGCCACGTCCCACTTGGAGCTCTTTCAGTGCAGCCTTCCGCAATCGATTTGAGGATGGCTTCACTGAGAGAGAACTAAGGGAACTGATAAAGAAACGGAAACAAGGCGCTCACGAACCGTTCGACCAGTACTACACAAGTATAGTGAGATTGAGCACGAACTGGTAGAAATTATCAGAGAGAATGTGCGTTGGGATCTTCAGAACAACCTTTTGCATTTTCCCATCAACACCATACAGGGATGCGCCTCCATGCCCGTAGGCAAGAACAACTGGATGAGCGGCAAGGTACCTTCCGTCCACAACCTCGCATAACGGGACCAAATCCCCGAAATCATCACACCGCGGAGTTGATGGCAGCGGACCACCTACTTGCTGATCCAGTACCAGTACCGAGGAGCGGAGCACCACAGGAGCTTGAGGACACAGCAATGATTGATAGACCCTCCCTTGAAGCAATTACCAGCCCGACGGTCTGTTGGAACTACCAACAAACGGGACATCGGTTCTATGCATGTCCAGCGGAGCCAACGCTTTTCTGTTACCGATGCGGGAAGGCCGACACATACGCACCTGATTGCGCAAATTGCAAACTGCGAAAAAACTTGCCACCGAGTGCCGCGACCACCCGTCGGCACTCCTAAACCCCGGACGAACCAATTCTGACCCCATCACTAGCTATGACCAAGCCCCCGACATGACTCCAATTCTGCTGACTCGCACCGCTAAACACAGTTCTCCCGAAGTTTCACAACCGACGCCATCTTTTGCCGAGGCCAACGCGCAGGGAAATGATACCGAGGCGAAAGTTCCTTGGCATGTCAAACCTTTCCACGTCAGGCTGCGGAATTATTTGGCTACTCGACAGCGCATCTTCCATGAGGAGTTGGCTACAACTGTCCCACCGCGAAGAAAGCGAGCCCCGCGTCGGATGCGGAGCTTCTGGAGAAAAGTCAGGCAGTCGAGGAAGGTGCTGAAGGACATACACTTAGACGAATTATTGAGGGATGACGTTCAACCATATGCGTCAGTACACCTCCTGCAAAAACGAGTGTCAGGTTTAGTTGATACGGGAGCCAGTGTGAATTGCATATCAGCCGATTTTGCAGGGGAGGTACTGGCAATGCACGCGGACCAAATTCACCATTTTACCACCTGGTAAAGCACGGCGGATGGAACTCGTCACTCTGTAGTGGGAGAAATTACGACGGATGTTACCTTTAAGGGAGTAACTAAACCTCTGGAATTTTACATCATACCTCAATTAACCCAGAATCTTTATCTAGGAGTGGATTTCGTTCGAAAATTTAGCTTGGCCCCGGCATTGTTTTCCGGCACGACCCTGGAGTCCGTCACCACAATTCCTGACCAAAATCAAACCAATCACTTATTACGACATACACTGGATGTAAATCAGCAATTGAGACTTGACTCAGCTATATCGGCTTTTCCATCGCATGAGAAGGAAGGTCTCGGGCGGACTGCACTGGTGTTCCACACTATAGATGTGGGGGATGCTAAACCCATAAAACAGAGACATTTCGCCATATCTCCGGCGAAGGAAAAGTCGTTATATGCCGAAGTGGATCGAATGCTAGCATTAGGCGTGATCGAAGAATCGCAGAGTGCATGGGCTTCCCCAGTCACCTTAGTTGTCAAGCCGAACAAGGTCCAACTATGCTTAGATGCCGGACGCTTGAACGCCGTGACTGTCAAGGACGCATATCCTCTACCGTTGATTGAAGGCATTTTGAGTCGGTTGCTTAAAGCCCACTTCATCACGAGCTTAGACCTCAAGGACGCCTTCTGGCAAATTCCTTTAGACCCTGGCTCAAAGGAGAAAACAGCCTTCACAGTCCCAGGTCGGCCCCTGTATCAATTCGTGACCATGCCATTCGGATTGTGCAATGCCCCTCAAACAATGACGCGCCTTATGGATAAGGTGATACCACCACATTTACGGCACCAAGTTTTCGTGTACTTGGACGATCTGCTGCTTATAACCGAGACCTTTGACGAACACATCGACCTGCTTCAGGAGGTGGCGCTACACATCCGGAGGGCAGGGTTAACAATCAACATACAGAAGAGTCAGTTCGTGATGACGGAGGTGAAGTATCTAGGTCACATCATTGGGCATGGCAATATCAAAACCGACCCGGACAAGACTCAAGCGATTGACGTTTTTCCATTACCCAAGACCACTTATGCGGATGGTACCAGCGTTTCGTACGTGACTATGCCACCATTACCACTCCTTTGACCGACATGCTGCGTAAGGGGCGTAAGTTCGTCTGGGAAGAGCCCAGCTTGCGAGCCTTTGAAGAGCTAAAGAAGAGTCTGACTACAGCCCCCGTACTGCACAGCCCGGACATTGACAAACCGTTCTCAATCCATTGTGACGCGAGTCAACATGGGGTGGGAGCAGTCTTAGTCCAGGTTGCGCAAGACGGCGAGGAAAGACCTATAGCCTTCATGTTCCACAAGCTGAACCAGGCCCAGCGGAACTACACGGTCTCGGAGCAGGAATGCCTAGCGGCTGAACTGGCAGTGAAACGTTTTCGAGCATATGTTGAAGGACATCCTTTTGAAATCGTCACTGATCATGCGTCACTGAAATGGCTGATGAGCCAAACTGACCTCCACGGTCGCTTGGCCTGATGGGCCTTGAAATTACAGGCGTTTGATTTCACGATAACACACCGCAAAGGAAGTCAGCACGTGGTACCGGACACACTATCAAGGATGTTCGCCCCTGAAGGAGCCGAGTTGGCCCAGGAGGACGACAGCCCCCTATAGATCGACTTGGACCATTCCGCCTTCAAGTCAGCATGTTATACCCAGCTGCTGAATACGATTCAGAACCAGTTGCCACAGCTGCCAGAACTACGGGTGCCGGAGGGATTTATATACAAGCGGACGAAATACGCCTCCGGAGACCCCATTCAAGAAGAGGAACAGTGGAAGTTATGGGTGCCCGAGGAACTGACATGCGAATTGATTAAGCGGGCTCATGACCACCCATTGAGTGCACACGGCGGTTACGGTCATACGCTTCAGCGGCTGAAGACTTACTTCTTTTGGCCTAAGATGGCGCAGCAAGTGAAAAAGTACGTAGCCGCTTGTGAGCTGTGCAAATGCACGAAAGCGCGCAATTCTGTTCTTCGGCCCCCGATGGGAAAATTCGAACTACCGGAGCGGGTGTTCCAGCACTTGTATATAGATCTCATCGGTCCGTACCCTCGCTCGACCTCGGGATACACGGGAGCTGTCGTGGTCCTGGACCACTTGTCCAAATTTCCAATGGTGGAACCTCTTCGAAACCTGCACACCGACCCCATAGTCAGTTTTCTGGAAAATCGCGTTTTCCATATATTTGGAGTACCGGAGAAGCTGGTCTCCGACAACGGAGTTCAGTTCACTTCATCTAGATTCCGAGAATTAATGGAGAAGTATGGCATTACGCATCAGCGGACTGCCGATTATTCTCCACAAGCCAATGCGTCCGAGCGATTGAACCGCACCCTCATAGCCACCATTCGGGCCTACGTCCAACCGGATCAGAAAGATTGGGACCGCAGAATTTCCGCCATCACCTGTGCCCTGCATTCGTCTTACCACTCCACCACAGGCATCTCCCCATACTTTGCCATGTTCGGCCAGCGTATGATTTGCCACGGAACCTCGTACCGGCTATTGCGACAGTTGAAAGGGTTGGAAGACCCAATAGTGGTGCTGGAGCCGCACGAGAAACTCCACATTCTACGAGAACAAATCCAGGAGAGGATCGAAGACAGTAGACGGGTGGGGGAGGAGCGGTACAATCTGCGATCCCATCCTTCTGGCTTCAAGGCAGGCGACGAAATCTACCGACGGAATTTTAGACAAAGTGAAGCAGGTCGGCACTACACTGCCAAGCTAGACAAGAAGTTCGTGAGATGTCGAGTCTTACAAGTTTTAAGTCCCACGCGTTACCTCATTGCGGACATGTCCGGAAGGGAGCTGGGAGTCTACCATGCCAAAGACCTACGACGCTGAGAGTGAGAAAAAAAAACACATCTTGGAGCCACGCAGCGTTTCCTTCAGTCTCCCCATGCCTCGTGGGCATCGTGGACACTGCCCTGTAATGAATCTTGTGACGCCGCTGGTGACTCACTAACACACCTTGCCACCGAGTGGCTTGGCATCTCACGTCGGTTATGACGGTTGCACATCCCACGTCAATTTAGTCGTGGGCTGTCAACCGGATTCTTTGTCTTGCATGGAGGCGGCGTGATCGGCATGTTCGGGCGCATAATTTGGGAAATTTAGGTTATTAGGAGGCAAGGATAGGTTATTAGGAGGCAGCGACAATAGCTAGGAGATAACAAGTAAGTGTAAAGTGTGAATGTAGAGGATCTGAATGGGAACGCAAAACTGTGAAAGAAAAGTGCGCGGACGAAAAAAACAAGTCAAGTTTCCGATATTATAGTTGCCGCTTCCTTAATTCTAACCAGCTACCTGTTACGAATCGGGTCGGATGTCTTAAACCGTATCTCGGGGAAACGTTGGGAGTTTCCATCCTGAGCCGAGTTTTCTGACCGCTGTTTTTGTTGTCGTGTTTACTCTTAACGTGGTGCCCCGGGTTGGTTAATTGCGGTCTTGATTTTATTCGAACCTGGTGATTTGCGCTTTTTCCGGAAAATAAAATTACAGTATTTTCAAGCACTAAATTCGAACGGGCTTTATGTTCATATGCTGGGTTGAACCTTTCGATTTGTTGTCTTGTTGACTGCCCCCGCGACCGCATTGGAAAATCAGGTGGCATCTTCCTTCGATAAATTTTAATGCTTGTTGGGAAAGTTTCTGCGGATCGAAATCTGCCGGTCGGCAAACGCAATGACTTGTGTTTTTTATTCACCCCAGAAAAACCAAAGCATAATCGAACAAATTTTGGCTTGTCCTGAATCGGGTATCAGATCGTTTCTTTTCATAAAAGTGTGAAATAAACTTTTCTTCGAAGGAAAATTTGCAGGCGTTCCCCCTATGTCTTGTCCATTGTACGGGGCCCAATACAAATCCTGAAAATCTATTTATTGCAATATTTCAGTTGGCCGTATATCAAGTGAACCCCAAGTGCTTCGTTCGAAATGTGTGGAACAATGCTAATGGATCACTGTAATGAACCACACTTTAGGAAATTGAAGTGACAGTGTTATAGTGTTCGGATTACAACTGTAACTCGGAACCGCATATCTCATCTTTACTATTTGCATGGCCATGTGAATTAGCATGTGCGGTACGCGTACTCATATTTGAAATCGTCAACTTTGAGCATCAAGAGCAGACGATTCACGAATTCAATACTAGCGAATTTGCATGAAATGCGGAACACTCCCTTAAATTGAGTAACTCTGGGTCAATTTCGTAATCGAATCTGTCGCGAGATTAATAATTTTCGATATACTGTAACTTGCGCGGGAAAACCCAGTGCTAATGAATCCAAATATACTCAGTTCTCAGAGTAAACAAGCCTGAATCATACCTAAATACATTATCCATCGAACCTCAAGATATGTTACTACCCTATCGAAATCATTTGAGTAGACTACGTGATTGCATTGATGCTAACTACCGGATAAGAATAAAACTTATTAAGGATTCTGATAAACTATTTGCGAATTCGAGTGAAATTGTGGGTCGCCTACAGATTGATTCGCCAGCAATCTTTCCCAGGTCTT
Source organism: Odontomyia ornata (assembly GCA_963969285.1). Lineage (NCBI taxonomy): Eukaryota > Metazoa > Arthropoda > Insecta > Diptera > Stratiomyidae > Odontomyia > Odontomyia ornata. The sequence continues at coordinate 56,737,112 of OZ017743.1, read as the reverse complement.
TGAAGAATCCTCAAATTGACAGCAGTTATATGCAGAATTTAATTGCGAGTGGCCTCTACGTGGACGGGAAGCTGGGCCTACACAAACTGCATCGATTCTCGGATCGTTACTACGCACCCGAACATGCAGAACAAAACGGCTGGCGATTCGATGATATTCTACTGAACTTGTTTCTGAGTTTCGACGATGTCGACGACTACGAGAACTGACAGGATAGCGCTTAGGTATATCAACATACGTAAATAAAGGAAACTTCCTTGATGCAGCTGCAGAATCAAAGCCACCAAGACCCTTTTTATGGCAACTGCTAAGGTACAGTAACATACGCTGATTTCAACCGATGTGTTGAAATTATTTTTTTAAATTTGTAAACGGAAAGTCTTACAATACTTCCGAAGATCAAGCAAAGAGTCTAATAATCTTAATCATAATGTAAAAGGTGAATCGCTCAATCTTAATTTCATGTTGAAAGTCAAACCTATTAATTTTCCATTTTCAAATCTTTAAATAGAGTGTGTTTTGAAATTTCCTAGATACAAAAAAACGGTGTGTGACATATATAAAATTACTTCCATGCCCTCTACTGCCAATCAGATAGCTCCGAATAGAGCATTCGAATATTGAATTCATTGTCAACACATACCCTCCATTCTTCAATTTTTAAATTTCGAACCTTTTTTTTCGAACATTGAAATATTCACTCTCTATGCTAGTCAAAATGCATGCTAAATTTTGTTGTTTCTGTTAAATAATTGTACAATTATTTTTTAATGATTACATATGGTTGAGCGCTTCGGAAATGAAATTTCAAAATTCATCCAATGTTTAAACTTAATCAAATTAGCATGATACTATATAAATGTTAGAAGTAGTAAAAAAATTATTAGTACGAAGTCGTAATATAATTTGCAATTCGATTTCGAGAATTAGTACGAAAACAACGCTTGTATTAATCTTAAATACTTAGTTTTTAAAATATAACGTATTCCCAAATAAGACAATGAAAAAGAATATCCCAACCGGATGCAAACAGCATGAATCCTTGTCATGGTTCATGAATATTTAATTTACATTTAATGATCTAACAGGCTGGCATAGAAAAAAACAAAAAAAAACCACATGAATTAGTTACAATTAAAGTATTTATAAGTCTGGCCATAACCAAAAAAAATCTAAATAAAAGAATCAGCACCACATTGTTAAATAGATTAGAATGCATCTACGTATGGAAGAAAATGAAATTTAAAATATTTAACAACATGAATTGCTAACGAGAAAAATAGACTTTCCTTTCCAGTGGCTCTGCTTTTCAGCTGGAAATGAGATGTAGGGTAATTATGCCGTTGCGAGGGTAGGGTTTGTGAAAATCCGCTGAAGTCGGTTTCGCGTCGCGTGCGGTACGCGGTACCTTTGTTGTTTTGCCGTTTTATTAGAGTAGCTTTCGTCGGGATGAGTTAACGTAGGATACTTTTCGGTACCGCGTCGGAAATTCGGGAACGCGAAGTAAAAATTAGATTTTGTACCTTTGACTGGTCGATGAAGAAATACGGAGTAACGTAGAATAGGTTTCCTCTCCGTATGGTTTTGTTTTTGTAACGCGTTTGAATACGGGCGTGTATAGGTGGCTGAATATTGTAGATGAGCGTAACCCATTCGGAGACCCGCGACCGAAATCCTCTCCGATCTAGCTGGCCGACAAGCAGCCACCGCGTGAATGGGTTACGGTGCACGGATTGGTTGACCGGTTGGTACCGTCCGTTTGCACTACTCAGACTTAACATCTAGAGCCGATGAGAGGTCGGTTCCGCGATCGTAAGAAATATTAACAAACATTACAAAATATTCTATCCAAATTTGAAAGAAATTATTAATAAGTTTATTAATAGCTGCGAAGTTTGTACTAAAGCCAAATATGATAGAAACCCCATAAAACCTTAATTCAAGGATACAGAAACTCCATCAGGTATTGGAGAAATCGTGCATATGGACACAGTAGTAGTCAAACGGAATAGTTTCTTTACTTGCATCGATAAATTCTCTAAGTATGCTTCAATACTTTATCTTAAATCAACAGATGACTTCAGCCTGAAGGAAGCCTTGGTAAATTATTTCTGAAATCAAGAAAAACCTAAGAAAATTGTTGCAGATGATCAATTGAATAGATTCTTAACAAAGCAAACAGTTGTAGAAAATCAAATCCTCCATTATACGACACCAAATGCGCATACGGGAAATACGGATGTCGAAAGACTACATAGTACTATTAAAGAAAATTTACGAACAATGCACGATACAACTTTAAAGACACTAATTGAAAAAGCTTACGAAGTAGTGGAAAGATCTATAGATGTCCTTAGAGGAAAAGTAAACAAGGAAACAATTTTCAAAATTATGAAGCAAACGAAAGAAAAGATCATTGATAAAAGAAATGCAACTAGAGAAGATTATGAGGAAACACGAGATACGGGATTCATTAAAGACTTCAAAGCAAATAGGGATAAGATATATCCTAAATATAAAAAAGCACCATTAAAGGGACTAGATTTAACTAACATAAAACGACCTTTCTTTTCAGAAATGGCTCAAAACCAAAACTTTAATCAGAATCCTGATATTAACCTTGCTAATGAACCATCTACCTCACGCCAAAGCGAGCCTTTCGATCGAGGAAATTAAAGAGAAAAACCGGATTCACCAAAATAATGCTGAAACAAATTAGAATCCCTACTAACCACTTTATGATATTGCATTCGACAAATATAGAAGAATTAGAGGCTACCCTGGATATGATCGAAAATCGCGTGAGATTGGCTGCAGGAAAAATAATACCCCAAGGCCCAGCCCAACCAACAAAATTTAATTGTAAAAGAAGATTGGTAAACACAAATATATTTTTAAGAGCTCCCGTAAACCTTCGAAAAAACTTACTTAGTAAAGAATGCAGTAATTCAACAATGATAGATATTATAAATAATGAAAACACCCATTCATTGTAAAATTATCTTTATGCCAAGTATCGAAATATATTGAATTATGAAGAAAATCTAAATAATACAGAAATGAATTCATTTTAAGTAGAACCTATAATAACAAAAGATATAGAAGAACAACTAAATGCACAAATAATGACAATAAAATAAGAAATTTCAACACTACTACCCCATAGAGAAAAAAGAGGCTTATTTAATTTCGTGGGAAAAGCCTTTAAATATTTGTTTGGTACTTTAGATTCAGATTACAGGGAAGAAATTGAAACATGTTTTAAAGAAATTCAGGTTAATCAAAACAATGTTGTAAATCAACTTAACAGTCAAATTAAGATAAACCAACACTTCAACAAATCCATAGAAACACTTCAAAATGCAACTAATGAAAATCAAAAGAAAATAGCTAACTAGACAGAAGAGGTGGAATCTGAAATAAAAAAGATTAGAACAGAAATTACCCATATTGGCCTAGTTACTCAGTTAAACGTACTACAGGATCATATACTTCATATACAAAACAATATTGCTTCAGCAAGATTAGGAATCATGGTTGACAATGTACTTACGAATGAGGAAATTAAGGAATACTCTATCGACTTCTATAAACTATCTCAAATGGAACTCCCTAATAATACAGTAACTACTAACCTAATACTATTCTGCCCTATCCCCAATAGCTATTATGTGGAATTATTAGAGGAAAATAGCAAATTAATTGAATTTGATAATAAAACGTACAGATTTGACCCAAATTTGGAAATAAAATCAATGCAAAGATATTATTACTGTAACATTTTCACTTTATGTAAATTTGTAATAAATAAAGAAGAAAATATACAACAAATATAGGACGAACTTGTCATAGCAAAGAATTGTAATAATTGTACTTTAACATCTTCATGTGACGAAAGGAAAATTATCCTCAATAAAAATTACTTAATAACTTTGTAAAATTAACATTCGAGATATGGAATTTTCAAGTGTATTAAGAGAATTCGTACAAAGAATTACTATCCCCAAAACAAATGTGGAGCCAATTAAAGTGAATAAATTATCTTTCGAAGACATTAAATTAAATTTCACTGCAAACCTGGAAAAATGAGAACATTTACATTTTAAAACAACTTATTTGTAATTGCTCTAATCATAGTTTGCATATTTATCGATAGAAAATTCATCAAAAGTAAAGTAAAAATTTTGACATTAATAAGTAACGAATTCATCCTTAAAATAGCGAATCCCAGGGGAAATTCGAATCTTACCGGGGAGGAGTGACGTCAGAGCCACTGCACTTGTGCACCCTAACATACCACCCGAGTATATAATGTAAACAATAACCTTAATTAAAATTCGACCGAGCAGATTCATGGGAATATTATCATAAGATTTTAATTAAATCCCATGCATCCGTTTGGATATTTATGTTTTGTCTGCATTGGCTTCCCTTTGTATCCAGAGGTGTTGTGCGAACATATTTTATTTTTTTTTTGAACGTCGACTTAGGATTCAACATAACTTATATATTTGTATATATATATATATATATATATATATATATATATATATATATATATATATATATATATATATATATATATATATATATATATATATAGAAATAGATATGATACTCTCCGCAATAGGTTAATTTCTCTCACGAAATGCCGGAATACAATTTCGTAAGTTGCAAATAATATTCAGCGATAAGTACTTCCACGTAGCGCGATTTACAGGGAATCGACTAACCCCAGAAACACTCTAAAGAGTTGAAGACAACAAAAGAACACCCACGGTTCATGTAAAGGCTAAATTCACACCCGCTCGTTAATATTATGGCCGCATCGGAATGTATTTGAGGTCCACTGTGTTTACAAATTCGAATTGGGAACGCGTTCTAAAGAACTACTTTTATCTAGTTGAAGCGCTCATTTTCGTTCACCACAGAACAAGAACTACATGTCAGTGGCAGTAGGGGAGCCTCGTGGCCCTTTTCTCAAGTGTATTTCCAATCCCACACAAATCACTTCTAAAGCTTCATATTTGGCTCTACTAAACAGGCGGAGAATCTCACTTTCTATCCTAATTGCAGACACGGATACCAATCCAACATCCCCTAATAACGGGGGAGTGCTGAGGAATCCAACAATTATTTCTCACACACCTTTAATCTAGCAACCGATTCCGCACAACACATTGCATTGCAAATTTCAACTTGAATCACTTTTCAAATTCCAATAGTGGATATTTCACATTCGCTTAGCTTTTGCTTTGCTTTTCTTTCTAATTTATTTCCACTCAACAACATTTTCTACACTTAATCCCATCAATCCCATAGCACCGAAATCCCGTGATCCCTCTAGTAGATGCAGTTGAAGCTATTTTTTTCCCAATCGTTCGCGATCCGCAAACAGTAAAAGAACTTTCCGACCACAAGTCACGAATTTTCCACTTTCCATATCAAAAATCGTTTACTCAATTCCTCTTCCCTAGAGAAAGACGTTCATTCATCCCGTGCAGGAATTAGCACTCTCCCTGACGTGATCACGGTCGCGGTCAGAAGCGGAATCCCCCCCAACTCAACATTTTTCCTTCAAAAAGTATTTCATTTCCATTTGGTTTTCTATTCTTGTCTCTTTTTCTTCCACACAATTGTGTTATTCAACACACAACAAATGCAATCAAAAATTGGAATACAGTAATATGAGGAGTTTATAGTATTTAAATCTCATTACTAGTTTTTGTGTATTGATCACGTCGGCGTTGTGGAGGAAGTGTCTCTCTTTTCTTGAAATTTCTTTTCAACGCACATCTTTGAATGATGTCCAATACTTGCGGCTTGTGCTCGAAAATTTTCATGATCTGTGATCTTGTTTCATTTATTTCATCAACGGTTATTTTACTGCGTTGCATATTGCCCTTTATCAAGTCACTAACATGATCTTAGTCCGCGCTATGATTATGCGTTTCAAGTTGCTCCAACATTTTCGATAACTTTTCAAAAACTTGGCTTTCAATTTCGCACAAATCTTCCATTTGCGCATATAAATGATAAACTATCCAACCATTAATCTTTCGGGCAACATGAGCCTGATTTGCGAGATCCATAACTGTTGATGGACGTTCTCCACGATGTTTAACATCTGAATAACGCTGAAAATGATTGTTGGGTGCTTTCCAGTTCTGCTTGTAACTATCAAGTAAATTACACGTTCGCGGTTTCTTGATTATGACCTCAGTAGGCTTTGCATTCTCTTTATTGCTACTGGTGATGGCTCTGGTGTCATTGCTTTGTTTATGTCCTTCGTTAGCATTAATATGTTGCTCTTGCAGCTGGACTTAAGAGGACCCCCTCGTTACCGACGATTCTTATGGCCCATAAATAAGATTGGGGCATCCAGATGGAAGTAGTAACCCCTCGCACCCTCCCAACCGGATGCCCCACTCTTATTAAATAAGAATCGTCGGTAACGACGAAGTCCTCTTAAGTCCGTTTGTCTTCCCTAGTTCCAGTTTGTCCTTTGCGTCTGCAATTTCCAACCCTTAGTTGGTTACCTCCTTTTCGACTTCGGTCGGAATTTATTTAACCCCAGAAATTCGGGGACGCGAGATTCTTTTATAGTGGGTCCTTGTGCTGGGGGAAAGAAAATTTGCCAGCGGTAAAAATAACGATTGATGAACCAAGCCCGTAATAGAATTCACTGCACGTCGTTGGCATGAAGCAACCAAAAGTTTCGGTGCCCAAAGCAAAAGTTGCCCGAAATTGCGAGATCCCGCACCGAACAACGGCGAACGGATATTTAACTCATGCATCAGCTTTCCACTCCAGAAGCTGAAGGACGTCTTTCACTTTCACTGGCATTATTGCCTTGTTTATGTCCTTCGTTATTATTAATATGTTGTTCTTGCCCATGATGTGGTGCTCGTTGATTGTTTGGGACATTGCTTTGCGTCTGTTGGTTATTCGTATAATGTCGGCCCAATGATTGCTGCTGTGGCTGCGTAGGTTGTGGATTTTCAATCGACCGTCGTTGTTGCTGCTGTTATTTGAAATTGGTTGCGGTAAATGTTGTTGATTTCATTGTTGTTGTTGTGAGCTCGCCGGCGCATGGGCAGATGATGCAAAACTATGTTATATGCTTTTTCCTTAGTATTTAATTATTCTTAAATTTATCTTCTCTAGGTAGTTCCATATTTATTATTTACGTTGGTTTGGTTTTCGTCCTCATTCCAAACACTTCAAATGTATAGGTATGTAGGTATAGACATTTTCGTTGTTGAAATTAAAATTTCTTTACACATTTATACTTTCCGTTCCTTATCTACATAGTAAGTGTTTAAGAGTAATTTGTGTTTTTTTTTTTTTAATTTTTTGTTGTAATAGGTTATTTCTAATGCTGACTGACTTCTTTCCATACCGGGAGCATAGTAGAATAATGCTTAGTACGCCAAACTCCGGATACCGACCGTTTTTTATGAAACACTGCCATTGCAATTTTTACTTAGGAGATAGGAAGGTTTCCGAGCAGTATGCTAGGGTGCCTGCTCGATTACTACACAAGTTGTGTTCGTGATTTCCCCATCCCTACAACAGTTAAAAGGCCTCAATCCTTCTTGGGTTTAGCAAACTACTACCGCAAATTAATCCCCGATCTTTCTAAAATATCAAAACCGCTTACTAATTTACTCCGGAAAGATGTACGCTTCACGTGGATGGAGGAATGTATGGACGCTTTCCAACGATTAAAAAATTCTTTGATTGAACCACCTCTTTTGGCATACCCCGACTTTAGCAAACCATTTAATCTCACAACCGACGCAAGTAATGACGCATTTGGTGCTCTTCTATCGCAAGGAGAAATAGGGAAAGATCAACCTATAGTATGTGCTTTCAGAACTCTCAACAAGGTGGAACGCAACTATTCTATCATCGAAAAAGAGCTCCTAGTAATAGTATGGTCTACTAGAAACTTCCGATGCTATTTGCAAGGGCTGCGTTTTAAAGTCTATACTGCCCATAAGCCCCCTAAAGGGATTTTCAATGTAAAGGACCCTACAACCCGTTTAGACAGATTGCATAACAAACTATCAGAATTTGACTATGAGATACAATACCAATGCTGATGCTCTAAGTAGAATACCAAATCTCAATCCCAACAACACTACTAAACCCTCCCAAATCAATGTAATTATTCGGGCTCAGTTACAAAAGCAATTAGGAACAAATGAAAAATCTCCACCGGTGGAAAAACCAATTGAAGACCAACAAACTTCCGAAGAAAGAACATCTAAATCAATAAACTTCCAAGGAACTGAGCAAGTACAAATATTGTCAGACAGCAACCATCACCGAAAATTGGCAGAAGACAACATTTCTGAAAATGACTCAACAAACCCTGTACCGGTTCACAATTCTACGAACACAGAGTACCGAAGCTAATTTTGTGAGCGAACTATTTAAAAGAGTCTGTAAACTTTTGGATATAACAAAAATCCAAACCACAAACTACCACCCATAATCAAATGGGCCTTTAGAACTAGCCCAGAGGCCCTTAATTGAGTACCTTTGCAATACCGTTGACGATAATCCCCAAAATTGGAAGCAATTTTTACGTACAGCCGCATAAACCTAGGAGAGCTGGCAACATAAATTAATCTGGCTGAACGTGCGGAACATCTTTTGCAGCTGCTCTGTTTAGAGAATAACGCAGGATGTAAGACTCAGCTTCACCATATACAAGCTGTTGTAGAAACCTTAAAACGCCTTACACAAACTCTTCAGGAATCAATGACACCACCGACAATGAAAAGATCATTCTTTAACGGAATAGGACGAGTGATGCATACCCTATGTGGCACGATGGGTGACCAAAATGGAAAAGAACGAAACAGCAGATTGGAGCAAGTAGAGAGTAAAGGAGAAGAACTGGTTAAGTTGGAAAAACGCAGGATCAGCGTAGTGAAAGCATCCTGGAAAGAACTCCAGAAGTTCCTTCCGACATCATGACTAGACAGCGGGAACTAACTACGCAAATCTATAACATGCTTAAAATAACAGATGCTTTCGTACACAAAAATTTATTAACGACAACTCTATTGACACAGCTTTTTGAAATTAAGTTCAGAAAACGCACACTCATAGAAATTTTATCAGCAACCCAAACTGATACGATTTATCCCCTTCTAATTTCCATCGAGAAGTTATGCAAAGCCCGAAAATAAGTGTCCAAATTTTTTTGAACAAATATTTTCACAAACAGCAGAGCTACAGAGCTACAGGGTTAAAGAAAAATTACTTATAATTATAAAACTACCTCTATTTCCACAACCACTGATGCAACTTCAACAAATCCACACGCTCCCAATAACTACCAACCAAAGATTTTTTTTTCTTCCCTCGATAGAGTTTTCATATATAGCCAGTGAGTTAATCATACCCTATCAGGCAGCAAGCACAAAAGATTTTAAAATACAACAGCCACCCGAGTTTATAGAAATTGACCCGCAATTACTCAACCTCGATCTATCAAGCTTGACTTACACCAATAGCAACGACGCATTACAACTACTCTCAGACCATAATAGAAATAAAATTTTCGAAGCAAGTACCCATTTTCTAAATGAAATATATGCACAATTAAGCCAAATCAAGCATACGGGCACCAATAAAAACTACATATAATCATTTAACAACAACCTCCGCCAGCCTCACTACTTTTTGTCTTTTGATGATCGTTGCATATCTGTCGTTTCGATACTTTAAATATTGTTGCCAAAAAAAGCAGAAAAATAAATCCTATTATCAGCCTTGATCTCCAGGAATTAAAAATATAATGTGATACTGCCTCCCCATAGAGGAAAACCTTCCTCAAACATAAATTCAAAGAAAATCTTGTTTTGAAAACAAAGTAATTGTCAGCAAGGCATTAATGTGAATGCTCATTGGCCAAAAAAATTTTAATGCCTTTAAACCAATTGTACAAAACAAAAACAATAGAAGAAAATATTGCGACTGGGTGATGAAAGTGACTAGTTGGTATGATGAGACAATAATAATACGCACGTTAATTGATACATATTTGTATTGAACACAATAGACATGTTACATCGGGAAAGGCCGATACGAGACTGACTGTTAAAGGAACGGCACATAGAAAATAACAATTCACAATAGTCTCCTCCACTTAATTAAAACATATAGAAATATAATTTTAAGTCTATTATTCGGTGACATAGTCTTTCAAGAAGTTTGGAGGACATCGTTGACGAGCATATCTGCGTGGTGGTAGCGTCGGGTTGTTTGTGTTCCCGTCTGCTGGTGTCTGTTGTTCAGGAGTGCCAGTAAGTGTTTCTGGCTGATTGGCACCTGGCGCAGTCAATGGCGTAGGCTGTGTGTCCATTGATGGTAACTCATCAGCTGGCATGTGTCGATATGGAACACCTGGGCTTGGGGCTGGTCTTTGCTGAGATGAAAAGTTGACTTGTTTCTTCGGGACCATTGTTGGAATTAGTTGGTCGATGTGCCTTTTTATAGTTCGGCCTGAGTCTAAGTCAATGATGTAATGGTACTGACCAAGTTTTTGTTCGACAGTCCCAAATTGCCAGCTATCTTGATTGTTCAGGTGCATTCTTGCCTGAACTCTCTCTCCCATTTGGAATGAGCGGATGTGACAGCTGCTTTGGCTCGTTGGCATTACTGCTTTTCTGTTAGGCAGGAGAGCATCAAGGCGTATTCTAATTTTCCTTTTCAGGTAAAGTTCTGCTGGTGACCGTCCGGAGGCTAATGGTGTGGCACGGTATCGAAAAAAGGATATTTTGTACTTTTGTGGCAATTGGTGATGAGTCTTCAGCTGCAGCTTTCAATTTTCTTTTCAGGGTTTGTATATTTCTTTCTGCAAGGCCATTAGTTGATGGGTGACCTGGCGCAATTTACTTCTGAAACATTCCCCTTTCTTTACAGTGTGTCTGGAACTCTTCACTTTTAAATATGGCAGCATTATCTGATACTAGGACAGATGGGTAGCCATGCACAGAGAATATGGTTTCTAGGAGTGTGATAGTTGATGCTGATGATGATGCTTCTTTGAGTATTCGAACTTCATCCCACTTGGATTTTGCATCGACACACATTAAGAAATAATGGTTGTCAAGAGGGCCTGCATAGTCAATATGTACCTTCTCCCAGTTGTCACCTGGTGGGTCCTATGGATGAATAGCGGCTTTCTGTGGATTGTGCCGGACTTAGGCACAGGATTCACAGGTTTTAACAATTTGCTCGATGTCCTTGTCTAAACGTTCCCAATATACATATCGTCTGGAGAGTTGTTTCATTTTTGTAATGCCCAAGTGTGAGGCATGCAGTTCTTCCAGGATCTGGCGTTGTAGAGATTTTGGTATGACTAGCGGTCCAATCTGGAAAGCATACCGTTAAAGATGGTGAATGGTTCATCTCTTTGACTGGTTCTGAGGCTGATTATCAGGGTTTGAAGGTTTTCATCTTTGGCTGTTTCTTCAATTATAGTTTCTGAAGTTATAGCCGGGCTGGAGATTTGAAGTACAGTTTCAGCATACAACGCATTGAATTCTTCATTTATTGATATTTCAGATGTTCTGAGCAGTTGGGGAATTGGAGCCCGAGATAGACAATCTACGTTCTCGTTGTCTTTTCCTTTTTTACAGCGTACCGTGAAGTCCAATCCACTTAGAAAGGAGGCATAGCGTAAAAGACGGGCAGATGTCATCTGAGGTAATGCTCGATGTGGATGAAAGATACGAGACAGCGGCTCGTTATCGGTGACAAGGGTGAAGTTTCTGGCATGAACATAGTTGTAGAAGTGTGTGGCTGCGTAAATGATAGCCAAGGCTTCTCTATCAAGTTGACTGTAATTGCATTCAGCTTGGGTCAAAGCTCGAGAGGCATAAGCAAGAGGCTTTTCATGACCTTCCACTTCATGACTCAAAACAGCTGCAATACCGGTCGGGCTGGCGTCTGTTGTGAGGATCAAAGGTTTTGCTGGATCAAAAGGTGTTAATACCCTTTCGCTACACAACTCCGACTTTAGGTTTAGGAAAGCAGCTTCAGTGGAGGCTGACCAAACGAATTTTCCATCTTTTTTGAGTAGGCTTCGTAGATGAAACGATTTTGTGGAGAAATCAGGAATGAATTTTGCATAATATGTCACCATACCCAAGAATCGTCTTAATTCCTCTACATTTTTAGGACGTGGCATGTTGAAGACGGCTTGAATTTTCACAGGTGACGTTTCAACTTTATTAAATGAGACTATGTGACCAAGATAGCTGATACTTTCTTTGAAGAAGGAACCCTTATTTTTATTTAGATGGAGATCGTTTTCCTTGAGTCGTTCTAAACAAGCAATCAGGTTTCTTGTACATTCTTCCATTGATGAGCCATGGCAGATAATGTCATCAAAATATGCTTCAACGTTTGATAGGCCATTGAGAATTTGTTAGAGTATTCGATTGAATTCAGATGGTGCTGTTTTGATACCAAAACTGAGACGATTCATTTGAAATGTGCCCTTGTGTGTCGTGATTGTTTGGATTTTCTGTCCTTCCGCATCCACTTTGAACTGTAAATATGCCTTGTACAGGTCGAGTTTGCAGAAGTACTTTGAATTTCTGAGGCTGTGCAAGACTTCATCAATGCGACGAATTGGATGATTAGCTGAGATTAATTTTGCGTTGTAATCAACACATAAACGAACCCCTCCATCAGGTTTAGGTATTACGACGAGTGGTGATCCCCAGTCGCTTGAGGATACTGGAGTAATAATACCTTGTGACTCAAGAGTTGCAAGTTCTTCCTCAACTCGTTGGCGCAGTGCAAAAGGGACATCGCGTTCCCTAGTAAAGATGGGTTTTACTCCTTCCCTAAGCTGAAGTTTTATTTCTACGTTTGGCACACAACCTATGCGTTCTTCGAAAATAGTTGCGTATTGTCTGAGTATGTCTTCAAGAGGAGTGACAGCGTTGATTGTAACTACATGATCCGAAGTGAGCCGTTCTTTCTCGATTTCTTTGAGATCAATTCCGAGAGTGCGAATCCATATTCGACCCAGAAGTGCATCAAATCCTGCAGGAACAATGAATAGGTCCACATCAATTTCTCTATTTTTATATTTTACCGACAGTGAGACTTTCCCAAAGGGCTTTATTATATGAGCTTAGTAAGAGCGGAATGATACCTGTGTTGGTTGTAATGTAGCATTGAGACCAAGACGTTTGAATGCTGTCTCTGATAGATGTGAGAATTTGGCTCCTGAATCGACTTCAAATGCCTCTGGCTTGCCATTGAGAAACACTTTGACGATAAATTTATCAGAACCTGGGCTGAGCTCGTATGAGTCTTCAGTGCAGTGAATGTGACCAATACCATATTCTGAGTCAGAGTTTTGATCATTCTGAGAAGACTCTGTTGCGATGGCATGTGTCTTTGAATTTCGAAGAATGGTGGTGATACAGACCTTGGACACATGAACAATTTTCTTGCAAGAAGTGCATTTAAGCGCGTTGCGGTCGATTTTGCATTGATTTGCCTTGTGGTTTGCCCTACCACATTTGAGACAGAGTCCATCAACGCCCAAAGAACGATAGTCAACCCGTGTCATGTGTTGGGACTGTGAGCGTTGGTGTGAACTAGGACTTGTATTTCGACTTTGGTTGGGTTGTGATTTCCTATGTGACCTGTTGACACTTGAGACATTGTTTGTGTAACTACTGAGATTGGTGAAATTATCAGGGATTTTGGTAAACTGGTTGCTTTCAAAACGTGATGCTCCCAATGCTGTGGCTTTGTTGAGCAGCTCATCGAAATTTTTGAACGCATAGTGTTGTAAGAGCTGTTCTCGAATCCAGTTGTTTTAGGTAAATTTCTCGAGAGAAATTTACCTATTGCGGAGAGCATCATATATATATATATATATATATATATATATATATATATATATATATATATATATATGTATCTACATATATATATATATATATATATATATATATATATATATATATATATATATATATATATATATATGGGATATAACGAAATTTGTGACCACGCTAGAGGTTGCAATTTTGCTTCGATTTTCACCAAATTTTCAGAAAAGGTGTATTGGGTAATTATCTCGGTTTAGTTCGTGAACCAGCTATATCCGCCATGCAAAAACAAAATGGCGGCCATTTTAGACGAAAAATCGTGATTTCTGTTCTGACCAAAGTATAGCTCCGATTTGGATGAAATTTGGTACAAGGGTTCATTGATGTATGTGATGAATCTCACAATAAAAAATCCAAAGTCGGTACGGCAGAAACAAAATGGCGGCCGCTCAAAGGTAAAAAAACGTGCAAAATTTTGTTGTTGTAATAATGGTCAAAGCTTTCAACAGATTTTCATGAAATTCGGTAATTTGATAGAAATTATGAGTATCTAAAGAATTACGTAAAAAAACTGGAGGTCAGGCTGCAAAGAACAAAATGGCGGCCAGTTGAAGGTCAAAATTTCCGACATATATGAAACTTGGTTTCAAGATAGACATTACTTGGACCTACAGTGTTTGATATTTTGGTGACCATGCATGTGGAAATTTCAAAATGGCGGCCGTTTAAATATGTGTTTTTTCATGTTTTTGTGGCCCTCTAGCGGTCACATTTTCCAACGGATTTTGATGAAACTTGAGATTATGAATCTCTGTACTATGTTCTTGTATTTTGCAGGAAATTATTAAAATTGAATGAAAAATAAATAAGTCGAAAATTTAAAGCCTAATATTTTTAGCTGCCATTTTCTTTAAAAATTGAATTATTTTGCCCTGTCTAGAGTGAAACTCCTATTTGAACGAGATAGTACATTGATTGATGAGGTCCTAGCATACACAGATTTAAAATAGTCCAAAATCAAATGCATGCATTCAAAATGGCGGCCCCCAAAGGTCTGAAGGCAAGCGCAATTCGCTATTTTAGTACCAACTGAAATAATGAATATTTTTCATGGAAACGCTTTAAATGACTTTACTTGAAAGAACTTATAAACCAGATCATTTTTAAGATATTGTAAAATATTTTTAACAATACCCTAAAAAATTATAAAATCGTGACTTGTCTGTCTGTCCGTCCGTCCGCCCTTTTGTTCGTGCGTCATAACAAGTTTTCTCGCAAACCACATGAGCTAGAATGTGGAAATTTTCTTCGTAGGTCAAAAGTGGTGCTTCTTGAAATTTGCAGTGCAAGAAAATATTTTTAGGGATTAAAGGGGAGTCTCCCCATACAGGCGGGTCTCCCCATACAAGGGGGTGGCATACAATTTTTTTTATTTCTGTAGCCCTCTAGCAGCCAAGATTCTCAACAGATTCCGTTGAAACTTGAAATTATAAGTTATTAAGGCAAGTTAATTTAATTTAATTATGCAAATCGAATGACAAATAATACAGTCGAAAATTTACAGCTTAATATTTTTAGCAGCGGATTTCAATAAAAATCGAAATGACGGCCCTCACAGTTCAGAAAAAAATTGAAAATGTATGTATTAAGTGCAACGCAAGTGCTGATTAAACTTTTATGGAAATCTTTTGAAATTAACTATTCGAGCTATTTAAACCTTTGTGTGGTTACCACTGTGAACTGTGTAAACAGCAAATGCGAGAAGGGCGAAACCGGTATTTATATGTTTACAACAATTTATGTTCCGCCGATTTTCAATATGTAATCCATACGCGTGCAACTCAATTTAATTAGCAAAATATTTGCGCCTCGATAAAAGGTCTCTAAAAACGAACGTGACCAGATTTTTTCAATGTTAATAAATACCCATGTGGTACTACGAAAATTGCAGAAAGAAGTTTAGTAGTGCAAGCGAAATTCTTTTTCGAAACTTTACGCTACATACGAGAAATTTACCTTTCCGGCTGGTGCTGCCAACGGGGATTTTTTTACTTCTCTAACAAATTGGGCACATAAAAAGGTGTCAGCAATGAAAATCACTGATTTGCATTTACATTCAACATAAAAATTACAATCTTTCGATTTCTCCTTCAGGGATGCAACGAATTCTGAGATTGATTGTGTTGGCTGCTGAGTAACATTTAGGAAATAATGCTGAGCGACTACAGTCGAGACAGGCGGTGACAACATATTTTTGAAAAGTTTGATTAGCTCAACAAATGGAATATCTTTCATGGGTTTCTCAGGACCCAATAATGCAGCTAAGTTGTTATAATACGTAGAGCCAATTGATTCACACAACAATTGAGACATTGTGATAGGGGAATCTACATTTTTGAGACTACAGTAATTGTCAAAACGTTCTAAATAAGAAGTAAATCTTTCCTTCTTGGCGTCATATGATTCGAATGGTGAGACTTGGAGAGCTGAACCGGGTCCGCTTGTCCCCAATGCGGCAGTGAACACTAAGAAAAATTGTTCGAATTGTTGTTGATCCATTTTCCCAGCTGGAGCTATCTCGCAAACGACATGAAAATAATGGCGGCTGAAAACGTGGCGGCTACGCGGTGGAATCTAACTGTTTCACTGTGTCACACTGGCTTTCACTGGCAGTTGCAAACGTTTTAATCCTCGTCGCCAACTTATTGTGACTGGGTGATGAAAGTGACTAGTTGGTATGATGAGACAATAATAATACAAACGTTAATTGATACATATTTGTATTCAACACAATAGACATGTTACATCGGGAAAGGCCGATACGGGACTGACTGTCATAGGAACGGCATATAGAAAATAACGATTCACAATAGAAAAGCTATTACTATAAAATAATATTGACCAAATTAAAAGAGGAACTAAATGCATTGTAAACAAAGTTTCAAGCAAAAGATGTTTTTCACTGATGTATCTAATACAATAGACTTCTCTTAACTTATTAAGAATAATAAGTTTATTCGATAGTTACAATTGTAAAATAAGCATATTTTCTTTCAATACGAAACGAAACAAGCAATTTTTACTTCAATATTGTGGCTTTAATATAAATACACATGAAATAATTGTAAGACAAGTAGATATTCTTTAGGATAAATAATTAAAAAAAATATATGTATCCTATAAGTAAAGATTTCCTTTTAATGGTCGTGTAACTAAAACTCGTCACGTGAAAAACTTACAAATGCATCATACGAAACGAGTTTCACTGAGAAACAAAATTGAAGTATTAATTAAGTAAAAAATTTCTGAGTACTAGGTAATAATAATAAACAAATCACATTCACTACAAATCAACATTATTTAGAAAGCATTTAAGAAACAAAATATATATATTAGAATAGAACCTAGTCTAAGCAACAATAGCAAATAAACAAAACAAGAGCAAATGACTATAGAATAGAATTCAAGTTGATTTTCTGATTTGCCTATAAAATACAAGCAATACACAAAATATAAGAAATAATGTAAGAAAATCAACTCATCCAACCCGTTTGCAGTCGAAGAAAAATCTCATCCTACGACATTCGTCGTTATCGGCTACTTCGCTATTGCAATCGCAACTTGCCTCTCAGCACAACATTTGCCGCTACTGACTTATTGGATAAAATCCGATCGCATCTTGCTTCTCCTAGAAAGATCCGAACTTTGCAATATGGGAAGGAATTGTTACGATAGGAATTTCTCTATCGATGAGAAAACACTATTGATCCACTACTACTGAACACTTCGAATATAAAAGGAAATATAACAGTAGAAACAACAACCTCGTACAAGTGTGGTGAAATAGGTATATATAGATGTCCGTAAAGGGCTGCAGCGATGGTCTGCTGCCTCTGCGGAAGAGGGTGTTGGGATCCGCTAAGATTGGCATTGTCTGGGGACGCGTGAATACGTTGGCAGGCTAGCGTTGTGGTGTCGCGGGTCGGTTCTTTCCCTCAGCATAAGGACCCATTACAAAAGCATTTCGCATCTACGAATTTCTGGGGTCAAATAAATGTCGACCGAAGTCGAAGAGGAGGTAATCAACTAAGAGTCGGAACGTCCAGACACAAAAAACGAACTAGACCTTGGGAAGACAGCTGGGCTTAAGAGGACCAATAAATAAGATTGGGGCATCCAGATGGAAGCAGTGCCCCATCGCACCCTCCCAACCAGATGCCCCACTCTTATTTATGGGCCATAAAAATCGTCGGTACCAACGAAGTCCTCTTAAGTCCGTTTGTCTTCCCCAGGTCCAGTTTGTCCTTTGCGTCTGCCATTTCTGACCGTTCTTTGGTTACCTGCTTTTCGACTTCGGTCGACATTTATTTAACCCCAGAGATTCGGGGACGCAAAATCCTTTTGCAGTCGGTCCTTGTGCTGGGAGAAAGAACCCGCCCTACGACACCGCAACGCTTGCCTGCCAGCGAATTCCCGCACCTCTAGACGAGGCCAGTCTCAGCGGATCCCAACATCCTCTTCCGCGAAGGCAGCAGACCATCGTTGCAGACCTTTACGGACAGTTGTATATACCTGCCTCAATACAAAATGGCGCCCAACGTGCGGCTCGAAAAGCCCGGCTGTCCTGTAGTAATCGAGCAGTCATACAAGAAAACTGTTCGAAAACCTTCCTATCTCCTATTCAAAATTTTACTGGCAGATTTGGAAAAATATTTAATTATTTACATTCATAATCATAATATGTGAGAAAGTTTTCTTCCTCATTTTTATTATTAAATGTAATTTTATATCAATTTTCCTTTTTTTAGATTTAAATGTTTGCCTTCAATTATATTCGTCATGAGATTTAACTTTCATTGCTATTTAAAATCCTCTTGATTTATCTTCATTCAGTTAAACGAGAAAGACGTCCTTCAGCTTCTGGAGTGGATATAGCTGATGCATGAGTTAAATATCCGTTCACCGTTGTTCGGTGCGGGATCTCGCAATTTCGGGCAACTTTTGCTATGGGTACCGAAACTTTTAGTTGTTTCATGCCAACGACGTGCAGTGAATTCTATTACGGGCTTGGTTCATCAATCGTTATTTTTACCGTTGGCAAATTTTCATTCCAGTTGCATGCCGCCCAGAGATTATCTTCTCAGCACGTCCGCCCCATAACACCCACCACGCACTTGTCAAAAGCTGCGAAAAAACATTTAAATACGTCTTGTGATGGCCCTGTAAGACTCCACATACCACAACAGCTTGTACTTTAAAATGCTGAGTAGCAAATGCAGAATTTGTTCTCGGTTGAAGTGAATGACATTTTAGAAGTCTCCACTACATCCCATATAAATCGAACTTTTGGCAAGATTTCCCTTTTTAGACTGCTACAAATCACGCTGAAAAATCACCTAGAGATAGAACTCAACGCATAGGTGACCACCTTTGAATTTATTTATACGAACTGGAACCGGTTCGCTTACACTCCGTGATGTAATACCCCATTGGCCTGTACTAGATCAGCGTTCCCATACTCGAAATCTTATGTGGCAGATTTAAAATTAAAAAAAAACACAAAATTTAACTGAGGTAAAGACAAATCAAGGGGACTTTAAATAGTAATAAAAGTTAAATCTCATGACGAATATAATTAAAGGGAAACATTTAAACTTAATAAAAAAGGAAATTGATATAAAATTACATTTAATAATTATGAGAAGAAAGAAAACTATTTTACAAATGACGATTATGAGTGTAAATAATTCAATATTTTCCTAAATCTGCCAGTAAAATTTTGAATAGGAGTTAGGAAGGTCTTTTAGCACTCTGCTTGTGTAACTGCTGGATTACCACTTAAGTTTTTCGAGAAAATGTAACAGTGGGAACAACAACCTCATACAAGTTTGAGTAGAAAATATAACAGTGGAAACAACAACCTCGTACCAACTGTTCCAACACAACAACCTTATTTAGAAACATTGATCGTAAATATCCAAGAAATCTACCAGAACTAGAATAAGGTTGATGCACATTAAGAATAGATATCCTTGGTAACGACAGAGATTTTCAAATTAAATTCTTTCCCATGCTTTTGGGAAAGACAATATTGCTGAGCGAGTGGAAATCATGTATATAAACAGCGAAGCAGGAACGGAAAATTCAAGCGACTATCATTCGTTGCTTCGTGTGGTTGGCTTTGCCCACAAAGCTTTTTGAAACGAGTTGGCCCTGCTCCTGGTTTAGTCTAGTTGGCCTTGCGCCTAGACATATTTTATGTAACCTTTCTGGTTTTGTCTAGCAGATTGTTCGAAAACTAGTTGGCCTTGCGCCTAGTTTAGTCTAGTTGGCCTTGCGCCTAGACATGTAACATCGAACTTTTCTGCTGGTTGGCTTTGCCCAGCAGGATCCCTCGGAGGAAACCAGGTAGCCTTACACCTGATTTAGTCTAGTTGGCCTTGCGCATAGACATTTTCAATAAATCTTTCCGCTGGTTAGCTTTGCTGAGCAGGAACACCTGGAGGAAAACAGGTCTAGTTGGCTTAAGTGCTTAGACCCATTTCTGCTGACTTCTTCCTGGTTACCGCATATCCAGGTGCTTTGGTTGGCTTTTTGCCTAGAGCCCTTAGATGCCACCAGGACCAAGTTTGGCAGAGGCCATTGCAGTGAACCCCGAATAAATAAAGGTAAGTATGTTGGAGTGAAGAAAAAGGCTTTATGGCTCAAATAATAGGGCCATAAAAATAAGAATCAAACATTGGCGCAGGTGGTAGTTTCGGTTTTAAGCTCACAGCATTCAAGCTGTTTGAAATTTATGTCGGAAGTCAACCCTATTTGGCCTGACTTCTCACAGTTATGAAAACCTTTTCCAACTTGGACACCTTACTCCAGTTAAAATAATAACAAAAATAATTAAAAGAAAAATAATCATAACAATAGTCTAAATAAATCTTTTCAGAGTGGACTTTATGAACAATCAAAAGTATAAAAAA
This sequence comes from Odontomyia ornata, assembly GCA_963969285.1. Lineage (NCBI taxonomy): Eukaryota > Metazoa > Arthropoda > Insecta > Diptera > Stratiomyidae > Odontomyia > Odontomyia ornata. The sequence continues at coordinate 56,716,255 of OZ017743.1, read as the reverse complement.
AAGTAACTATAGAAAACAAAATAAGAAGAACGCAAACTGGGTTAAAATCAAACTATTTGAAAATTATACAAGTGAACCATATATCTGATAAGCCCTTTCATAAAAACAACGTGTTTCACCAATCGATTCCCAGCAAAAGCACTACTGGTTTAACATTAAGGAGTGGTTGAATGCTAGAGCCAAATAGAAGTAAGTCGGGATCATCATTATTAGAAACCAAATTTGGGATCACATGAGGCCTCGCGAGCCAGGAACTAACATTTGTTATGAAATTAACAGATACTTGAAACGAAATACTTGAAAAACGTCTGGAACAATTTCGTAAAATAACAAAACAGTTCAAAGAAGAAATTCAAAGGTTTCGTGAAATCTCATTAAACCAGTCTTCAAGACCTATCGCAACCGTTCAAACCAGTCCTTACGTCTCTAGACTTTTAATTGTCTTTAGAAACATACAGTGTTCTCCAAACACCACGTCCTAAAAAGCCCCGAAATTAATGAAACAAATGATCTCTTTGTTTTCGGGGAGCCCAAGTCAAGCACTCATTCTTGAGCTTCAGAGTTTTATCGGTTGTGGTAAACAATTGTGGAATTGTTTAAATACCTAGGAATATGAAGCATTCATGCAGATTTTGCCTACATGCTTACGAGGTGAGGCATGTCAGCTGGTTTCCTCGAGTGTCGCCCGTACCCTGAATGAAGCAGAAGAATTATAAAATGGGTTTTACCTTCCTAGGGAAACAGATCAAGAGCTAGTGAACGAATTGATTAACTGTAAACAAGTCCCTGCAGAAACCCTAACAGCCTTCATATTTCGTTTACGAAGAACACTTAAACGTTGCCAAGAAGCAGCTGCAATTCAATTCAGCAAATAGGCAATCAAAATCGCTAATCTGCAATTAGAGAACTTTGCGAGAGATGCATTTGAAGGTGGAGCTGCTGACTCTAATCTCCACCAGTACCTACTAAACCTCGAAAAAACAAGTTTCAAAGAATTAGTCGCGAAGGCGTTAGACCTCACCTTCTTTCAATCCACACTCAATTTTGATTCAATCAGCCCCCTATACATTCAACCCCAAGCTCCAAACGCAGCTAATATGAGCTCGCAAAAACCCAAATTCAATCGAAACACTAAAATAATTTGCAGTTTCTGTAATAAATGGGGACACATGTATTCTGATTGTTACAGTCGAAAAAGTTCACAATTTTGTCCAGATTGTAAAGAATACGGGCATGATCTAAGAGGCCGAAAAGCAAAACCTTCGAAAAGAAACTCTAATGGAACTGCCAAAGTATACAATGTGCTAATAAAATGTGACTTTTGTGATCGTAGAAATCATGCAGTAACCACATGTATTCAGGAAAAGATAGTGGAAGGAAAAACTAAGGGAAAGTAACGGTACACGAGCCGACAATCCCCGACTCGACTATAATTGACACCAAGGGTGATCATAAAAAAATACTACCATTTAAAAATACCAAAAATGAAAAGAAAGCAAAATAAACGGTAGGTGCACTTCTTTTAGATGTAGGGAAACAACCAAAAACAAATTTAACTATCGACACAGGTTCGAAGTTAGTACCATCAAAAGGATATCGATAAAAGAGACATGTCTAATATATCCAAAGCAAAAAGTTACTCTACAAAGTCGTTTTAGAGAGGAACCAAGCAAGGCACTTTTACCCTTGCCTCGAAACCATATGCACTTTTCATGTGATAAAAGGACCTGGAGTACCAAACGACGTTTTATTAGGAAGGGACTTCCTATCAAGGAACTGTGAAATGCGGGGTCTAAGTCAGAAAAATGTTGGACAGTGACATTGTCCAAGCTAGCAAGAGTCCCCGGAGCTCACCGCTTCTAGTGGTACTCAAAAAGGCTGGACGCGATGGAGAGAAAAAATGGCGAGTAGGAAACTAAACGAAAAAAATATTGGAGATGCTTTTCCTTTACCGCAAATAGAAGATATTCTAAACTTACTTGAGCATTCTCATTATTCCAGTACATTGGATCTAGCCAGTGGTTACCACCAGGTACTTGTTCAATCAAAAAACCGGTGCAAAATGGCGTTCAATACTAATTATGGACACTATGAGTTCAATTGAACGACATTTGGCTTGAAGGGAGCTCCCGCAACATTCCACAGACTAATGAACTATATTTTAATAGGGCTTCAAAGTTTTGACGGCTTTGTTTATCTAGATGATATTGTGTCCTATGGGAAAAACTTACAAGACCCCGTTAGTCAATTATCAAAAATTTTCACCAGGCTCGGAGAAAATAATTTAAAACAACATCCAGAAAAGAGCGAATTTCACGACCCGAAGTTGTGTATTTAGGGTAAACAGGAGCCCGCTCAGACCTCTCTAAAACAGGTGTAGTGAATAGGTCTAAAAATATGTCCGTGTAGGGCTGCAGCGATGGTCTGCTGCCACGGTGAAAGAGGATGGTAATATCAGCCGAGATTGGCCTTATCCGGGGACGCGTGAATGCGCTGGCAGGCTAGCGTTGCGGTATCGTGGGGCGGGTTCATTTCCCCAGCATAAGGACCCACTACAAAAGAATTTCGCATCCACGAATTCTCGCGCAAATAAAAACATTGCAAATTACAACTTATTGCAAAGCGGAAGGTTCTTACCCAGTATTGTGAAAGCAAAATAAATTTTTTTATATAAAAAACATGTAGCAAATTAGAGTAACATAAGTTGACGCAGATGCTATTACAATAATAGTTCATAAAGTATATGAAAAAAAAAGATTTTGGTATAAGAGAATAAAATTACTGAATGTAAATACAAATAAACCAAAAGGGTACTTGCCCATCCTCCTCGACGAGCGCTCGTAGATTGGGTTGGCTAGGGTGATTTTGTTCAAATGCAGTTTCGATACAATTCAAAAAAAATGAGTTATGCAACAACAACTTTACCATCTCGAAATTCTAATGTACGAATCAAGATATCAATTTTTTTAAATTTACGTTAATTTAAACTGACGGTACTAATCAAGTGCACATGTAACCAATATTCCGAGTTCGAACATCCAATATCTAACAACATCGCAAGCACCGTTAACAAGATGTCAATGAAGGTCATGCCAATGACTTCATTCTCCTGCTGCTATCTCTTAACACTCTGTGGCCAAACCAACTACCAAGGCCAGAATACAATTTCGTAAGTTGCAAATAATATTCAGCGATAACTACTTCCACGTAGCGCAATTGACAGGGAATCGACTAACCCCAAAAACACTCTAAAGAGTTAAAGACAACAATAGAACACCCATGGTCCATGTAAAAGGCTGAATTCGCTACTTTTGTTTGACCGTATACCTGCTCGTTAATATTATGGCCGCTTCGGAATGTATTTGAGCTCCACTGTGTTTACAAATCCGAATTGGGAACGCGTTCTATAGAATTACTTATGTCTAGTTGAAGAGCTCATTTTTGTTCACCACAGAACTAAATACTGGAACAAAAATTAAATGTCAGTGGCAGTAGGGGAACCTCGTGGCACTTTTCTCAAGTGTATTTCCAATCCCACACAAATCACTTCTAAAACTTCGTGTTTGGTTCTACTAAGCAGGCGGAAAATCTCACTTTCTATCCTAATTGCAGACACGGATATCAATCCAACATCCCCTAATTACGGGGGGAGTGCTTAATAATCCAACAATAATTTCTCACACACAGTTAATCTAGCAACCGATTCCGCACAACACAATCCTTGCAAAATTCAACTTGAATCACTTTTCAAATTCCAATAGGGGATATTTCACATTCGCTTAGCTTTTACTTTCCTTTTCTTTCTAATTTATTTCCACTCCACAACATTTTCCACACTTAATGCGATCCATTCCATAGCACCGAAATCCCGTGATCCCCCTAATAGATGTAGGCGAAGTCATTTTTTCCCCAATCGTTCGTGATTCGCAAACAGCAAAAAAACTTTCCGACCACAAGTCACGAATTTTCCTCTTACCACATCAGAAATCTTTTACTCCATTCCTCTTCCTGACGTGATCACGGTCGCAGTCGGAATCCTCCCCAACTCAACATTTTGCTTTCAAAAAGTATTTCATTTCCATTTGGTTTTCTATTCTTGTCTCTTTTTCTTCCACACAATTGTGTTATTCAACACACAACGAATACAATCAAAAATTGAAATACAGTAATATGAGGAGTTTATAGTATTTAAATCTCATTACTAGTTTTTGTATATTGATCACGTTAACGAAGTGGAGGAAGTGCCACTATCTTCTTGAAATTTCTTTTCAACGCACATCTGTGAATGGTGTCCGATACTTGCGGCTTGTGCTGGAAAATTTTCATGATCTGCGATCTTGCTTCATTTACTCCATGGACGGTTATTTTACTGCGTTGCATATTGCCCTTTATCAAGTCACCAACATGATCTAAGTCCACGCTGTGACTATGCGTTTCAAGTTGCTTCAACATTTTCGATAACTTATCAAAAACTTGGCTTTCAATTTCACACAAATCTTCCATTTGCGCATCTTAATGATAAACTATCCAACCATTAATCTTTCGGGCAACATGAGCCTGATTTGCGAGATCCATAACTGTTGATGGACGTTCTCCACGATGTTTAACATCTGAATAACGCTGAAAATGATTGTTGGGTGCTTTCCAGTTCTGCTTGTTAACATCAAGTAAATTACAAGTTCGCGGTTTCTTGATTATGATCTCAGTAGGCTTTGCATTCTCTTTATATTCGTGATAGCATTAGCGTTATTGCTTTATTTATGTCCTTCGTTAGCATTAATATGTTACTCTTGCAGCTGGACTTAAGAGGACTTCGTCGTTACCGACGATTTTTAGGGCCCATAAATAAGATTGGGGCGTCCAGATGGAAGTAGTGCCCCCTCGCACCCTCCCAACCGGATGCCCCACTCTTATTTATGGGCCATAAAAATCGTCGGTACCGGCCCACGTCCAGTTTGTCCTTTGCGTCTGCAATTTCTGACCCTTAGTTGGTTTCCTCCTTTTCGACTTCGGTCGACATTTATTTAACCCCAGAAATTCGGGGACGCAAAATTCTTTTGTAGCGGGTCCTTGTGCTGGGGGAAAGAACCCGCCCTACGACACCGCAGTGCTAGCCTGCCAGCGCATTCACGCACCTCTAGTTAAAGCGTCTCAGTGGATCCCAACATCCTCTTCCGCTAAGGCAGCAGACCATCGCTGCAGACCTTTACGGACACCTGTATATACCTGCCTCACTCAAAATGGCACCCAACGTGGAGCCCGAGAAGCCCGGCTGCCCTGTAGTAATCAAGCAATCCCACAAGCAAACTGCTCGGAAGCCTTCCATTCTCCTATTCAAAACTTTTAATGGCAAATTTAGAAAAATATTTAATAATGTATATTCAGAATCATAATTTGTGAAATAGTCTTCTTTCTCATTTTCATCATTAAATATAATTTTATATCAATTTTCCTTTTTATTAAACTTAAAAGTTTCCCTTCAATTATATTCGTCATGAGATTCAACTTTTATTGCTATTTAAAATCCTCTTGATTTGTCTTTACTTCAGTTAAACTTCGGTTTTTGAATCTTCCACATAAAATTTCGAGTATGGGAACGCTGATCTAGTACAGCCCAACGGGGTATTACATCACGGAGTGTGAGCGAACCCGGCAAAGCTAGCAGTTGATGCGATTTAGTGGTACAAGGGAAGAGAAAGGAAGAAAGAGTGAGGTTCGGTTCCACCTTCGCGGTGCAAAGTTTCTCGTTGCGAACAAATTCCGGTCAAGTACGCATAAATAAATTCAAAGGTGGTCGCCTATGCATTGGATTCTATCTCTAGGTAAGGATTCAGCGTGATTAGTAGCAGTCACAAAAACTTTAGCGAGGAGGGGAATCTTGCCAAAAGTTTGATTTGTATGGGATGTCAAAATTTTACTGGCAGATTTAGAAAAATATTTAATTATTTACATTCATAATCGTCATTTGTAAAATAGTTTTCTTTCTTCTTATCATTATTAAACGTAATTTTATATCAATTTGCTTCGTCATTAAATTTAAATGTTTCCCTTTAATTATATTCGTCATGAGATTTAACTTTTATTACTATTTAAAACCCTCTTCATTTTTTCATACTTCAATTAAATTTTGTTTTTTTTTTTTATTTTAAATTTTGAATCTGCCACATAAAATTTCGAGTATAGGAATGCCGATCTAGTACAGACCGATGGGGTATTACATCACGGATTGTGAGCGAACCCGTTCCAGTTCGTATAAATGAATTCAAAGGTGGTTGCCTATGCGTTGAGTTCTATCTCTAAGTAAGGTTTCGGGGTGATTAGCAGCAGTCACAATAACTTTAGCGAAAAGAGAAATCTTGCAAAAAGTTCGATTTATATGGGATGTAGCGGAGACTTCTAAAATGTCATTCACTTCGACCGAGAGCAAATTCTGCATTTGCTACTCAGCAGTTTAAAGTGTAAGTACAAGCTGGTGTGGTATGTGGAGTCTTACAGGGCCATCACAAGACATATTTAAACGTTTTCTTGTAGCTTTTGACAAGTGCGTGGTGGGTGTTATGGGGCGGACGTGCTGAGAAGATAGCCTCTGGGCATGCAACTGAACCGGTGAATGAAAATTTACCAACGGTAAAAATAACGATTGATGAACCAAGCCCGTAATAGAATTCACTGCACGTCGTTGGCATGAAACAAACAAAAGGTTAGGTACCCATAACGAAACTTACCCGAAATTGTGAGATCCCGCACCGAACAACGGTGAACGGATATTTAACTCATGCATCAGCTATATCCACTCCAGAAGCTGAAGGACGTCTTTCTTGAATGAGTGGAATATGCAGCAGGGCTCGCCGTTGTTTGATATGTGGAAAAACTATTTACCAATTCCTAGGAATTTCAATCGGCCACTGAGCATTTAAATTGGACTTGAACAAGTCCCCGACCAGGTAGCACGGCGGGGCACATTCTTCCGCATATTAAACAACGTCGAGCCCTTCCGTATATTCTACTCATTCAAGAAAGACGTCCTTCAGCTTCTGGAGAGGATATAGCTGATGCATGAGTCAAATATCCGTGCGCCGTTTTTCGGTGCGGGATCGCGCGATTTCGGGCAACTTTTGCTATGGGTACCGAAACTTTTGTTTGCTTCATGCCAATGACGTGTAGTGAATTCTATTACGATCTTGGTTAATCAATCGTTATTTTTACCGTTGGCAAATTTTCATTCACCGGTTCAGTTGCATGCCACCCAGAGGTTATCTTCTCAGCACGTCCGCCCCATAACACCCACCACGCACTTGTCAAAAGCTGCAAGAAAACGTTTAAATACGTCTTGTGATGTCCCTGTAAGACTCCACATACCACAACAGCTTGTACTGACGCTTTGAACTGCTGAGTAGCAAATGCAGAATTTGCTCTCGTTCGAAGTGAATGACATTTCAAAGTCTCCGCTACATCCCATATAAATCGAACTTTTGGCGAGATTTCCCTTCTCGCCAAAGTTTTTGTGACTGCTACTAATCACCCCGAAATCTTACTTAGAGATGGAACTCAACGCATAGGCGGCCACCATTGAATTCATTTATACGAACTGAAACGGGTTCGCTTACACTCAGTGATGTAATACCCCATCGTTCTGTACTAGATCAGCGTTCCCATACTCGAGATTTTATGTGGCAGATTCAAAATTAAAAAAAAAAAACAAAATTTAATTGAAGTATTAAAAAATGAAGAGGGTTTTAAATAGTAATAAAAGTTTAATCTCATGACGAATATGATTAAAGGGAAACATTTAAATTTAATAATAAGGAAAATTTATATAAAATTACATTTAATAATGATAAGAAGAAAGAAAACTATTCTACGAATTCTGATTATGAGTGTAAATAATTAACTGTTTTTCTAAATCTGCCAGTAAAATTTTGAATAGGAGTTAGGAAAGTTTTCCAGCAGTTTGCTTGTGTGACTGCTGGATTACTACTTGAATTTTTCGAGAAAATGTAACAGTTGAAACAACAACCTCATACAAGTTTTCATAGAAAATTTAACAGTGGAAGCAACAAGCTTGAAGCGACCGAACAGAGCCACGAACGTTTCCACCTGCAAAATGTCATCGGACAATTTCGACCATCGAGGATGGGACAACTTCGAACATCGGGTAATTATCAAACTTCGGAGGAGATAACAAGTCTCGTGGACAGTTCTTCCTCTTTCTGGTTCTGGACGTGATCAAAGCAACACCGCCTAATAATTTGTCAATTGTCAACTGAAGAAATAAATAAAGTAATATTTAGTTACAAACGCGAATCCATTTTATTGTGGAAAGTAGTGCCTATAAGTGGTGACCCAGACGTTCGTTCAACAGAATAACAATGACAAGCGAACAAGATTCAAGCAACGGCGCTGCCGCCAATGTGGACTCCGCGTCAGAAGCCGATTCAATAAACAAGATCTCACAAGTGAAACTCCCGCCATTTTGGAGACAATGACCGGCCCTTTGGTTTTCCCGCGTGAAAGCACAATTTAGGATTGCAAAAGTAAAGGCAGACGAACAAATGTTCGACTATGTCATAAGCCAATGCGAACCTGATGTCCTTGTACAGGTAGAGGACATTATAGAAAGCATTATTTCGGTGTGTGCTGTGTCCGAGCGAGTTAAAATTCAGGAGTTATTGACAGGTCTCGAGCTGGCAGATAGTAAACCCTCACAGCTCCATCGCGCAATGAAAATCACCGCCGGTAAAAACATCACCGATGAATTTTTGAAATCATTGTGGTTAAATCAACTCCCATCGCGAGTACAGGATATATTGATGGCATCCTCGGCAAATCTTGATTAATTGGAGGAAATGGCGGACAAAATTATGGAGACCCGCAAACACCCCACACACCTCATATCTGAAGGAGTGTGAGGAAATTAAACGTGAACTTGCTATTATTTGCTCCCGCCTTGACAGGCTGCGCATTGACAAAAGCCCGGGTCCTAATCACAATTCGCGCTTCAAGTCCACCCGCTCTCCCAACTTAACTAGTCGTCAAAATACTGGCATATGTTATTATCATCGCAAATTTGGCACAGCCGCGAGAAAGTGCGAGAAGCCATGCTCATTTCGTTTCAATCGGAGCTCAAAAAACTAGATAACGCGTCGCTTGTAGCAAGCACAAGCGACGCAACCAAGCAAGCGTGACTTCATATTCACGATGACAATACCGTTTTTAAATTCTTGGTTGACACAGGAGCCAACATTTCTGTCATCCCTGCTTGTCGAAATCAGCGTGAACAGCGAGGACATAGTTATAAACTTTTCGCAGCAAATGGTAGCGAAATTCGAACATTTGGAACAAGAATATTTAAAAAAGATCCCTCGGATTCAAACGAAATTTTAGCTGGCGTTCTGTCCTAGCAAGCGTCACTCGCCCGATACTGGGCACTCCAATATTTTGGTATTCTCGAGGACATCAAAAACCGCTGCCTATACGACCTAAAAACCGGAATGAAAACAAACGGCGTGATTAACAAGGGAAATCATTCCTCAGTGTGCACTGTCAATAGTCGTTCAACGCATTTTAATATCCTAAGTAAATACCCACGCATCACTAATCCCTCGCTTATCACCGAGACAAAGAATCATGCTGTCAGACACCATATCGTTACCAACGGTCCTCCCGTTGCGGAGCGCCCACGAAGACTCACCCCCGGTGTTGGGTACTCACTGTTCTGCCGATTCTTCTCCAACTTGTCCTCATCATGTCAGTTGCTGGCTCTGCTCCACGCGATGCGAGGTAACGTCCTGGAAATAATAAAACCCCACAAAGCATCGGACTTATTATGTAAACAAGATATACTTATCTGATGTTGAAGTTGTTGTTGATCTCCTGCACGAGAATAAAACTAGAATTATCGCATTAACACTTCACTTGGCAATGACCATTTGACGTCTGTCTACAATGTTTTTGAAGTGACAATGTCAAAAATGTCACAGGGTGCCCGTAAACTATTAATATCGCAGAATCACGTAATTGTTTAGAATATTATGAATTTAGTATAAGATTAATTTTACGCGGGAAAAATGTACCGAAATTTTCATAAACGGGAAACTCTTTGAAAGAGATTTTCCATTGTCCAGTTTTGCATTGTCCGTTCGCAAGATAACTTGTTCGCAATAAAGTGGAATTAGTTTGCAAGTTTTCCAAGTCGGAAAGTTAGATAGTGTTTTATGGAAATAAAGATTGTAAATACAAAGTTAAAAATTAAACTAGAGTTTTATCGTGGAACATTTTTCTTTTGGTTTATCGTGAAACATTTTTTGGTCCGTCGAGCCGGATATAGTTCCGGATAATTTTAAATGGTGTGTCAGTTAAGATTTAATTTTGTTGATTTAAGTGCAGTGAAAAAGCGCTTAAAGATCGGTTCGCGCGGGTTAATAAAGTGAGCAATTGAGCAAGGCAAGGTCTGGTGAGTTCCATATTTTAGTCCTTTCCTTCCTAATTTCACAATCGACATCATCTTTAATTCTTTATTTGCTTAAATTTGGTGCACAATTGCAAGTCTCATTTACTTTGGAAAAAAACGAACCGTATCTCAAATGCGCACTACATTGGATGAATATTGCGGTTGAATTTATTGGTCACACATCAACTTTATTTGCTAAAAGTTGGTGCACAATTGCAAGGTTAATTTATTTTGGGAAGAGCGAACCGTATCTCAAATCCGCACTACATCGGATGAGTATTGCGGTGGAATTTATTGTTCAGACACTGTATCGGTGTCAAATTGGTATCAAATTTAGAATTTTATGCACAATTGCTATTGTTCGTGCATTTAAGAGTGCGAACCACACATCAAGTTTGCACTGCATCGACTCATCGCCACAGATAAATTTAGTTGTTTGCTGTTGATTTGGGAAAAGGTTAAATAATTCGAAACTTGGTTTAGATTTGGATCCTTGTTGCGGTGCTTAGGTAACGGTACTTACTGGACATTGGGCGGAATTTGTGCACCGTCATTCAAACTTGAGTAAGTTCGAATCCTGTGCCGTGCCACTTACTTAATAGTAACAAATAGACTTTCGTGCGACTGTTTATCACATTATTTGTTAAACTTCGATTTGATTAAATTTAATAGTTTTGAATTTCGTATTGGAATCACGCCCTGCGACCTCACGAACGATGGATGGTTTAGCGGCACAACAAAGTGTACTAAGTGAGCAGCTAAGCAAAATGGTCACGAATTTCCGAAAGGACCCTAAGGCACGGAAAACAACCGCGTATGCGACAAAACTACTGGAACGGGTGCAACAAATTCGTCGGTCCTTCACGGAGAATCATCATCAGATTCTTAAATTGGTAGATGGAAAGAAGATCCTTGAAGCAGATTATTTTAAACAGAACGTATATCTGGCGTTTGAGGAGGCAGAATTGAATTTCGAGGTAGAATTGGAAGAGTTGCGAGTGGAGCAAGTGGCACATGGAGCGCAAAGTTGTAAAGAAGGAGCGAGTCCGTCACCGAAAGCAATGGATGATACAGACGTTCGGCTCCCATGGATCAACCTGCCAAAGTTCAATGGAAAATATGACGAATGGGCATCGTTTAAAGATCTGTTTACGTCTCTGATCCATAAAAAAGCCAATTTACCGAAAGTGGAGAAGCTTCATTATCTGAAATGCAGTCTGTCAGGAGAAGCAGAACAATTATTGAAGCACTATTCGATTACCGAAGCAAACAATGAATCAGCATGGAAAATGCTCGTGGAACGGTACGACGATAAAAATGTGTTGTTGAAAACGCAGTTCAACCATTTACTCCATATAAGCAACGCAAACGAAACCGCATCGTCGATCAAAATGCTGTTAGACAAAACAGTTGATTGCGTGCAGGCCATAGACAATCTAAAGGTAGGAAACATATGGGATGCAATATTAGTGCATTTGACGGCACAGCGATTACCAGGCGCAACACGACAGATGTGGGAGCAACAGCAAGCTAAGGTTGCGGAGATATCATCGTTTCAACAACTGAAAGAGTTCCTACAATGCAGGTTCAGAGCGTTAGAAGCTGCTGGGGTAGAAAGGCATAAACCCATTCGCACATCACACAACGTATTTGTGACAAAGGAGGCGCAACAAATCGTGTGTATTCTTTGCAAAGGACCACATTATTTGAGACAATGCTCGAGCTTCCTGAAGTTAGAATATCCTAAAAGATTCGAAATGGCAAAGAAAAATGGTTTGTGCCTCAATTGTCTAAACAAAGGACATTTTGTCGGGAAATGCCCTAGTAAATCGAGGTGTTTTCACTGTAAGAAGGCCCACCATACGCTCCTACATAGACCAAATGCCTCAATTATCGGAAAGGAGTCCCATCAATTGCCGCCCCCGTTTATCCCTAATAGTCAGTCACCGCAACTAACAGCGCAGAATAATCAACCTTGGACACCTGCGCTAAGACAACAATCGCCGACATTTGGGTCATACAATGGACAACCGTCTACTTCGTCTTCAGCTGATCATCGATTTCCAACGGCAGGCTCAACAGGCGCCAAAGTTAATTCATCGACCATCAATGCTCCAAAAGCGGTATTGTAAGCGACAGCACTGGTGACAGTGGAATCTCCAATCGGGTTCGTGACGCTTCGTGCCTTGATGGACCAAGGATCACAGGCGTCCATCATTACGGAGAGCGCAGCTCAAGGACTCGGGATCAAAAGAGGTTGCACGAACATATCTGTAACTGGAATAGGGAAGACGAGAGGAATTCAAACCAATGGGACTTTGAAACTTAGACTGCGTACCAAGACAAATGAATGTTTAGTAGTGGACGTACTCATTTTGAACAAGCTAACTAGCTTTGTTCCATCGCAGTTGGTTTCCACGTCGATTAGGGATCAGATAGGAAACATTGATTTGGCTGACCCGTACTTCGATCATCCGAGCAAAATTGACGTCATTCTGGGAGCGGATGTATACGCTCAAGTAATTCTCAGCGAGATTAAAAAATTGACTTTAGGTCCAGTGTTACAGCACACCAAGCTAGGCTGGATAGTATCTGGGAGTGTGAACATTGGTCAGCAGCAAGTCCTTCATTCATTCAAAGTTGAAGTGAACGAAAATGTGGAAATAAGCGAACAGTTAAAACGATTTTGGGAAATGGAGGAAGTTGATGGGGATAGAACTAGAACGCAAGATGAGGATGCCTGTGAACATCATTATGTTACCCATGTAAAGCGAGAATCAGATGGTCAGTATCAAGTAAGATTACCATTTAAAGACTCGGAAAGTCGAAATTCCTTAGGGCTTTCGAGATCAAGTGCAATTGCAAGCTTATTGTACCTAGAGAAACGTTTTGCCAGTACTGAAGGTCTCCGAGAGGAATATGCAGCTGTACTACGAGAATATTTAGACTTAGGACATATGTATGAAGTGCATCATTGCAACGAATGGGCAATGGAAAACGGTCGACAGGTGATTACATCTAACTTCCTTCCGCACCACGCAGTATACAAGGAAAGCACATCAACGAAAGTACGAGTGGTGTTCGACGCTTCCCGGAAACAAGTTCTGGTGTATCTCTGAATGATACCTTGTTGACCGGACCAACTCTTCAGTGTAGCATGACAGCAATTGTAATGAAATGGAGGCTAAAGCAATACGCTATGATGGCTGACATAGCCAAGATGTATCGACAAGTAAACATGCATCAAGAAGATTCCAATTACCAAAAGATCGTTTGGCGGCCCGAACCAAATGGCCCAATTAAAGATTACGCCCTCAATACTGTGACGTTTGGAACTAGCTCAGCACCATTTTTGGCTATTAGAACTTTACACCAGCTTGCATATGACGAAAGGGAAACGTACCCTGAGGCAAGTAAATCGCTCTTGGAGGAATTTTATGTGGATGACCTATTATCTGGAGGTGATAGCGTGCAAGAAAGCGTCATTAAAAGAGATCAGTTGATTAAGCTCTTGAAGTCTGGCGGATTCCAATTGAGGAAATGGTTAGCGAATGACAGTCAAATTTTGGTAGGACTTCCAACGGAAGACGTGGAAATGAATAACTGCGTTAAGTTTGAAATGGACCATGGATATAAATCATTAGGAATACTGTGGTACCCAACCGGTGATTATTTTACATTTCGGCTCAAAAGCCATGAAAGATTAGAAACTTATACAAAACGATCAGTATTATCGACAATAGCACTCTTCACGATAAGGGCTAAAATATTGCTGCAAGGTTTATGGTTGTCAGGTCAAGATTGGGACGAACCGATACCCAATGTTTTGAATGGAGAATGGAGTGCTTGGTTAAAACAGTTACCTGAAATCGAAAATATACAAATACCACGATGGGTAGCATACCAGAAGGATTCGGAGGTATCACTCCACGGGTTTTGCGATGCATCCCAACGAGCATATGCGGCAGTTATTTATTTGACGGTGCGATCAGGTTCCACAGTTGCAAGTCATTTATTAGTGGCCAAAGCTAAGGTGGCGCCGGTGAAGCCAATTACGATTCCGCGTTTGGAACTTTGCGGAGCTGTTTTGTTGGCCCGATTGCTAAAAGAAGTAAAGGCAGCATTAAAGTTTGATCAAATACCTACGTGGTTGTGGACCGATTCCGAGGTCGTTTTGGCTTGGTTGAAAGGATTGCCGACACGATGGACTGTCTTTGTCAGTAACCGAACAGCTCACATCTTAGACGTCACCGGTAACATACCGTGGAGATATGTACCTTCGAAGGATAATCCAGCAGATGCAGCGTCTAGAGGAATAAAGCCGGGCGATTTACTCGATAGTCAGCTGTGGTGGCATGGGCCAAGCTGGTTAACTAAAGGTGTCAATGATTGGCCTAAAAATAAAACCATTCAGTTAACTGACATAGAAAAACGAAAATCCATGATGGTCAATGTGGGATTAAAGACAGAGTATTTCTTGGATGAATTGTTGAAAAAATATTCTAGCTTAATGAAATTAATTAGAGTCACGGCATATTGTTTCCGTTTTCTTAGAAAGAAGTCCACACAATCCAATTTGCCAAAGTATCTAACTAGCGACGAATTACGGTACGCTTCGGAGTTTTGGATCAGGCATGTTCAACAAGATGCATTTCCGGAAGAAATATGTGAGCTTCAAAAGGGTACGTCCGTCGGAAAGAAAAGCCGGTTGGTCAATTTGAACCCGTTTATTGATAACAAGGGAATAATGCGGGTCGGTGGACGGCTCGAGCACGCGCCTTTAACATTTGATGCAAGACACCCGATGATTTTACCGCGAAATGGTGTATTCACCGATTTATTATTACAAGAAGTCCATCAAGCTACTTTACACGGACAGACGCAACTGATGGTGAATACCTTAAGAAGGAAATTTTGGGTAATTGATGGGCGCAACTGGGCTAAACAATCTATCCATAAATGCGTTCGTTGTTTTCGCGCAAAGGCAAAGGAAGCCAGCCAGTTGATGGGCAATTTGCCAGAAGCTCGGGTAACTATGTTGCGTCCATGCACACACACCGGCGTCGATTTTTGTGGCCCGTTTGAAATTAAAGATAGACGAGGAAGAGGCAGCAGGACGACAAAGGGTTATGTGGCTATTTTCATTTGTTTAGCTGTAAAAGCCATACACATTGAAATCGTTAGTGACTTGTCCACGCCTGCATTCCTAGCAGCATTACGGCGGTTCATGGGAAGACGAGGATTCAGCAGTCATATATATTCGGACTGTGGTACCAATTTTGTTGGCGCAGCTGCTGAGTTGCAGCGGATCACAAAAGTTAGTAATGAAGCGGCGGAGATTGTTGCAAATGAAGGCGTAACTTGGCATTTCAATCCACCAGCATCACCTCACTTTGGCGGACTTTGGGAGGCTGGTGTGAAATCTATTAAGGCACATTTACGTCGGGTTGCCGGACACGTGTCTCTCACATATGAGGAACTATCCACAGTGTTGATTAGAATCGAAGCCTGTCTCAACTCCCGGCCTCTCTGCCCTCTCAACGATGACCCGATGGATACCGCTGCACTCACGCCAGCTCATTTCCTGATTGGCGACGTAATGATAGCACTACCTGAAGCTGAATTGGAAAATGTCAACGTTAACTACCTTGATAGATCGCAGATGACTCAGAAGATTGCACAAGATTTTGGAGACGTTGGAAGACAGAATACTTGAATCGTTTGCAACGTAGACCAAAATGGCTTAAATACGAAACCAACATAAAGGTGGGAGATTTGTGTATCCTCAAGGATGAAAAACTTCCTTCATACCGGTGGCCATTAGCGAGGATCATTCAAGTACACCCCGGAAGGGATAATTTAGTTCGTGTTGTGACTGTGTGGACAAACGGCAAAAGCTATACAAGACCAATTACGAAAATTGCGCTGCTGCCAACGCAGGAATCTACACATTAATGTATATATATATATATATATATGTATATATATATTTTTCGCACCATCTTTACTTTCCCCTATCCTATCCTTCACTCAGACCTTGCGTCGAACAAACATTAATATCATACTGCGATTGAAGTCAATTTTGCTTTAACCTGACAATTTGGAGGTGGTTTGCAGTATAGGTGGAGGTGGACGCCCAGCATAGGTGGGACAACTTCATCACGCCTAACTCTATAGATAAGATTAATCCAGCCGAAGTCAACTGAAGATAAAGCGTAGCGCAGCAAAGAATCGATTGGAAAGGAAACGACACCAAAGGTATTCTAAATTGCAAAACTAAATAATTAGTAGTATACTTACAGGTCATTGTTGCTGCTGAGGCGTTGCACCCCTCAGCCGGGGGAGTATGTTGGGTACTCACTGTTCTGCCGATTCTTCTCCAACTTGTCCTCATCATGTCAGTTGCTGGCTCCGCTCCACGCGATGCGAGGTAACGTCCTGGAAATAATAAAACCCCACAAAGCATCGGACTTATTATGTAAACAAGATATACTTATCTGATGTTGAAGTTGTTGTTGATCTCCTGCACGAGAATAAAACTAGAATTATCGCATTAACACTTCACTTGGCAATGACCATTTGACGTCTGTCTACAATGTTTTTGAAGTGACAATGTCAAAAATGTCACAGGGTGCCCGTAAACTATTAATATCGCAGAATCACGTAATTGTTTAGAATATTATGAATTTAGTATAAGATTAATTTTACGCGGGAAAAATGTACCGAAATTTTCATAAACGGGAAACTCTTTGAAAGAGATTTTCCATTGTCCAGTTTTGCATTGTCCGTTCGCAAGATAACTTGTTCGCAATAAAGTGGAATTAGTTTGCAAGTTTTCCAAGTCGGAAAGTAAGATAGTGTTTTATGGAAATAAAGATTGTAAATACAAAGTTAAAAATTAAACTAGAGTTTTATCGTGAAACATTTTTCTTTTGGTTTATCGTGAAACACCCGGAAATTTCGCAATAGCGCAAGCAGAGTGCGAGCATATGGCACAACTGGGATACTGCAGAACTTCCAGCAGTCCATGGGCAGCGCCCTTGCACCTCGTTCCAAAGAAGGATGGTAAATGGCGCCCATGCGGAGATTGCCGTTCCAGACCGCTACCCTATGTGACACATTCAGGACATAACGTCAAGTTTAGCTGGCAAGAAAATTTTTTCTAAAATAGATCTACTCAGAGCGTTCCACCAAATACCTATCGCAGAGCAGGACATTCCCAAGACAGCAGTAGTAACTCCTTTCGGCCTCTTTGAGTTTACCGTAATGACGTTTGGCCTCAGGAACGCTGCACAATCGTTCCAGAGATTTATGGAGGAGGTCCTCCAGGGCCTCGAATTTTGTTCATGCTACCTGGACGACATCTTAATAGCATCGGAAACATCCGAGCAGCACACGATGCATCTCGATATCGTTTCAAAAGACTAACTGGCTACGGAATCGCTATTAATGTATCAAAGTGCATCTTTGGAGTTAAATGTGTCGAATACCTGGGCCACGTCATCTCTGCAGAAGGAATTCGCCCCCCAGAAAGTCGAGTAGAAGCTATCAGGAATTATCCTAAACCAAGTTCAGTGAAACAACTTCGCCGTTTCCTAGGTGTCATTAACTTTTACCGAACGTTTATCGAGAGGACAGCGGAAATGCAAGCGCCTTTAAATAAATATTTGACAAATTCTAAAAAGAACGACAAAACCCCAATTAGTTGGACGCAGGAGTCAACAGAAGCTTTTGAAAAATGCAAAAATTGTCTTGCAGATGCCACACTCTTAGTGTTCTTTCTGAATAATGGGCATATTACCCTATCCACTGATGCATCAGATACTGCTATTGGAAGAGTGCTTGATCAACTTCAAGAAAAACAGTGGAAACCGATTGCATTTTTCCAACGCAAACTCACAACAGCGGAGTCGCACTATAGTGCTTATGATAAGGAGTTACTCGCGATTTACAGCAGTATTCGCCACTTTCGACACTGGAAGGATCAGACTTCGTTATTAAAACGGATCACAAACCTCTAATTTTTGCCTTTCGACAAAACTCCGAAAAGGCATTACCTTGACAGTCAAGGCAGCTTAACTACATCTCACAGCTCAGCGCAAACGTCGTGCACATTCCCGGAAAAGATAATGTAACCACAGATTTGCTGTCATGCATCGAGGCCATTACACTCCCCACGCTAATCGGAGATGACGAGCTCATAGCAGGGCAAGCAAATGACTCTGAACTCAGCGCCCTTATAAATAACAACAACACGTCCCTCCAGTTGCAGCCGGTTAACAGTGATGGGAAGAATTTATACTGTGATTTCTCGAAAGGTCTCGTCAGACCTTTTGTTCCAGCTGTTCTCCGCAAGCAGATGTTCAACACGTTTCATCGCTGCTCCCACCCAGGTGCACGTGCAATGCTACGTGCAATTGCAAGGAAGTTCGTCTGGCCCAGCATGAGAAAAGATGTGCGCCTATGGTGTAGCTGTTGCGTGTCCTGCCAAAGATCTAAAGTCAGCAGGCACACAAGAAACGCGTTGCAGCCTTTTCCGGTACCAGACAAACGCTTCCAAGTAGTACACTTGGACAGAATAGGCCCTCTTAAACTGGTTAACGGCTTTCGGTACCTACTAACATTGATCGACCGTTTCTCCAGATGGCCAGAGGCTGTGCCACTGGAACAACAATCAGCAGATGCAGTAGCCAAAGCCTTTTACGCCACCTGGGTTTCCCGCTTTAGGGCACCAGAAATAAATATCACTGACCAGGGAACTCAGTTTGAATCGGCCCAATTCAGGTCCCTTACTAACATTATCAGAAGCAAGAGAACAAGGACTTCACCGTATCATCCTGCTTCAAACGGACTAGTAGAAAGATGGTACCGTACGCTAAAAGCCGCTATAATGTGTCATGAGGATGATGAGAATTTTCCTGATCTACTGCCAAACATACTTTTGGGACTTCGAAACTACTACAAAATAAGACTTGGGAGCAAGCTGCGCAGAATTAGTACTGGGAACAACATTAAGACTGCCCGGGGAATTTCTAGTAGAAGACTTCACAAATAGTGATCCGCACATATCTGGCGAAAACTTAATACTCATAATGCGAAAAATCAGGCCCCAACCTGTAGCACAGAAAAGCAGCCACGACACTTTCTTCCACAAAGATCTTAAGACGTGCACACACGTCTTCGTCAGGGTCGATGCAGTCAGACGCGCACTACGCCAGCCTTACACAGGACCACATCGTGTCATCAACAAAATATCTGACGTGCTTTTCACCGTCAACGTGAATGGCAAACGCGTAAACATTTCAACCAAGCAACTCAAGCCAGCTTTCCTGGCAAACCAAGATCCGTGCACCGATGGTCCATGCCAAAATGAACAAATACAAACGCCTCAACAAGAATCTGCGACACCAACGATTGATTGCCCCACACATCCGATGTCTCTACCCCAACTGCAGTATTTTACGAAACCACCATGCCGCCGCGTCCGCAAACGTCAACAACAAGTGTCGTACAGAACTCCATCGGAGATCAAACTCAAATACCGAATTCGCCCAAAACCATTGATCGTCGAGTCAAGTGGGAGACAACTGCTGAATACCCACCGCACTATCGCCCACCAGTTTGGACTTACCCACCAGTGAGACGTCACCGCAATTTGAAATCACTGAGAGGGGAGCCCTGTAGCGACCGAACGCAGCCACGAACATTTCCACCTGCAAAATGTCATCGGATAATTTCGACCATCGAGGATGTGACAACTTCGAACATCGGGTAATTATTAACCTTCGGAGGAGATGGCAAGTCTCGTGGATAGTTCTTCCTCTTTCTGCTTCTGGACGTGTTCAAAGCAACACCGCCTAATAATGTTTCAATTGTCAACTGAAGAAATAAATAAAGTAATATTAAGTTACAAATGCTAATCCATTTCATTACAACCTCATACAAGTTTGAGTAGAAAATATAACAGTGGAAACAACAACCTCGTACCAACTGTTCCAATACAACAACCTTATTTAGAAACATAGATCGTAAATATCCAAGAAATCTACCAGAACTAGAATAAGGTTGATGCACATTAAGAATAAATATCACTGGTAACGACAGAGATTTTCAAATTAAATTCTTTCCCATGCTTTTGGGAAAGACAATATCGCTGAGCGAGCGAAAATAATGTATATAAACGGCGAAGCAGGCACGGAAAATTCAAGCGACTATCATTCGTTGCTTCGTGTGGTTGTCTTCGCCCACAAAGCTTTTTGAAACCAGTTGGCCTTGCGCCTGGTTAAGTCTGGTTGGCCTTGCGCCTAGACACATTTTATGTAACCTTTCTGGTTTTGTCTAGCAGATTGTTCGAAAACTAGTTGGCCTTGCGCCTAGACATGTAACATCGAATCTTCCTGCTGGTTAGCTTTGCCCAGCAGGATTCCCCGAGGAAACCAGGTAGCCTTGCACCTGATTTAGTCTAGTTGGCCTTGCGCATAGACATTTTCAATAAATCTTTCTGCTGGTTAGCTTTGCTGAGCAGGAACACCTGGAGGAAAACAGTTGGGCTTGGTCTAGTTGGCTTAAGTACTTAGACCCATTTCTGCTGACTTCTTCCTGGTTACCGCATATCTACGTGCTCTGGTTGGCTTTTTGCCTAGAGCCCTTAGATGCCACCAGGACCAAGTTTGGCAGAGGCCATTGCAGTGAACTCCGAATAAATAAAGGTAAGTGTGTTGGAGTGAAGAAAAAGGCTTTATGGCTCAAATAATAGGGCCATAAAAATAAGAATCAAACATTGGCGCAGGTGGTAGTTTCGGTTTTAAGTTTACAGCATTCGAGCTGTTTGAAATTTATGTCGGAAGTCAACCCTATTCGGCCAGACTCCTCACACTAACGAAAACCTTCTCCAAATTGGACACCTTACTCCAGTTAAAAATATAAAAAACATATTTAAAAAGAAAAATAATCATAATAATAACTTTAATAAATCTTTTCACAGTGGACTTTATGAACAATTAAAAGTATAAGAAAAGTAACTATAGAAAACAAAATAAGAAAAACAAAACTGGGTAAAACAAACTATTTGAAAAATATACAAGTGAACCATATATCTGATAAGCCCTTTAATAAAAACAACGTGTTGCACCAATCGATTCCCAGCAAAAGCACTACTGGTTTATCATTAAGGAGTGGTTAATCGCTAGAGGCAAATAGAAGTAAGTCGGGATCATCATTATTAGAAACCAAATTTGGATCACATGAGGCCTCGCGAGCCAGGAACTAACATCTGTTATGAAATTAACAGACACTTGAAACGAAATACTTGACAAACGTCTGGAACAATTTCGTAAAATAACAAAACAGTTCAAAGAAGAAATTCAAAGGTTTCGTGAAATCTCATTAAACCAGTCCTCAAGACCTATCGCAATCGTTCAAACCAGCTCTTACGTTTCAAGACTTTTAATTGTCTTTAGAAACATACAGTGTTCTCCAAACACCTACTCCTCAGCCGCACAAATCCATGATAAACGATTAAACCTAAAAAAAATCCATACTTAAATCCGGTATTATGGTCGACTACTCAAAAGCCGCGAAGTTAATGCGACAAATGATCCCTTTGTTTTCGGGGATCCCTCAAACACTTATTCTTGAGCTAAGCAATTGTGGAATTGTTTAAATACCTAGGAACACGTAGCATTCATGCAGATTTTTCCTTCACGCTTACGAGGGGAGGCATGTCAGCTGATTTCCTCGAGTGTCGCCCGTGCGTCGAATGAAGCAGAAGAGTTATAAATGGGTTTTACCTTCCTAGGGAAACATATCAAGAGCGGGTGAATGAATTGATTAACTCTAAACAAGCCCCTGCAGAAACCCTAACAGCCTTCATATTTCGTTTACGAAGAACACTTAAACGTTGCCAAGAAGCCGCTGCAATTCAATTCAGCAAAGAGGCAATCACAATCGCTAATCTGCAATTAGAGAACTTCGCGAGAGATGCATTGAAAGGTGGACTTGCTGACCCTAATCTCCGCCAGTACCTACTAAACATCGAAAAAACAAGTTTCAAAGAATTAGTCGCGAAGGCGTTGGACAAGGAGAGACTGGAACAAGGTGTCCTCTATTTCCAACCAAATTCTATGCAAACGTATGCCCCATTCATATCAAATCAACCCTCATCTTCTTTGAATCCACACACAATTTTGTTTCAATCAGCCCCGTATACATTAAACCCCAAGCTCCAAACTCGGCTAATGTGAGCTCGCAAAAACCCAAATTCAATTGAAACACTAAAATAATTTGCAGTTTCTGTAATAAATGCGGACACATGTATTCTGATTCTGATACACAATTTTGTCTAGATTGCAAAGAATACGGGCATGATCTAAGAGACCGAAAAGCAAAACCTTCGAAGAGAAACTCTAATGGAACAGCCAAAGTGTACAATGTGCAAATAATATGTGACTTTTGTGATCGTAGAAATCATGCAGTAACCACATGTACTCAGGCAGAGCAATGAGAAGGAAAAACTAAGGAAAACGAACGGTACACGAGCTGACAATCCCCGACTCGACTATAATTGACACAGGAAATCGACTAGCCCCAAAAACACTCTAAAGAGTTAAAGACAACAATAGAACACCCATGGTCCATGTAAAAGGCTAAATTCACTACTTTTGTTTTGCCGTTTACCCGCTTGTTAATATTATGGCCGCATCGGAATGTATTTGAGGTCCACTGTGTTAACAAATTCGAATTGGAAGCGCGTTCTATAGAATTACTTTAATCTAGTTGAAGGGCTCATTTTCGTTCACCACAGAACAAGAACTACATGTCAGTGGCAGTAGGGGAACCTCGTGGCACTTTTCTCAAGTGTATTTCCAATCCCACACAAATCACTTCTAAAACTTCATATTTAGCTCTACTAAACAGGCGGAGAATCTCACTTTCTATCCTAATTGCAGACACGGATATCAATCCAACATCCCCTAATAACGGGGGGAGTGCTGAAGAATCCAACAATAATTTCTCACACACCGTTAATCTAGCAACCGATTCCGCACAACACATTGTATTGCAAATTTCAACTTGAATCACTTTTCAAATTCCAATAGGGGATATTTCACATTCGCTTAGCTTTTACTTTGCTTTCCTTTCTAATTTATTTCCACTCAACAACATTTTCCACACTTAATCCCATCAATCCCATAGCACCGAAATCCCGTAATCCCTCTAATATATGTAGGCGAAGACGTTTTTTCCCAATCGCTCGCGATCCGCAAACAGTAAAAGAGCTTTCCGACCTCAAGTCACGAATTTTCCACTTTCCATATCAAAAATCTTTTCCTCAATTCCTCTTCCCTAGAGCAAGACGTTCGTCCATCCCATGCAGGAATTAGCACTCTCCCTGACGTGATCACGGTCGCGGTCAAAAGCGGAATCCCCCCCAACTCAACATTTTCCCTTCAAAAAGCATTTCATTTCCATTCGGTTTTCTATTCTTGTCTCTTTTTCTTCCACACAATGGTGTTATTCAACACACAACAAAAACAATCAAAAATTGGAATACAGTAATATGAGGAGTTTAT
The DNA here is from genome assembly GCA_963969285.1 of Odontomyia ornata. Classification (NCBI taxonomy): domain Eukaryota; kingdom Metazoa; phylum Arthropoda; class Insecta; order Diptera; family Stratiomyidae; genus Odontomyia; species Odontomyia ornata. The sequence continues at coordinate 56,692,234 of OZ017743.1, read as the reverse complement.
AGTATTTAAATCTCATTACTAGTTTTTGTGTATTGATCACGTCGGTGGTGTGGAGGAAGTGTCTCTCTTTTCTTGAAATTTCTTTTCGACGCACATCTGTGAATGGTTTCCGATACTTGCGGCTTGTGCTCGAAAATTTTCATGATCTGCGATCTTGCTTCATTTACTCTATCAACGGTTATTTTACTGCGTTGCATATTGCCCTTTATCAAGTCACTAACATGATCTAAGTCCGTGCTGTGATTATGCGTTTCAAGTTGCTTCAACATTTTCGATAACTTATCAAAAACATGGCTTTCAATTTCGCACAAATCTTCCATTGTTATGGACCATATGTCCCTACACTCTCCTATTATGCAAGCCCTGTAGAATAAAACACGCCGTGCTCACTTATCACGATGACTTCATCATCCTCAATGAAAATTCCTTTCATCAGCAAATCTATCAATTTGCTCAAACGATAAATTGAAATCTGTACCAAAAAATATTAACTTAATTAAATCACATTTCTAAGAAAACCAATCAAAGATTTTCGCTGATGACTTTCAGAATTCCTAACAATGCCAATTACCGGAAATACCCCATCTAAATCTAATGAAATTCAATATGAGAGATTGTATTTTTGCGACTATTGCAAATCGAATAAACATAATTCGCCGAATTGTGATAGAAGTCGCAATAGCTCATTCAATTCCAAGAGTAAACAATAAATCTAATTGAATCTGTGACTGAAATGTAAACAAGCTTTGAAATTATCAATCTCGTATCGAATTCGCGAATCGTAAACAATAATCCAGAAGAGTGGAATTTGCATGTGAGCCAAATAAATCTTTGAATATTGTAAACAATAAAATGATGTATAAAAGGGCTTGGAAAATTAGTTAAGCTAGTCAGTAAGTTCAATGGTGCCAAGATATAAATTTGCAAAAGTTGTAAATATTAAATTGTAAAAGAACAGTGCAAGTGTGAAATAAGTTTTGGAAGACTGCGTTTAATTTTAAAAGAGCCCATAACAGGGAAATAAATTGTTGTCAGAAGTGGGATGACTGCAGCGAAAGTCATCTAGTGAATTTAACGCATCTAAAGCTAAGACTTCTTTTCCATTCTTCACAGAAGCGAAGTGCATCCTGTTCAGAGGCAATTGGAAATCTATTGTGCTGACTCAAAGATGTTTCGGTGAACCACGAGATATCGATCCAATCTCGTCTTGAAGCTCATCTCAAGCGAAAAGAATACGTTTCGAACATCAAATGCATCACTACGCAACAGCGATCCTCAACCAAGAAGTGTATAAATTTCAAACATCAAGAAGTGCATCACTACGCAACAACGATCCTCAACCAGGAAGTGTATAAATTTCAAACATCAACAAGCGCATCACTACGCAACAACCATCCTCAACTAGGAAGTGTACTCGTATAAGTTTCAGACATCAACGAGTGCATCACTACGCAACAACGATCTTCAGCCAGGAAGTGTATAAGTTTCGAACGTGTACAGTGCATCACTACACAACAACGACCCTGAATCAGTGCATCAAGGAATAATAGTGCGTCACAGCGCAATCACAGCCAGAAACGAAAAGTGCATTACAGAGCAAATTTGTGCAACAAAAGTTCAACGAATCTTCAGACAACCGCTGCACGATCCAGGATTTGAAAACGTGATTCAAAATTATAGTTATTTGTTAAAAGAAACATATACACTTGCATTTATTATCCTTCTATAAATATATATATATATATATATATATATATATATATATATATATATATATATATATATATATATATATATATATTCGGAATTTTAAAAGAAGAAATATATTTTGTACAAATTTTTGAATAATTTAGAATTAGAATTAAGTTGTTGCCCTTGATAAGAAAAAGTGAAAAAGTGTAATGGCGCATGCAAGTTCCACGGGAATCGAAACCGGGGAAGCCGGCCAATCAAGCCGAAGAAACGCGAGTAGTGTTTTTGAAGTTCCGCGGGCCGAAAGAATTACTTATTCAATCCTGTTAAAATTTATAAAACCCTTCGATGGGGACAGGGACAAACTAAATTCTTATATAACCGGGTGCAATCGCGCGTTTAAGTTGGCATGTGCTGAACAGGAACCTGTTCTTTTGGACTATGCCATTACCCAATTAGAAAGTAAAGCGGAATTAGCCGTTTCTAATCATACCTTTGGTGATTGGAGTGAGCTTTGTGACTTCTTAAAACTTCTATACGGTGATAAGAAGCATTACAACCATCTCCTTATAGAATTGCAACAATGCAAGCAATCCGCAAAAGAAACGATCTCCCAATATATAGTCAGACTTGAAACGGCCGCGAAAAATTTGTAAATTTTGTAGCATATGCAAGCGCAGAAATCATAACGCTTCTGAATGTTACCATAAAAATAAACAAAATCTTCCTCAACAGGTGTATGTGGTAAGTGAAAAAATTTGCAATTAATGCAAAAAGGAAGGCCACGTTATTCAAGAGTGCCGAAAACGAGAATACAACAATATCAAAACAAAAACCTCTCAGTCCAACCAACAAAGTCATTATCCAAAAAACGGGGTAGCGACTCTGAACCCAGGTATTCGGACTATATCAGAAATTTTGAAAACAGAGTAAAGGTACCTCAGTTATTTTATTATGGTGATGCCTTGATGCCTTACCTGACCGTTATCAGCCCTAACTCTAGAAAGTCGCATTTTAAATTCCTAATTGATTCCGGTGCAGCTATTTCAATCGTTAAAGGTGAATCATTAATGGGAGAAACTCTGGTAAAGACGGAAAACATCACTAGCTTTCAGGGTATATGTGGAACTGCCTCAGCAGTAGGTTCTTCCCAGATAAGTTTGAGGTTTCCGCGGCAAGACCTAATCCATGAGTTTTCCATCATCGCCGACAACTCCAATATACCTGTTAATGGGTTGTTGGGATGCGATTTTCTATGCAAGCATGACTGCATCGTAGACTTTTCACGGAAGCTTCTAACAGTTAGAAGCGAAGAAAAGAGAATTGAAGTCTGCAAACGTCCCGAAAATGACGAGATCAACGACCAATCTTCAGCAGATTCCTACTTTGATCCCCCACAATTTATGAAATCAGGAACTTCGATAAACTCACAGCGAGAATTTGATCAATTATGTCCAAATCTAAAGTTCTATAACAGACAAGCAAATCCACTAAAGCTGAAAATCAAATCTCGTTCAATAAACTTCGTCAAAATCCAAGTGAAAAACCCCGAAGTTCTAAAAGGTATCCTGAGTCGAAGGGAACTATCTCCTGGAATCTTTTTGGATGAAGCTCTTACTTCTATTGACAATAATCAACGGGCGCTCGTCTCAATCTTAAATATAAATGAAAATGATCAAGAAATCTTAACACCCGAAATCTGTCTTGAAACACTGAATATCGACTCCCTACATCAAAATAATACCAACTCAAGTAAATATCTAAATCTCCATACCAAACAGTTGGAAAATGTAACAGAAAATCAAATTAAATGTCAAAATCGCAAACTCTTACTCGAAAGATCCCTAAGGCTCGAGCATCTAAATTCTGAAGAAACCAAATCCATTAAGGAATTACGAACGAATTCTCAGATATATTTTATCTTGAAGGAGATCTATTAACAAGTACTTAACAGAATCTAAACCCATTTCTGCCAAAACATACAGGTACCCTGAAATTCATAAAAACGAAGTCAACGAGCGAATCAAAAAGATGTTGGACCAAAATATAATCCAACCCTCAAACAGCCCATGGTCAGCTCCCCTTTGGGTTGTCCCTAAAAAACAGGATTCGTCTGGTAAAATCAAATGGAGGGTAGTCATAGACTACAGGAAACTAAACAATGTTACCGAATCTGACGTGTTCCCGATTCCCAATATTACAGAAATATTGGATAAAAACTGCATTCACCACACCCTTGGGGCATTACGAGTATTTGAGGATGCCCTTTGGACTCAAGAATGCTCACGCAACATTTCAACGTCTAATGAACACCGTCCTGTCTGGATCGCAGGGATTCCAATGTTTCGTTTATCTCGATGACATTGTAATCTACGCAAGCTCCATCGAGGACCATAAAGTCAAGCTGCAGAACGTTTTTGAACGAATTAGGAAAAGTGGCTTAAAATTGGAGCCAATGAAATGCGAATTCATGAGACATGAAGTCGTATACCTTTGTCGCATAATCTCTTCCGAAGGGGTCGCACCTAACCCAGAAAAGGTCCAAGCAGTGAGAGAGTTTCCCATTGCGAAAAATCCCAAAGGCATTAAATCATTTTTGGGACTCTTTGGCTACTACCGGCGATTTATAGAAAACTTTTCAAAACAAACAAAACCTCTTACAAAGCTCTTGCGAAAAGACCAAAAATTTGAATGGGCTGACGAACAAAATCAAGCCTTCGAAGAACTAAAATCAAAACTTATATCGGCTCCTATTCTTCAGTATCCGGACTTTTCTAAAGAATTCATCCTAACAACCGATGCAGCTAACTATGCCATAGGTGCGGTCTTGAGTCAGATGGGTAATCAAAAGGTAGACTTGCTTATTTCATACGCGAGTCGAACGTTGAATCGGTCTGAATCTAATTACAGCACCACGGAAAGAGAATCGTTGGCAATAGTTTGGGCAGTCCAAACCTTTCGACCATATTTATATGGAAGGAAGTTTAAAATCGTAGCCGATCACCGTCCTTTGATTTGGCTGCGCAACTGCAAGGATCCCGGAAGCAAACTTATAAGATGGAGACTCAAACTCGAGGAGTTTGATTTTGGTATAGTCTATAAACAGGGCAGAGTGAATTCAAACGCTGACGCTCTTTCAAGGATCGAAATAGATTCTACTGACCCTCTTGTCCTACATACTGAAGTGGACGACACATTTCAGGACTATATCAAATTTTATTACAATTCCATGACTCCCAAAATTTTCGAATATAACGACTTAAACAGTGCTATAGACACAACTAAGTCTCCCGCAGCATACTTTACATCAATCGATAGGGATGAACAGAATCCACATTCCTCTTGGTCCCTTGATAGAAGTTTGAATAAGGAACTCATTCTCAGTAAAAGTTACGAGTTATGTTGTAGAAAAATCAACAACAGTTTTTAAGCAAGCAATTTATCATTGTTTCCTTAAACATTCTTTCTTCGAGAAACCATCATACCAAGATTTCTTTCACTGTACCCTAAATCTGAAAAAACGACTTATTAGAGACAAAGTTCATGCGATAAATATCCCAAATCCGATAGATCCCATAAACCAAAAGAATCCAACAATAATTTCTCACACACCGTTAATCTAGCAACCGATTCCGCACAACACATTGTATTGCAAATTTCAACTTGAATCACTTTTCAAATTCCAATAGGGGATATTTCACATTCGCTTAGCTTTTACTTTGCTTTCCTTTCTAATTTATTTCCACTCAACAACATTTTCCACACTTAATCCCATCAATCCCATAGCACCGAAATCCCGTAATCCCTCTAATATATGTAGGCGAAGACGTTTTTTCCCAATCGTTCGCGATCCGCAAACAGTAAAAGAGCTTTCCGACCTCAAGTCACGAATTTTCCACTTTCCATATCAAAAATCTTTTCCTCAATTCCTCTTCCCTAGAGCAAGACGTTCGTCCATCCCATGCAGGAATTAGCACTCTCCCTGACGTGATCACGGTCGCGGTCAAAAGCGGAATCCCCCCCAACTCAACATTTTCCCTTCAAAAAGCATTTCATTTCCATTCGGTTTTCTATTCTTGTCTCTTTTTCTTCCACACAATGGTGTTATTCAACACACAACAAATGCAATCAAAAATTGGAATACAGTAATATGAGGAGTTTATAGTATTTAAATCTCATTACTAGTTTTTGTGTATTGATCACGTCGGTGGTGTGGAGGAAGTGTCTCTCTTTTCTTGAAATTTCTTTTCGACGCACATCTGTGAATGGTTTCCGATACTTGCGGCTTGTGCTCGAAAATTTTCATGATCTGCGATCTTGCTTCATTTACTCTATCAACGGTTATTTTACTGCGTTGCATATTGCCCTTTATCAAGTCACTAACATGATCTAAGTCCGTGCTGTGATTATGCGTTTCAAGTTGCTTCAACATTTTCGATAACTTATCAAAAACATGGCTTTCAATTTCGCACAAATCTTCCATTGTTATGGACCATATGTCCCTACACTCTCCTATTATGCAAGCCCTGTAGAATAAAACACGCCGTGCTCACTTATCACGATGACTTCATCATCCTCAATGAAAATTCCTTTCATCAGCAAATCTATCAATTTGCTCAAACGATAAATTGAAATCTGTACCAAAAAATATTAACTTAATTAAATCACATTTCTAAGAAAACCAATCAAAGATTTTCGCTGATGACTTTCAGAATTCCTAACAATGCCAATTACCGGAAATACCCCATCTAAATCTAATGAAATTCAATATGAGAGATTGTATTTTTGCGACTATTGCAAATCGAATAAACATAATTCGCCGAATTGTGATAGAAGTCGCAATAGCTCATTCAATTCCAAGAGTAAACAATAAATCTAATTGAATCTGTGACTGAAATGTAAACAAGCTTTGAAATTATCAATCTCGTATCGAATTCGCGAATCGTAAACAATAATCCAGAAGAGTGGAATTTGCATGTGAGCCAAATAAATCTTTGAATATTGTAAACAATAAAATGATGTATAAAAGGGCTTGGAAAATTAGTTAAGCTAGTCAGTAAGTTCAATGGTGCCAAGATATAAATTTGCAAAAGTTGTAAATATTAAATTGTAAAAGAACAGTACAAGTGTGAAATAAGTTTTGGAAGACTGCGTTTAATTTTAAAAGAGCCCATAACAGGGAAATAAATTGTTGTCAGAAGTGGGATGACTGCAGCGAAAGTCATCTAGTGAATTTAACGCATCTAAAGCTAAGACTTCTTTTCCATTCTTCACAGAAGCGAAGTGCATCCTGTTCAGAGGCAATTGGAAATCTATTGTGCTGACTCAAAGATGTTTCGGTGAACCACGAGATATCGATCCAATCTCGTCTTGAAGCTCATCTCAAGCGAAAAGAATACGTTTCGAACATCAAATGCATCACTACGCAACAGCGATCCTCAACCAAGAAGTGTATAAATTTCAAACATCAAGAAGTGCATCACTACGCAACAACGATCCTCAACCAGGAAGTGTATAAATTTCAAACATCAACAAGCGCATCACTACGCAACAACCATCCTCAACTAGGAAGTGTACTCGTATAAGTTTCAGACATCAACGAGTGCATCACTACGCAACAACGATCTTCAGCCAGGAAGTGTATAAGTTTCGAACGTGTACAGTGCGTCACTACACAACAACGACCCTGAATCAGTGCATCAAGGAATAATAGTGCGTCACAGCGCAATCACAGCCAGAAACGAAAAGTGCATTACAGAGCAAATTTGTGCAACAAAAGTTCAACGAATCTTCAGACAACCGCTGCACGATCCAGGATTTGAAAACGTGATTCAAAATTATAGTTATTTGTTAAAAGAAACATATACACTTGCATTTATTATCCTTCTATAAATATATATATATATATATATATATATATATATATATATATATATATATATATATATATATATATATATATATATATATATATATATATATATATATATATATTCGGAATTTTAAAAGAAGAAATATATTTTGTACAAATTTTTGAATAATTTAGAATTAGAATTAAGTTGTTGCCCTTGATAAGAAAAAGTGAAAAAGTGTAATGGCGCATGCAAGTTCCACGGGAATCGAAACCGGGGAAGCCGGCCAATCAAGCCGAAGAAACGCGAGTAGTGTTTTTGAAGTTCCGCGGGCCGAAAGAATTACTTATTCAATCCTGTTAAAATTTATAAAACCCTTCGATGGGGACAGGGACAAACTAAATTCTTATATAACCGGGTGCAATCGCGCGTTTAAGTTGGCATGTGCTGAACAGGAACCTGTTCTTTTGGACTATGCCATTACCCAATTAGAAAGTAAAGCGGAATTAGCCGTTTCTAATCATACCTTTGGTGATTGGAGTGAGCTTTGTGACTTCTTAAAACTTCTATACGGTGATAAGAAGCATTACAACCATCTCCTTATAGAATTGCAACAATGCAAGCAATCCGCAAAAGAAACGATCTCCCAATATATAGTCAGACTTGAAACGGCCGCGAAAAATTTGTAAATTTTGTAGCATATGCAAGCGCAGAAATCATAACGCTTCTGAATGTTACCATAAAAATAAACAAAATCCTCCTCAACAGGTGTATGTGGTAAGTGAAAAAATTTGCAATTAATGCAAAAAGGAAGGCCACGTTATTCAAGAGTGCCGAAAACGAGAATACAACAATATCAAAACAAAAACCTCTCAGTCCAACCAACAAAGTCATTATCCAAAAAACGGGGTAGCGACTCTGAACCCAGGTATTCGGACTATATCAGAAATTTTGAAAACAGAGTAAAGGTACCTCAGTTATTTTATTATGGTGATGCCTTGATGCCTTACCTGACCGTTATCAGCCCTAACTCTAGAAAGTCGCATTTTAAATTCCTAATTGATTCCGGTGCAGCTATTTCAATCGTTAAAGGTGAATCATTAATGGGAGAAACTCTGGTAAAGACGGAAAACATCACTAGCTTTCAGGGTATATGTGGAACTGCCTCAGCAGTAGGTTCTTCCCAGATAAGTTTGAGGTTTCCGCGGCAAGACCTAATCCATGAGTTTTCCATCATCGCCGACAACTCCAATATACCTGTTAATGGGTTGTTGGGATGCGATTTTCTATGCAAGCATGACTGCATCGTAGACTTTTCACGGAAGCTTCTAACAGTTAGAAGCGAAGAAAAGAGAATTGAAGTCTGCAAACGTCCCGAAAATGACGAGATCAACGACCAATCTTCAGCAGATTCCTACTTTGATCCCCCACAATTTATGAAATCAGGAACTTCGATAAACTCACAGCGAGAATTTGATCAATTATGTCCAAATCTAAAGTTCTATAACAGACAAGCAAATCCACTAAAGCTGAAAATCAAATCTCGTTCAATAAACTTCGTCAAAATCCAAGTGAAAAACCCCGAAGTTCTAAAAGGTATCCTGAGTCGAAGGGAACTATCTCCTGGAATCTTTTTGGATGAAGCTCTTACTTCTATTGACAATAATCAACGGGCGCTCGTCTCAATCTTAAATATAAATGAAAATGATCAAGAAATCTTAACACCCGAAATCTGTCTTGAAACACTGAATATCGACTCCCTACATCAAAATAATACCAACTCAAGTAAATATCTAAATCTCCATACCAAACAGTTGGAAAATGTAACAGAAAATCAAATTAAATGTCAAAATCGCAAACTCTTACTCGAAAGATCCCTAAGGCTCGAGCATCTAAATTCTGAAGAAACCAAATCCATTAAGGAATTACGAACGAATTCTCAGATATATTTTATCTTGAAGGAGATCTATTAACAAGTACTTAACAGAATCTAAACCCATTTCTGCCAAAACATACAGGTACCCTGAAATTCATAAAAACGAAGTCAACGAGCGAATCAAAAAGATGTTGGACCAAAATATAATCCAACCCTCAAACAGCCCATGGTCAGCTCCCCTTTGGGTTGTCCCTAAAAAACAGGATTCGTCTGGTAAAATCAAATGGAGGGTAGTCATAGACTACAGGAAACTAAACAATGTTACCGAATCTGACGTGTTCCCGATTCCCAATATTACAGAAATATTGGATAAAAACTGCATTCACCACACCCTTGGGGCATTACGAGTATTTGAGGATGCCCTTTGGACTCAAGAATGCTCACGCAACATTTCAACGTCTAATGAACACCGTCCTGTCTGGATCGCAGGGATTCCAATGTTTCGTTTATCTCGATGACATTGTAATCTACGCAAGCTCCATCGAGGACCATAAAGTCAAGCTGCAGAACGTTTTTGAACGAATTAGGAAAAGTGGCTTAAAATTGGAGCCAATGAAATGCGAATTCATGAGACATGAAGTCGTATACCTTTGTCGCATAATCTCTTCCGAAGGGGTCGCACCTAACCCAGAAAAGGTCCAAGCAGTGAGAGAGTTTCCCATTGCGAAAAATCCCAAAGGCATTAAATCATTTTTGGGACTCTTTGGCTACTACCGGCGATTTATAGAAAACTTTTCAAAACAAACAAAACCTCTTACAAAGCTCTTGCGAAAAGACCAAAAATTTGAATGGGCTGACGAACAAAATCAAGCCTTCGAAGAACTAAAATCAAAACTTATATCGGCTCCTATTCTTCAGTATCCGGACTTTTCTAAAGAATTCATCCTAACAACCGATGCATCTAACTATGCCATAGGTGCGGTCTTGAGTCAGATGGGTAATCAAAAGGTAGACTTGCTTATTTCATACGCGAGTCGAACGTTGAATCGGTCTGAATCTAATTACAGCACCACGGAAAGAGAATCGTTGGCAATAGTTTGGGCAGTCCAAACCTTTCGACCATATTTATATGGAAGGAAGTTTAAAATCGTAGCCGATCACCGTCCTTTGATTTGGCTGCGCAACTGCAAGGATCCCGGAAGCAAACTTATAAGATGGAGACTCAAACTCGAGGAGTTTGATTTTGGTATAGTCTATAAACAGGGCAGAGTGAATTCAAACGCTGACGCTCTTTCAAGGATCGAAATAGATTCTACTGACCCTCTTGTTCTACATACTGAAGTGGACGACACATTTCAGGACTATATCAAATTTTATTACAATTCCATGACTCCCAAAATTTTCGAATATAACGACTTAAACAGTGCTATAGACACAACTAAGTCTCCCGCAGCATACTTTACATCAATCGATAGGGATGAACAGAATCCACATTCCTCTTGGTCCCTTGATAGAAGTTTGAATAAGGAACTCATTCTCAGTAAAAGTTACGAGTTATGTTGTAGAAAAATCAACAACAGTTTTTAAGCAAGCAATTTATCATTGTTTCCTTAAACATTCTTTCTTCGAGAAACCATCATACCAAGATTTCTTTCACTGTACCCTAAATCTGAAAAAACGACTTATTAGAGACAAAGTTCATGCGATAAATATCCCAAATCCGATAGATCCCATAAACCAATTCAATTATAATAAACTTCGTGACATTTACAGTTCATATTTTGAAATGAAAAAATCAAAGTTAATATATATCACAATAATATAATCACACCGACAACAGAACAAGTCCCTGAAATTCTGAGTCAGTTTCACGATGCACCAACTGGTGGTCACAACGGATTTCACATAACATATAATAAAATTAAACAATATTACAAATGGAAGAATATGAAGAGAGACATCAAAACCCACTGCAAAAGCTGCGCCTCTTGTCAATTTAATTAAACTTCTAGGAAACTTACTAAAGCTCCAATGGAAATAACATCCACTGCAGACTCTCCTTTTGAAAAGATCAGCTTAGATATTGTAGGTCCATTACCGATCACAGAGCAGGGAAATAGATTCATCCTCACCCTTCAGGACGATTCTCATATGCCTTCCCAACCCAAAATCATGAAGCTAGTACAGTCGCAAGTAAGCTATTACAATTCATTACTCGATTCGGTATACCAAAACAGATTCTTACTGATCAAGAATCAGACTTTACTTCAACTCTTATGAAAGAAGTATCGAAGTTATTCCATATAAAACTCCTACATACAACCGTTTACCATCCGCAATCAAATGGTGCCCTCGAAAGGTCCCATTCAACTTTGAAAGACTATTTGAAACATTATATAAACAATCAACAGAATGACTGGGACGAATACGTTCCACTTGCAATGTTTGCGTATAACACTGCTGTTCATACAACAACCAAATATACCCCATACGAGTTAATCTTCGGGACGAAACCCGTCCTTCCTAATTCCATAACTAATACTCCGGAATTATGATACACTTACGACTCATATGCAGATCAGTTGAAGTATAAACTAAATAGATGCTTCCAAACAGCAAAAGAAAACATTAACCAGTCTAAACAAAAAAGTAAAACATATTATGATACTAAAATCCATAATCCCCAATATAAGAAAGTATACCACGTTCTAATGGAGAATAATGCCAATAAGCTTGGAACTTCCAAAAAATTATCACCAAACTAGAAAGGTCCATACGAAGTAGCCGAAATCTACGATAATAACAAAAACATCATTATTAAAATCAAAAATAAAAAACATATCAAAGTCCATACCAATCAATTAAAACCAACCTCTCTTCCAGGACGCTCATCCTAACCGCAATCGTGTCTTGCTGTATTTTCATGGGCCAAGCTCAAACAAAAAAAAAGAATATGAAATCAAGAAAATAGAAAATGGAAGTGGCTTATTCTACGAACATCTAGGAACAACAAGGTTCTACTCTGAATACTTCAAAATCGTAGCTCACATTGATATAAAATCCTATAGTGAAAGATTAAATTCAATTAAGAGAATAGCTAAACACTCATTTCAGCCTTGTGACAAAATTACTAAAGATCACATTAAATTATTCTGTACTCAGCATTCAAACATTTTTAAAGCGAAAATGCCCGAAATCCTAAATAAAGAAGAATCCGCAGAGCCATGGTAGGAAATCCGAAATACCGCAGAGGAATATTAAATGTTTCAGGATCAGTTGCAAAATTCTTATTCGGTACCATGGATTCAAACGATGCTGAATATTATGACGGCATCATCAACAAGGTTGAACATGATGAATCCGAACTTCAACTTCTGATAAAAGATCAAATAAATGTAGTAAAGACAACAATCACTAATTTCAATAGTACTATATCCCAACTTAAAGTATCAGAAAAGGAATTAAATCGAAATATTGTCAAATTCAATTCATTCCTCAAAGACCAAAATAATTTCAACTCTGAAACAGAATAAAATCAAGAAATACTTGAACATCTCAATATGCTTACATTCTTACTAAATGAAATCGATTTAAAACTTGAAGAAATAATTGACATTATAATAGCAGCAAGAAAAGGCACTCTTCATGCAAGTCTTATAAGCCCGAAGAAATTAATCGAGGAACTAACCAAATTCAATCAACATTTAAAAAATGGACTTGAGTACGCAGTTAAACCCAATTAAAAAACCCTAATCAAATTTTAGACATTATTAAAATTCAGTATTCAATCACATTCGTTCTATCCTTTCCTTTAGTCGACAGCTCCGAATTCAATCTTTACCACTTAATATCCTTACCTATACCTCATGCAGGACAGAAGACTTATGCATATGTATATAGATCCTAATTTCAAATATCTAGCCCATTCAATAAACAAACTGCAATACGCTCAATTTCAAACACTTGATCTATGTAAACCTTTGGAATACAATAATATTTGTGAAAATTATATAACATATTCAACCTTAAATAAACCAATATGTGAAATCTCTTTACAAACGAAAATAAACAAAAAAATACCCATTGATTGCGTAACAAAATTCTTAACAGGAAAAATTGAGATTTTGCAAAATTTGGTCAATAACAATTGGATATTTCTGGCGAGCGAGCCACATATGCTCACCATACAATGTAATAATACCATAATAGACGTAGAAATCTCTAAAACCGGTATCTCAACCCTAAAAAAGAATTGCAAGGCATACTCATCCCAAACTCAATAACTTACCAATAACGAATTAATCCTTTACTATGAAAACATAATTCCAAGCCTCAACATAGTTGACGATGTTTGTTGTCAGGAAAGCAAAATCAACAAAACTGACTTCAACTATTTCCTTAATGAAATTCACTTATCTAACATAAAGTTAGATGACCTTAACATAGCTTCCCATAAATTAGATGATTTAAACAAACAAGTTAACAGATTACACACACAACCTCATTTTTATAAGTATGGAACATTTTACAAGTATGTAATTGCGACAATATCAATCCTTGTTCTATTATATATCTTATGGAAAATATATAAATGCATTAAACCTTTTCTTCCAAACTCAATGAGACTCGACCGCGGATGTTGCAGTCGTGCCATCACTATAAATCAATATAACTCTCCAATCTCTTCTCCCAGAAATGATATTGAAATGGAACTTACCACCATCCCTGATCACACACCTTCCACTTTACCTGAAATTACCGATGTACGAAATCCTTTGCGTTTAACCAAAACAAAGTCCCGATTTAGGTCATCTGTAGGACGACTCAACCACGACGAATTCTGAATTAAAAACATGAAATTCGTCTTTCCCAAGGGGGGTGCTGTTATGGGCCATATGTCCCGACACTCTCCTATTATGCAAGCCCTGTAGAATAAAACACGCCGTGCTCACTTATCACGATGACTTCATCATCCTCAATCAAAATCCCTTTCATCAGCAAATCTATCAATTCGCTCAAACGATAAATTGAAATCTATACCAAAAAATATGAAGTTAATTATATCACATTTCTAAGAAAACCAATCAAAGATTTTCGCTGATGACTTTCAGAATTCCTAACAATGCCAATTACCGGAAATACCCCATCTAAATCTAATGAAATTCAATATGAGAGATTGTACTTTTGCGACTATTGCAAATCGAATAAACACAATTCGCCGAATTGTGATAGAAGTCGCAATAGTTCATCCAATTCCAAGAGTAAACAATCAATCTAATTGAATCTGTGACCGGAATGTAAACAAGCTTTGAAACTTTCAATCTCGTATCGAATTCGTGAATCGTAAACAATAATCCAGAAGAGTGGAATTTGCATGTGAGCCAAATAAATCTTTGAATATTGTAAACAATAAAATGATGTATAAAAGGGCTTGGAAAATTAGTTAAGCTAGTCAGTAAGTTCAATGGTGCCAAGATATAAATTTGCAAAAGTTGTAAATATTAAATTGTAAAAGAACAGTACAAGTGTGAAATAAGTTTTGGAAGACTGCGTTTAATTTTAAAAGAGCCCATAACAGGGAAATAAATTGTTGTCAGAAGTGGGATGACTGCAGCGAAAGTCATCTAGTGAATTTAACGCATCTAAAGCTAAGACTTCTTTTCCATTCTTCACAGAAGCGAAGTGCATCCTGTTCAGAGGCAATTGGAAATCTATTGTGCTGACTCAAAGATGTTTCGGTGAACCACGAGATATCGATCCAATCTCGTCTTGAAGCTCATCTCAAGCGAAAAGAATACGTTTCGAACATCAAATGCATCACTACGCAACAGCGATCCTCAACCAAGAAGTGTATAAATTTCAAACATCAAGAAGTGCATCACTACGCAACAACGATCCTCAACCAGGAAGTGTATAAATTTCAAACATCAACAAGCGCATCACTACGCAACAACCATCCTCAACTAGGAAGTGTACTCGTATAAGTTTCAGACATCAACGAGTGCATCACTACGCAACAACGATCTTCAGCCAGGAAGTGTATAAGTTTCGAACGTGTACAGTGCATCACTACACAACAACGACCCTGAATCAGTGCATCAAGGAATAATAGTGCGTCACAGCGCAATCACAGCCAGAAACGAAAAGTGCATTACAGAGCAAATTTGTGCAACAAAAGTTCAACGAATCTTCAGACAACCGCTGCACGATCCAGGATTTGAAAACGTGATTCGAAATTATAGTTATTTGTTAAAAGAAACATATACACTTGCATTTATTATCCTTCTATAAATATATATATATATATATATATATATATATATATATATATATATATATATATATATATATATATATATATATATATATATATAGCCTCACTACTCTTTGTCTTTTGATAATCATTGCATATCTGTCGTTTCGATACTTTAAAGTATTGTTGCCAAAAAAAAGCAGAAAAATAAATCCTATTATCAGCCTTGATCTCCAGGAATTAAAAATATAATGTCCTACTGCCTCCCCATAGATGAAAATCTCCCTCAAACATAAATTCAAAGAAAAACTTGTTTTGAAAACAAAGTAATTGTCAGCAAGGCATTAATGTGAATGCTCATTAGCCAAAACAATTTTAATACCTTTAAACCAATTGTACAAAACAAAAACTATAGAAGAAAAATTTAAACTATAAAATACTATTGACAAAATTAAAAGAGGAACTAAATGCATTGTAAACAAAGTTTCAAGCAAAAGATTTTTTTCACTGATGTATCTAATACAATAGACTTCTCTTAACTTATTAAGAATAATAAGTTTATTCGATAGTTACAATTGTAAAATAAGCATATTTTCTTTCAATACGCAACGAAACAAGCAATTTTTACTTCAATATTGTGGCTTTAATATAAATACACATGAAATAATTGTAAGACAAGTAGATATTCTCTAAGATAATTATAAAAGAGAATTTTGGCATCCTATAAGTAAAGATTCCTTTTTAATTGTCGCGCAACTAAAGCTTGGCATGTAAAAAAACTTCTAAATAAATCATACCAAACGATTTTCACTAACAAACAAAATTAAAGTAGTAATTTAATGTATCTAATACAATTGACTTATACTTAACTTAGTAAGATCAATAAGTTTATTTGATAGTTATAATTGTAAAATGAGCATATTTTCTTTCAATACGCAACGAAACAATCAATTTGTACTTCAATATTGTGGTTTAAATATAAATACACATGAAATAATTGTAAGACAAGTACATATTCTTTAGGATAAATAATTTAAAAAAAATATATGTATCCTATAAGTAAAGATTTCTTTTTAATGGTCGTGTAACTAAAACTCGTCACGTGAAAAACTTATAAATAAATCATACGAAACGAGCTTCACTGAGAAACAAAATTGAAGTATTAATTAAGTAAAAAATTTTTGAGTACTAGGTAATAATAATATACAAATCACATTCACTACAAATTAACATTATTTAGAAAGCATTTAAGAAACAAAATATATATAATAGAAAAGAATCTAGTCTAAGCAACAATGGCAAATAAACACAAAAAAAGCAAATGACTAAAGTATAGAGTTCAAGTTGATTTTCAGATTTGCCTATAAAATACAAGCAATACACACAATTTAAGAAATAATGTAAGAGAATAAACTCATTCAACCCGTTTGCAGCCGAAGAAAAATCTCATCCTACGACATTCGTCGCTATCGGCTACTTCGCTATTACAATCGCAAGTTACCTCTCAGCACAACGTTTGCCGCTACTGACTTATTGGATAAAATCCGATCGCATCTTGCTTCTCCTAGAAAGAACCGAACTTTGCAATATGGGAAGGAATTGTTACGATAGGAATTTCTCTATCGATGAGAAAACACTATTGATCCACTACTACTGAACACTTCGAATATAAAAGGAAATATAACAGTAGCAACAACAACCTCGTACATGTGTGGTGAAATAGGTATATATAGATGTCCGTAAAGGGCTGCAGCGATGGTCTGCTGCCTCTGCGGAAGAGGGTGTTGGGATCCGCTAAGATTGGCATTGTCTGGGGACGCGTGAATACGTTGGCAGGCTAGCGTTGTGGTGTCGTGGGGTGGTCCTTTCCCTCAGCATAAGGGCCCACTACAAAAGCATTTCGTATCTACGAATTTCTGGGGTCAAATAAATGTCAACCGAGGTCGAAAAGGAGGTAATCAACTAAGGGTCAGAACTTGCAGACACAAAAAACGAACTAGACCTTGGGAAGACAGGTAGACTTAAGAGGACCTCGTCGCTACCGACGATTCTTATGGCCCATTAATAAGAGTGGGGCATCCAGATAAAAGTGGTGCCCCCTCGCACCCTCCCAACTGGATGCCCCACTCTTATTTATGGGCCATGGGCATCAACGGTAAAGGCGAAGTCCTCTTAAGTCCGTTTGTCTTCCCCAGGTCCAGTTTGTCCTTTGCGTCTGCCATTTCTGACCCTTTTTTGGTTACCTGCTTTTCGATTTCGGTCGACATTTATTTAACCAGAGAAATTCGGGGACGCAAAATTCTTTTGTAGTCGGTCCTTGTGCTGGGAGAAAGAACCCGCCTTACGACACCGCAACGCTTGCTTTTCAGCGCATTCACGGACCTCTAGACAAGGCCAGTTTCAGTGGATCCTAATATCCTCTTCCGCTAAGGCAGCAGACCCTCGCTGCAGACCTTTACGGTCAGCGGTATATACCTGCCTTAATACAAAATGGTGCCCAAGGTGGGGCCCGAAAAGCCCAGCGTTCCTGTAGTAATCAAGCAGTCATACAAGAAAACTGCTCGAAAACCTTCCTATCTCCTATTCAAAATTTTACAGGCAGATTTAGAAAAATATTTAATTATTTACATTCATAATCATAATTTGTGAAAAAGTTTTCTTTCTCATTTTTATAATTAAATGTAATTTTATATCAATTTTCCTTTTTATTAAATTTAAATGTTTCCCTTCAATTATATTCGTCATGCGATTTAACTTTTATTACTATTTACAATCCTCTTCATTTGTCTTGCAGCGCAATAGTTTTTAACTGAAGTTCAAAGAAGAGTCCAAGTAGGGAATAAATAAAGGTAATTGTGTACGAGTGAAGAAAAAGGCTTCATGGCTCAAACGATAGGGCCATAAAAATAAGAATAAAACATTGGCCCAGGTGGTAACTTCGGTTTTAAGCTTACAGCACTCGAGCTGTTTGAAATTTATGTCGAAAGTCAACCCTTTTTGGCCTGACTCCTCATTGTAACGAAAACTTTTTCAAACTTGGACACTTTACTCCAGTTAAAATAATAACAAAAATAATTAAAAAGAAAAATAATCATAATAATAATTTTAATAAATCTTTTCATAGTGGACTTTATGAACAATTAAAAGTATGAAAAAAGTAACAAT
Organism: Odontomyia ornata; assembly: GCA_963969285.1. NCBI lineage: Eukaryota > Metazoa > Arthropoda > Insecta > Diptera > Stratiomyidae > Odontomyia > Odontomyia ornata. Next base: position 56,673,396 of record OZ017743.1, on the reverse strand, counting down.
AGAAAACAAAATAAGAAAAACAGAAACTAGGTAAAATCAAGCTATTTGAAAAATATACAAGTGAACCATATATCTGATAAGCCCTTTAATAAAAACAACTTGTTTCACCAATCGACTACCATCCAAAGCATGTTGCGAACCACGGAAGTCACCGCAGCTGCAGACATTAAGTTCTGGTAGAGGGGTGTGTAGTCCTGGGTGGCATACTGAGGCCGGCTAGCGCTCAGTCGTGTCGTGGGTTTTCTGGAACACCCTCTGCTCGTGCTGAGCCACCTTACATATAAAACCTGACACAAAAGGAACCGGAAGGGAAAGGAGGAAGTCATTTCAAGAAATGAAAAATATGGTTTCTTATAGGACATTTTATTTACATTGTTCAGTTTAAACATTTTATTCCAAGAATTCAAATTGTAAAACATAAATGAAAATTAACACAGCATATTAGTCAGACAAATTTTATAAATACAGTGACTCCCTTTCCTAATTAAAAATCATCTAAATATATTTTTGCAAATAATAAATCCAGCGAGCAAAAATAAATAAAACAAATGAAATTAAATTGAAAGGAACCAAAAAGATAAGAAAATAGTTACTCACCCTTTTATTGCTGCTAAGAATTCAAATTATAAAATATAAATAAAAATTAACACAGCATATTAGTCAGACAAATTTTATAAATACAGTGACCCCCTTTCCTAGTTAAAAATCATCTAAATATATTTTTGCAAATAATAAATCCAGCGAGCAAAAATAAATAAAACAAATGAAATTAAATTGAAAGGAACCAAAAAGATAAGAAAATAGTTACTCACCCTTTTATTGCTGCCGAGCGCTCTGCAACTGAAAAAGGGAGGGGGGGGACTTTAGTTAAAATTACTTGAATTGTTATTAACTACCAGTTCTAACTAATGCAGGATCGACCTGCCACTACTCTTCTTTGTTTTTTTGTGGTTTGTTTGTTGTCTTTTTTTTCACTTTATTATCTCTGACATTGGCTTGACTCAAGTTGATGTTATTGCACCAACTTTTACTTTATACACTCTGCACTTTAAACTGTCCTATATGTTATGATAATTACTTTACTTCAGTTTTTTATTAATTTTATTTCATTGATTGGTTTATTAACGTCACACAATTTGCTTCACGCCACTGTAGATTTACTGTATAACCTAATTGTGCACCTCAACTTGAAATTTAAATGGTCCACTTCGAACTATTTTTTTCCCGAAATTATATTCAAACTTCTTCCCCGAGTTTATATTAACACTTTTTCTTCCCCGCGTTCATACTAAAACTTTTTCTTCTCCGGGTTTATATTATTTTCTTCTCCGAGTTTATATTAGCACTCCATAGTACTTTTTTTCTCTTCAAGCACATCATTAACAAAATCACTCAACCAAAAACCGAAAAAAAACTCCTTCTTCTTTCCAACTCCAAATACTCCAATTTTTTTCGAATTAACCATTCCGCGCACAATTGCTTTCTGTCTTCCAGTCAAATACTAACGCGCACAATTGCTTTCTATCTTCCAGTCAAATACTAACTGCCCCAATCCTAACCATTTAATTCCACATTTCACCTTCATCCAATCCGATCCCGCAATCCTTTTCATTTTGAAATTACCGCTGCCGCATCTGGGTAACGTAATCGAAGTTCATTACACTTCGATTCAATAGAATCCATTGTTTTACATATGGCAATTTGCACAATCCAAGAAGCGCTTGATTGAATGCAAAGTGTCACATATGCATTACGGAAGCTATTGGTTTTGCCGATACCCCAAAAAGAGTGCTTCCCTGCGCCCGGGGAACTTGAACTCAGGGCTCCGGCAGATCCCAGGTCGAAAACTCGTGACGTAACCAATGGAGCTATGCCTTATCGATCTCAAATTCATCAGACTAGCAACTTCAACGATGCATCTGGGCATAAGATTGAATTTTTTTAGTAAGGAAACGTGAATTAATTTTCGTTAGTAAAAAAATAAAATTTGTTAGTGGGAACTAGTGAATAGAATTTGTTAGTATGAAGGAAGGAATTAGGTTTTGTTAGGAAAAATGAATAGAATGAAATTTTGTTAGTGGGAATTAATGTCGGGAGTGTTGTTAGTGGGAAGATTAAAATTATTATTATATTACTAGTTTGTTGTAATTAAAAACCAGGGGAAACGGTACGATTGTGATGTTGTGGAAATAAAAATTTAAGGGAAATAGGAAAAATGTTAATAAAAATAAATAAATACACAGAGGAAAAGGTAGGAGTGCCCAAAGGAAGGTGGAAGTTTTACGGCGGCAATTTGAAGTTGCGAATGGGAGAAAGTCGGTACGCCGGAATTCGCAACAATACTGGGGACGACCCAGACCCTGAGTGTCTCAATCAGCCGGGCAAACAAAGAATGTCGGCAGGGGTAGTTATGAATCGGATCGGATGTCTTTAGCGTGAAAAGTCTCAATCAGCTTACCGGATTCATTCTCAAGCTCTTATGCCACGTGCCCAATACTGCGGCAAACCACTGCAGGAACAAATCGTGGAGCGAATTTAGCCACAAAACGATCGGCTGCATTGCTCACGGCGAAATTTCACACGAAAACCTTCTGACCCTGGAGTAGCTCACGGAAGCGAGCCCGAAGGTTGTTACTTTGAGCGCCCTTCTGGTAGGCTTCTTTCAGCTTAGCTTGGACACGGTCTTTTACGGCTCGCAGACGATCACTGTTCACACTTAGCTGTACTTCTCCATCCTCAAAAGCGTTCAAGCTGCTAAGGAGGGCGTACTCAGTGCAATGCTGGATAGGGTGGTACCCGAACATGAGGAAGTAAGGCGAAAATCCTGTGGATTCATGAATCACCTTGCGGAAGGTAAAACACGATTCCGGAAGATTCTCGTCTCACCAGCTATGATCGGACCCTACGTAGGCTCTGATGGCGTTAAATGTCAACTGGTTTGACCTCTCCGAGGCATTAGCTTGCGGCGAATGATATGGAGTGAAGCAGTGCTGCGCCCCATAGTCGCTCATAAGCTTAGCGAATACCTTGGAGACGAACTGCACACCATTGTCCGAGTGAAGCCATTGAGGAACTCCAAAGATCAAAAAGATTTCGCGCTCCAAGTATCGCACGACTGAATCCGCGGTGACTTTAGTCATGGGCTTGAGCCATGGAAACTTGCTGTAATGGTCCAGGACCACAAACAATTGAGTATTCCCGGATTTTGAACAAGGGTATAGACCCATGAAGTCCACAAACAGGCGCTGCATAGGTCGAGTCTCGTGATGTGCCCATAGGAGGCCTCAAAGTGGATTTCGAAGGCTTGATCTGTTTGTATGTTTAACAGCTCTGGATGTGCTGAATAACATCTTGACGCAAATGAGGCCAATAATAATATCTTTGTAAGACTTCCGTTGTCTTACAAATTCCAAAATGAGAGCCCGGGGTCATCATGAGCTCGTACTATAAGAGCCTGTTGGTGACCCTCAGGAACCCATAATTTTGTTCGGGGAGTATCTGAAGTCAGCGTTACAGGAGAACCAGTACTGATGTACAATCGGCCATCAGCAAGGTGCAAATTCTGAAACTTATCAGGTTGGTTCAGGATTTGCTCGGGTTCGTACTCGGGCTCCTGAAACGCAGACTGAAGTATCAAACCATCAATATATTTGTGCTCCGGGAGGCAAGCAATGAGTGAGGCCACCCGCAGTTCTTGCGAGCAAGATCTCGATAACGCATCCGGTACAACGTTAAGAGCACCTTTCCGGTGTTCAATTTGGAAATTGATCCCTTGTATTTTCAGACTCCAGCGAGCCAATCGACCAGAAAGGTCCGACTGCTGCATCAGCCATTTAAGACTGGCATGGTCAGTTATGATGGTGAAGGGCAACCCTTCGATATATGCCCTGAATCTCTTTACACTCTGCACCGCAGCTAAGCATTCCAGTTCAGTAATGCTATAGTTACGTTGCGCAGCGTTGAGCTTCATAGACATATATGCGATTGGATGCTCTCCACCCTCATCGTCATTCTGGAACAAAACACTTCCAATACCCACTGTACTTGCGTCACACTGAATACGGTGTTGGCCAGCACTGGAGCACAAATCAACAAGTGCTTCACTTGATTGAAGGCACTATTGGCGAAAACAGACCACTTGAAGGCACGTTTGCCCTTTAGCAAATCCGTTAGAGGGGCCGTAATCAAGGCGAAGTTTGGAATAAAACGGCTGTACTATCCTGCCATGCCCCTGAACCGTCTCACGTCTTTAGCCGTTTGGGGTTCAGGATAGGAGACTATACCTGAAACCTTCTCCGGGTTGGTGCGCAGGATACCATCACTCACTACAAAGCCAAGATATTTGATCTCCTTCTTGACGAACTTGCTTTTTTCAACATTGATGGTCAAGTTAGCGTCCCTGAGCAGTCTTGCAACAGTACGCAGGAGCTCCAAGTATTCATCAAATGTTGAACTTCTAACAAGCAGGTCATGTAGGTAACCAAATACCTTGTCCTGCAGCTCATGCGGTATCACTTTATGCATCAACCGACACATCGTTTGGGGAGCGTTACATAACCCGAATGGCATGACCTTGAAATGGTACAAGGGCCTGCCAGGGACAGTTAAGGCCGTTTTCTCCTTACTTGCCTCATCCAATGGTATTTGCCAAAAGGCATCCTTCAGGTCCAAGCTGGTAATGAACCTAGTACTCTGCGACCGTGCCAAAAGACCTTCAATCAGTGGCAACGGATAAGCGTCCTTTTTTCTGTGGTAGGGAGGTGAAGCCATTTACGCCCGCCAAGTCTGGCAGTGTGGGACTCCCATGGAGAATACCCTTGGACTACCCACTAAACACCTCCCATGTCAATCTGAGAACCTAGCCTGGAACCGTTTGACACATTACTTCGGGCCAGGTCTCGTTTTGTTACGCTGTGGGGCGCCTTCAAGCTGGGGAGTCCTTTCCTAGCGGGAGGGGAGAGAGGAAGAGGAAATGCCAGAAGAGCGATCCCCCAGCCCCAGCGCCTCCAGCTGCTGTGAGTCCCTTTTATATTTTAGGACTGCCCGAGCATAATGTGCCACCTGGTTCCATTTGTCAACCGATTCGAGCATCGCCGCAACTATGTTATGAGCTCTCCCGTCTCCCTGTAGAGTTCCCTTCGCAGCCTGACCCATTTCGTACACGCAACAAATGTGTGACAGGCATTGTCCTCCTCTCCTGGGTAAAACCGACAATCGGGAGACCGTGACTTACCGATCTTGTGCAGGTAAGACTGAAAACACCCATGCCCGCTCAAAAACTGGGTCAGATAGAAGTCAGTCTCACCATGCCTTCGATGTAGCCACGGTCTCACATCCAGGATGAAGCGTGCAGTCCACCTTTCCTTCATGCAATTCACCCAAAAATGCTGCCAATCGTTGAGCGAGCGTTGTCTCTCCTCGTGGACAACCATCTCCCTCGCATCCTCGTTTCGGCGCAGGTAAATAGCGCGGCGCTCTCTAGCAAGGAGGGCGACAGGTATCATGCCTCCAATCACTCTCACCGCCGAGTCGGAGACAGTTGGATACGAAGATGCAATTCTCAGTACTCCTCTTTTCTGTACCTGTGCCAATCGTTTTCGGTATACCTCCTTTCTGAGAGCGCTGCCCCAAACCTCTGCTCCGTACAGTAGCACTGACCCTACAGCACTCATCAAGAGGCGTCTTCATGATGGGCTGGGTCCCCCTACGTTGGCCATAAGTCGACTCAGGGCCGATATTCCCGAAGCAGCCTTCTCAGCCGTTGCCCTGATTTGCTCAGAGAAACTCATCTTCGAGTCGATCAGTAGCCCCAGGTACTTCACCGCTGGCTTCAATTCGATCTGTATATCTCCAATACTGATCATCCTTAATCTAGGGATTCTCTTTTTTGTCAAGATGACCACTTTGGTTTTCTCGAGTGCTAAACTGAGCCCGCGAGCAGCCATCCAGTCCCTCACTCGGCGCATTAGCATACCTAGCCTAAGTTGCGCTTGTTCAACGGTGCATCCGGCGACCAGAGCCACAACATCATCCGCATAGCCGACCAAGCGCGACTCATCTGGCATCTCTAGTCTCAGTAGCCCGTCGTAAGACACGTTCCACAGGTCCGGACCAAGGAAAGATCCCTGGGCAACACCCGATGTAATTTCCATCCTTCGTTGGCCCTGTATCGTGTCGTAGAGCAGGCTTCGATCCTTCAGGTAGTTCCTCAAAAGCCGCATTAGATATTTTGGAACTTGAAAAAAGTTTTCCAGCGTATCCAGAATATCCACCCATCTAGCGGAGTTGAAGGCATTCCTGACGTCGAGTGTCACCGACAGGACGATCCGTCGCTTGGTGCGACTACATGCCTCTGCCTTTTGGACCGCGTTCACCACCTCTGCAATCGCATCAATGGTAGAACGTCCTGCTCTAAAGCCGTACTGCCGAGGAGATAGGTCCCCAGCAGCACGAATCGCGTCAGTGAGTCTTCCCTTGATGAGTTTCTCTAGCACTTTCCCAGCCGTGTCTAGCATGCATAACGGGCGGTATGCAGACGGCGATCCGGGGTTTCCCTTCCCCTTGCTGATCAGCATGAGCCTCAACACCTTCCATCGTACCGGGGAAACTCCGTCCCGTAGGCAAGCGTTGAATGTGCTGAGCAGCAAGTCAGGACAATGGTGATAGACGAGCCGCCACACCTCAGCTGGAGCACCATCTGGACCCGGAGCCTTCCTCGCTGTCAAGGAGAGGACTGCCTCCTCCAGTTCCAGCTGTGTGAAGAGTGGGCACTCTACTGCTGTTTCACCATGGACAGCGTCAACACGGACGGTATGGGCAGGGAAGAGTCCCCGCACTATCGCGTCCATCTTCTCCGCGTCATGTATACAAGGCTTCCGTAGTGCACCAAGTTTCCCCATGACCAGCTTGTAGCCAAGGCCCCACGGATCCTTGTTCATATTGTCCACTAGGTCTTGGTAGCAGCGAGCCTTGCTACTGTTGATCAGTTTGCGAAGGCATTTCCTGGCCGACTTATATGCTGTCAGCCAGTTGCATGCCTCGTCACGGTTCCGCGCCCGTTGAGCCTCACACCGAAGCTTGTGACACTCCCTCCGCTTTTCAGCGATTTCAGTAGACCACCAGTACACTGGGGGCTTGCCATGCCGGGGTCTTCGACGGGGCATAGAAGCGCAGCAAGCAGTCGTGATTATACCATAGTAGAGTTCACCACGTCTTGAGCAGCCAGTTCTCCCGTCCCCTCCGAAGCTCCCTGCAGTGGCTCACCTGCTGTGAGAGCCTTGACGAACCTCTCGACGTCCATCCTTCCGATGTTCTATCCAGTTGTGGAAGGCCAAGAGCACGGACGTCAGGAGACAGCATCACTTATCTCAAGCAGAATGCACTGATGATTACTGGCAGAGTAGTCCTCTAATACTTTCCAGTTTTGTATCCTCCGTACTAAGGACTCCGAGGCGAATGTCACGTCCGGTATGGTTCCCTCACAGCCAATACGGAGTTTAGCACGAAGAGGGCCGTCCTGGCTGCCATTTCCAGGATTCGTTTTCCCCGCGGATCCGTCTGAGGCATGCCCCATTCGATTGCTTTAGCGTTGAAGTCGCCCCCAACGAGCACTTTGCCCTCTGCGTTCGAGACAGCGCCCTCCAAAGCATTAAGCTGATATCGACTCGTTAGGCGTTAAGATGATATCGACTCGTTAGGCGTTAGGTACACACTAAAAAAGGTGATCCCTGAGCATCGAACCCACACGAAACCATCCCCCCGTCCACAACTCTCCGCTTGAAAGTCACTGTTCCGAACCCAGATAGCGGCAATACCAGTTTCATCAGAATACCATAATGCAGGACTTTTATTATGGTGTTACCCACTCAGCAGCAAGAAGTCGGCTTTCATGTCCTACGCAAACTGCTCAAGTAGATTTTGGGCGGTTGAACTGCGGTGTAGGTTTAGCTGCAAGATGCGGGTCATCGGAGCTCTGATTTTGCCTTGGCTAGGGCTTCCTGGAACACCCGGCATTTTCCTGATCCCAAGACGTGTCCAAAATCAGGTTTTGGATCAGCATCCTTGCAAAGAATACAGTGTGCCTCCTTCGTACACTCTTTTCTTTTATGTCCCATTTCACTGCGTTTGTAACATAGGGAACTCCTATCGGGTCCTTTGCATAATTATGTGGTGTGACCATAACCAAGGCATTTGAAACATTGAAGAGGCGTTGCTCTTCGCCGTATCCTACAGACAACCCACCCTATTCGTACTTTGCCTTTGTTCAGGAATTGCTCGGCGTCCTTTTCGGTCAAGTCAACTATGGCCATGCGTTGTCCCCTGTTGTTATCTGGTGTCAGTCTCGCTTTGATCCTTCCCACGCTAGGGAACTCCCCGCCTCTTCTGCCTCGGCCAGATCCGTCACGCAGTCTATGTCCCGTATTTCGATCGTTGCCATCGGCTCGAGCGGGGCGATAGTTGCGCTTTTGCCGAGGACTTTCTTTACTGCGTCACAGAATGCTTCTTTATTGCTGGCCTCTGCTCCGAATTCGACCAGTATGTGGCTCGACCGCGTTGGTCGTACTACTTTAATGGTAGTATTGGTGTCTTCGGGCCTTACGTTTCCACTGATGTCCCACAGCACCTCCGCGTAGAATCGGCCATCTTGGGGCTTTACAAGCAGTGCCTGCTGCCGGGGTCTTTGTTGGGACTTCTGCCTCTCCTGCTTTGCATCAGGTCCTTTTTCTAATTGGGCGTCCGTACGAACTTTACTTTCTGGCTTTTTTTGTGCCTCTTCCTTCCTTCTTATATCCCGATCTCCTTCGAATGGGCTAGACGCCATTCTTTTATTTACTTTTAATGATGGAACTATCTGCATGTCACCTTTAGATTTCGCCCCAAGCGCCTCTTTAGCCTTCTCTTCGTCTTCGGCCCTTAACCAGCTCCTCCGATAGTGCCCTATGCAATCTAGGAGCTCTTCTAGTTCAAGGAGCCCTTCCTTTGCTGCTTTCCTAATTTTTGGGGAGTCGTATGCAACTTGTATTCTTTTCAGAACATCTCCCGCTTTTCGAACTAGTCTTTCTTCTTCGTATCGCTGGGCCGCAATTGTACCTTGCAACCATCCTTGGGAGAGGTTTTCGCGTTCCGTTTCCGAGTGCAATACTTCCGCCATATTTTCAACGTTGGCGGTACAATCACGCGGTGTCTGGTCACTCGTTGCTTTGCGTGCCGTAATCTCCTCGTTTGCTTCTGGATTTTTCGTTGCAATGTCGGGATTTGTGACCCTTGCATCGGTCGCTTTAGTAACGATCGCAGCGGTGACAATCGAATTTTGGGTGCTCTTTATGTTACCTTCCACTGCTCGAACCCCTGAAGCATCCTGCCAAGTCTCCCGCTTCTCCTTAATAGGACGCTCGGGCGTTCGCATAATTTTTTTGCTGCGCCCAAACGCCGCAGGAATCTCAGTCTGCACCAGACTGTCTGCTGTTCTCCGTTTTTCGTCTACCGTCACTGTCGTCGTGTTAGTCTTTATTTTTTTCGTGGTTAGCACAGCTCTCGATGTACTGTTGACATCGTGGCTGCAACCGCTGGTTGCGTCGTCGTTGTTATTTTTTTTATTTCCCTTTTTGGGTTTTTTTGGTCTTTTGATTGCTCCAGTTTTGTTGGGTCCCCCCTCGGAGCCGCTATCTCCGTTCGTGTGTGTAGTCGCCTTTTTGGTCCCATGGTTATCTTTGCAGAGCAGGGAGGCCATGCGAGGGTTGGCACAAGCCCTTATGGGGACAAGTGCTCAGAGCTAGACCAGCGCTAATCGGGAGTCTGTCTGAACCGAAACTCCACCACCAACCCAATGGTGCGAACTTCGAACGTACTCCGAGGCCTGCCAAGGTTTTACTGGGACGGCGACGGTATGATAGTTGAATTGGAGCCGTTCACACACGAGTTTCACCTCGGCGCTACTGTGCAAAGCGACTAGGTCCAAACCATCACATCCGCTAGCCCAAAGCGTCAATTCCAGTTCGTTGTCCAAAGCATAGTCCAGATACAATCAGAGTCGTTACCTGTCATCCCAGGAGGGAACTTCACGGCACCCCCCATATCCTCGGGTCCGTGGGGCGGCACTCCCCAAAGAATGCTAGCCTCCAAGAATGTTCTTGTCGACCGGCTTTCTCCCTGCGGGAATTTCCTTGGGTACGTGGGGGCGCAATTCCCAAAGATTGCTAGCCTCCAAGAGTGGTCTTGGCGACCGGCATTCCCCCTGCGGAGTTTCCTCGGGTACGTGGGGGCGGAACTCCCCAAAGAATGCTAGCCTCCAAGAGTGCTCTTGTCGACCGGCTTTCCCCCTGCGGGGACGTCCTTAACAGTCACCTCTTTGAGGCGTCTGGCATCAAGACATGCACGCACCTTGCCGGGTTTTCTGACAAGGGTCACTCCACGAACTCTGACTTTCCACTATTACTCCCAAAGACAACATAAGATCGAGTTCGTCATACAACAGTTTCTGTATAACAGGCGAGACAGCGAAATGCCACTGCTAAATGGGTCGGGCAGAACCAGTGTCGATGTGATGAGACACGAGACTGGTCCTACCAAAGCCTTTCTCATTATACGACGGAAACTGTTGTTTGACGATGTCTAGTCGTTGCTGATCTTTTGGAGACAAAAGATGGAAGGCAGGGCTCTGAGGCTCCGAGGCTGCTTCGATAGCGTTGACCTGGATTGGTGCTATTTTGAAGAGATCCCAGAAGTCAATTCCAAGATACACTGTGTGCGTCAAGGAAAGAACAACCAGGAATCTCATCAATTTGGTGTTGTTGTTAAATCGCCCCAATGTGGTGACGTATCCCAGAACTGGATTCTTGTGCCCTGATGCAGTCTGGACATGAGCATGAATGAAATGCATATGCAAACCCAAGTCCGACAGCAGGTCCAAGGCTCCAGCTCCGAGGATACTAACACTGGCTCCGCTATCAAGCAAGCCCATCAATTTGCGACCCTTGACGGAAATCTCTGCGTAGGGCCTATTCTCGGCAGGAGTTGCAACAATCGACTCCACGCAGGCACGCTTCAAGAGACGCCTGGCAAAGAAATATCTCCAGGATCTCCGGAAGCGATCCCGAAAAGGTCATGCTCTGAAACTAACGGGTGATTCACGATCATCGCCCGCCTTACCATTACTTTCGACATAGTCCGGTAATCTGCTTGGAGCAATCATTTTGCTAGAAAATGGTGGTAAATCGGACATATGAGGCGAAGTGAAGAAACTTGTGGGTGGGCACTGGTCTAGTATCTGGTTATTCATGGTGTTCTGGTATTCCGGGAAGGACGAAGGGATCCCACCTGGTGGCCGACTCTGGAAGTGTGCATGATATCCTGCAGCAGATCTCGCTTGAGGATCACACCAAGCATTCTCCAACATATCAACAGTGCCAATGTTGGAAGGCTGCCTACTGCGATGGTCAACCACCGGTCTACTGAAAGGATACCACACAGCTTCAACTCTAGTGCAGTGACGAACCAACTCTGTTGTCGATGTGAATTCCAAGCCTGCCAACTGATTTTTCATTTGTTCGTCCATGTTCCGCAATAGAATGGCCTGCATGTCAAAATCAGATAACCGGTTTTTAAGACGCAAGGCCATCTCTATTATGGAGCCATGAAACTCTCGGAAAGATTCTTCTGGCCTCTGGAAACGCGTATCGATTGCTCGCCGCACATCTACGTTGGTCCAATGAGATCCATAACACTCCTTCAATGCGGCTTCCGAATCAGGCCATGTAAAATTGGGGTTGAGCTGCCGGAATAACCAGTACCATTCTTCTGCTGGTCCTTTCAGAAGAATGTGGAGGCTAGATGCCAGTTCCTCCAAGTGAATGTTGTAATTTCTTGCCAAGGTGGTGGCTCGAAACAGGAACTGCTCAACATCTAGACCAGCAGAAGAACCATCAAAACTGACCCTCCACTTGTGCATTGGTGGGAAGGAATCAAACTCGTCGTCCGAGCTAGAATAGGTGGAGTAAGAAGCGTTATGCGATGCCATAATTGAAAATTAATATTATAAATACTGGATGAACAAACTGTAAAATCAATTAACAATTAACGGACGGACACATCGACGGAATCAGAGACATTAATAAATAGCAGACAGACTATACCGACAATTTGAATAAAATAAATAATTTAATAAATAAAAGACGGACAAACAAACGATTTAATAAAAATAAATCAGAAATCGAATACCAGACCGACAAACAGATAAGTAAATAAATATATAAAATGTCAACACCTAACCTAAGCTAAAATAAAAATTAATTCGAATTCCCTAATCTAACTATCAATAAAAATATCGTGCGAAGCGATTCTACTCATCTCTACTAACCCAAACCAAACCAAAACTTAACTCACTACTCTAAACTAAACACAATTTACAAAACTCAAACTCACTAAAACTTAATCAAAGCTAATAACAATCATAAAATGAATTATCCTAAATACCCAATAACTTATCAAAACAAACCTACAATCTAACTAACTAAAACTAATCGAAATCAAAACCCAAATTAAAACCTTTGAATCAACAATAAATGTACTAAATGGCTATATTATCTCAAAATCAACCCAATAATTATAGACTAGGCTTAATTACCACAGTCTAAGCTACCTAAATTTTACACAAAACTAAATACCCTAACTTCGAAATGAGAATCTAATAAACTGAACCTAAATTAAATTCTACAAGATAAAACAATAAAATAATTACTACCGTTAATTGAACTGATGATACGACTTCAATACTTTAGTGCAGTGGCTTATGTGCAGTGAATGCAAAAAGAAAGAAACTACGGAAAAATTCATTACGAATCATTTCGCGAAATGATCTCCCTAGGAGGAAAAGGAAAGGAAACGTTAATTATGTTGAATTGGATGAAGGTGAAAATTTGCACACAACATAGAGCAGACAAACCACAACAGTGCCTGGCATAGATATGGTACTTGAAGGCGGGCTCCGCTCTAATTGTCACCACAAAGGGCCGACTACGAGACCATTATGAAACTCCACGGACTTCATAATGGCTCGGACAAGAGCCGCTCAAATCCCAAAGCTACCACCAGATAGATGATGGAAGGGCCGAAAGCGTTGGCTAATTCAAAGTGTTGGATCTAAGTCCAACTATCCCGTGCAGGGAGATATAACCAACAACATGAAATTCGGTTGATCCCAACCATCATCTACATTGTCACAGCTTATCCAAAGTCATAGCCGATGGAGACTTTTAAACACAAAGCTCAGTACGATGGGCAACTGCGGCGAACGCCGTGATCGAAATTCTATCATTAACTTATCAATAAAAACCGAAACTATATCTTTTTAACAATTTATCAAAATTCCTAACAAAACAAAACAAAAAAAAATATTTCACTGAAATGCACAGACCAGGCACTCCAGGTACTCAAGCCCAACAAATCAAAAATTGTAAAATTTAAACTATAGTAAAAGCAAGCAATCGTAATCAATTAAACATATTAGAAAGCCTAAAGTTTGGGCGCCATGTGTTGCGAAGCAACGAATGGTGCTATTAAGAATGAAATGAACAATAAAAACCGCAAGTTGGGCGCCATAAGTTGCAAAGCAACGAATGGTGCTATTAAGAATGAAATAAACAACAAAAACTACCAAAGTTTGGGCGCCATATGTTGCGAACCACGGAAGTCATCGTAGTTGCAGACATTAAGTTCTGGTAGAGGGGTGTGTAGTCCGGGGTGGCATACTGAGGCCGGCTAGCGCTCAGTCGTGTCGTGGGTTTTCTGAAACACCCTCTGCTCGTGCTGAGCCACCTTACATATAAAACCTAACACAAAAGGAACCGGAAGGGAAAGGAGGAAGTCATTTCAAGAAATGAAAAATATGGTTTCTAATAGGACATTTTATTTACATTGTTCAGTTTAAACATTTTATTCCAAGAATTCAAATTGTAAAACATAAATGAAAATTAACACAGCATATTAGTCAGACAAATTTTATAAATACAGTGACCCCCTTTCCTAGTTAAAAATCATCTAAATATATTTTTGCAAATAATAAATCCATCGAGAAAAATAAATAAAATTGCATATAAGGAAACTACAAGTACAAATGAAATTAAATTGAAAGGAACCAAAAAGATAAGAAAATAGTTACTCACCCTTTTATTGCTGCCGAGCGCTCTGCAACTGAAAAACGGGGGGGGGGGGGGCCTTTAGAAAAATTACTTGAATTGTAATTAACTACCAGTTCTAACTAATGCAGGATCGACCTGCCACTACTCTTCTTTGTTTTTTTGTGGTTTGTTTGTTGTCTTTTTTTTCACTTTATTATCTCTGACATTGGCTTGACTCAAGTTGATGTTATTGCACCAACTTTTACTTTATACACTTTTATTTTCTGACAATTTAAACTTATGTCTCTGCACTTTAAACTGTTCTATATGTATTTCATTGATTGGTTTATTAACGTCGCACAATTTGCTTCACGCCACTGTAGATTTACTGTATAACCTAATTCTGCACCTCAACACTTCGAACTATCTTTCCCCGAAATTATATTCAAACTTCTTCCCCGAGTTTATATTAACACTTTTTCTTCCCCGCGTTCATACTAAAACTTTTTCGTCTCCGAGTTTATATTAACACTTTTTCTTTCGACACTCCATAGTACTTTTCTTCTCTTCAAGCACATTATTAACAAAATCACTCAACCAAAAACCGAAAAAAACTCCTTCTTCTTTCCAACTCCAAATACTCCAATTTTTTTCGAATTAACCATTCCGCACCGCCAAACACAATTGCTTTCTATCTTCCAGTCAAATACTAACTGCCCCAATCCTAACCACTTAATTCCACATTTCACCTTCATCCAATCCGATCCCGCAAACCTTTTCATTTTCAAATTACCGCTACCGCATCTGGGTAACGTAATCGAAGTTCATTACACTTTGCTTGCCATTTCACGTTGGTTGTGACGGGCGCACATCCCACGTGAATTTTGTCGTGGGATGTCAAGGTGAATTGACAGCCACATGGCAGTGGAGTGTGTAAGTGGTGGCCGTCACTAAGAGCGGTCGGCGATTTTTGTGGCAATTTCGTGGCTGAGTGTGAAAGTGCCGAAAAGTAAGCAGGTCAAAAGTGATGGACGCATGGCATTTATACAAGTTAGGAAAGCGCAAGAATTGAGTTGCTTATTCTCATGTTTCTGGTTGCGAAATTGTTTGTCAGACAGAGCATATCAGGCGCACTGTTGTGGTGGAAAGAATTTGATACAGCTGAATGCCAAGTAGCCCCCATTGGTTTGAAATTGCTTGTGTTAGACGGCGATGGCAGCTGTAGATTTAGAAACTGATGAGTTTATTCAAAAAAAAAACCAAATTCGTACCGAATTGAAGGAGTGCACAGTACTTACAATTGCACATCGATTGAACACCATTATGGACTCAGATAAGGTCATGGTATTGGACAAAGGTGACATTGCTGAAGTCGATTCGCCGACAAATCGGCTGCAGAATAGGCGATCAGCCTGCTATAGTATGGCTAAGGTTGCAGGGCTTGCGTAGTAGCATTCTTTTTTTTTCTTTGTTTGCATGAGAATAAGATTATTTACAGAGACTTGAAATTAGATAATCTATTGTTAGATACAGAAGGTTACGTGAAAAGTGCCGATTTTGGATTATGTAAAGAAGGAATGGGATGATGGAAATAATTTGTCGATTCTGATCCTAAGATTCAATCAACATTTTAACAATGCATATTTTTACTTTAATGACATGATTATCAAGATCTGAGAAATGTGCCTTGTCCGAATCAGATGGATTTTCACGGCTGCGATTGTTAAAAGAGCTGCCATTTCATGTATGCAATAAGATTTTTGAAATCAATCACTTATTCTTATATGTATGTGTATGAATGTCAACTTCTTTGATAAGTCCGCAAGCGAACAATTACAGCTGTCAAACAGGAATGGTGTTAAGAAAAGGATGCGTAGATAATTCTATGGAATGAAAAAAAAATGGTATCTTTTGCAACGAGCATTTAGAAAGTTTATAGTTTAACTATACTGGAGAAACATTATCCGATAAGATATATATTTAGCATTTTTTCTGTATCATTAAATATTACGCCAATTGAATAAGAACTGCGAGGGTTTTATCGATTTTTCACGATGTCTAAAACGATGAAGTACCTATAGTCGATTGATTGAAAAAAAATAAAACATTTAAAGTAAGATCAATATTTTATTAGATGTGTAAACTATTGAAGGCTTTCAATATTTTTGTAAATAGTGATTTGATAAAGAAGAATTGATAAGGAGATAAAAAAAACACTGAATATATATTCCTACAGTGAACAAAGTAAAGTATTTTCTATCATGCTTCTAAAAATTTTAAGATATCAGATTGAACCAAGCACAAAGATGAAAATGTAACATTTTTTATGCGGGAAAAAACCGTACTAACAACAGCTATGACTAGGGTTCAACTACATGTTTTCAAATCTAAAAATCGTATTCTAGAATTTTTATCCCACCATACAAGGCAGGTCCACCAAGTACTTCTAATTTAATGCATGTGGCTGGCATAAAGTTGTGTGCTTTACCTATTGTTTTTGCTTTGAAATATCCGATAGATAGATTTGAGACACGACTAGTCTACCAACGACAAATTAGTATGATTATGATGTCATAATTGTTGAATTAAGTGTTATATATAGTTTTATTAAATTTGTATATTCTGTAAATTAGTTAAATTAAGTGATTTAATGGACAAATACCTTTTATATTAGTTCATTTCTCATTCTAAGATCACATTATCATTGATATTAATTTTGTTGGACCTAAAAATTCAATTTGAGATCTTGTACTTATACGTATTGTAGTTGATAAAAAAAACTAGGCATAAAGACATATATATGTTTTGATTAGAGTCGTTTGCAAATGAAAAGATATTATGTTAGAAAATTCCTGAATTAGAAAATTTTACAGGCCTCGCTTACATTTTGAAATCAATTGTAAATTTGCTTTATGTACTTTTTTTACGTTCTTACAACGTATGGGATTGCTAAAAATATCGGCAAATTATAATAACATGAATTGCTAAACAGTAACAACGACTTTCCTTTCCAGTGGTTCCTTTCTTTCAGCGGAAAGTAGAGTGCATGGTAAGCATGCCGTCGCGAGGGTAGGGTTCGAGAAAATCCGCTCAGGTCAGTTTCGCGTCGCGCGGTACGCGGTACCTTAGTCGGTTTTGGTTTTTCTTTAGCGTAGTTTTTTTTCGGATTTACGTTAACGTAGTATATTTTTCGGTACCGCGTTGGTGAAATTCGGGAACGCGAAATAGGAATTAGATTTGTTTGATACTTTGACTGGATGAATGAAGAAATATGGAGTAACGTAAAGTAGGTTTCTTCTCCGTATGATTGTGGTTGACGTGTTTGAAGCGGGCGTTTAATGGTGGCTGAAAATTGTAGATGAGCGTAATACATTTGGAGACTCGCGACCGAAATCCTCTCCAATCTAGCTGGCCGACAAGCAGCCACCGCGAAAATGGATTACGGTGCACGGATTGGTTGACCGGTTGGTACCATCCGTTGGCATTACTCAGACTTAACGTCTAGAACCGATGAGAGATCGGTTCCTCGTTCGGACTTAGACTTAAAATCATTACACATTGTTTTACATATGGCAATTTGCACAATCCAAGAAGCGCTTGATTGAATGCAAAGTGTCACATATACATTACGGAAGCTATTGGTTTTGCCGATACCCCAAAAAGAGTGCTTCTCTGCGCCGGGGGGAACTTGAACTCAGGGTTCCAGCAGATCCCAGGTCGAGAACTCGCGACGTAACAAATGGAGCTATGCCTTATCGATCTCCAATTCATCAGACTAGCAACTTCAACGATGCATCTGGGCATCAGATTGAATTTTGTTAGTAAGGAAACGTGAATTAATTTTCGTTAGTAAAAAAATAAAATTTGTTAGTGGGAACTAGTGAATTGAATTTGTTAGTATGAAGGAAGGAATTAGGTTTTGTTAGGAAAAATGAATAGAATGAAATTTTGCTAGAAGGAATTTATGTAGGGAGTGGTGTTAGTGGGAAGATTAAAATTATTATTATATTACTAGTTTGTTGTAATTGGAAATCATGGAAAAGGGTAGGATTGTGATGATGTGGAAATAAAAATGAAAGGGAAAGTGGAAAAATGTTAATAAAAATAAATAAATACACAGAGGAAAAGGTAGGAGTGCCCAAAAGAAGGTGGAAATGTTACGGCGGCAATTCAAAGTCGCGAATGGGAGAAAGTCGGTACGCCGGAATTCGCAACAAGGACTACCGGCTTAACATTAAGGAGCGGTTGAATGCTAGAGCCAAATGGAGGTTAGTCGGAATCATCATTATTAGAAACTAAATATGGGATCACATGAGGCCTTGCGAGCCAGGAACTAACATCTGTTAGGAGATTAACAGATACTTTGAACGAAAAACTTGAAAAACGTCTGGAAAAGCGGAACAATTGCGTAAAATAACAAAACAGTTCAAAGAAGAAATTCAAAGGTTTCGTGAAATCTCATTAAACCAGTCTTTAAGACCTATCGCAATCATTCAAACCAGCCCTTAGGTCTCAAGACTTTAAATTGTCTTTAGAAACATATAGTGTTCTCCAAACACGACCTCGTCTGCGGCACAACCACATGATAAACGATTAAGCCCCAAAAACATCCATACCTAAATCCAGTATTATGGCCAACTACTCAAAAGCCCCGAAGTTAATGAAACAAATGATCCCTATGTTTTCGGGGACCCCAAGTCAAACACTCATTCTTGAGCTTCAGAGTTTTATCGGCTATGCTAAACAATTGTGGAATTGCTTAAATACCTAGGAACACGAAGCATTCGTGCAGATTTTTCCTACACGCTCACGAGGTGAGGCATGTCAGGTAATTTCCTCGAGTGTCGCCCGTACCCTGAATGAAGCAGAAGAGTTATAAAATGGGTCTTACCTTCCTAGAGAAACATATCAAGAGCTGGTGAATGAATTGATTAACTATAAACAGGCCCCTGCAGAAACCCTAACAGCCTTCATATTTCGTTTACGAAGAACACTTAAACGTTGCCAAGAAGCCGCTGCAATTCAATTCAGCAAAGAGGCAATCACAATCGCTAATCTACAATTAGATGACTTCGCGAAAGATGCATTGAAAGGTGGACGCCAGTACCTACTAAACCTCTAGCTCTAAATACAGCTAATATGAGCTTGCAAAAACCCAAATTCAATTGAAACACGAAAATAATTTGCAGTTTCTGTAATAAACGGAACACATGTATTCTGATTGTTACAGTCGAAAAAATACAAAATTTTGTCAAGATTGCAAAGAATACGGGCATGATCTAAGAGACCGAAAAGCAAAACCTTCGAAAAGAAACTCTAATGGAACACCCAAAGTGTACAATGTGCAAATAAAATGTGACTTTTGTGATCGTAGAAACCACGCAGTAACCACATCTAGTCAGGAAAAGAAATGAGAAGGAAAACCTAAAGAAAACGAACGGTGCACTATCCGACAATCCCCGACTCGACTATAATTAACACCAAGGGTGATCGATCATAAAGAAATACTACCATTTAAAAATGCCAAAAATGAGAAGAAAGCAAAATTAATGGCAGGTGCACTTCCTTTATCTTTTCATTATACGAGCACATAAACCCTGACAAAAGCTGCCATAAGAGAACTTTGTCAAGACTATAATGACATTTTTCATTTACCGGTTGACAAACTGACTTATAAAAAAGCTTTATCCCATAAAATTCTTCTAATAACCGACCAAGCCCCTATCAATCAGAAGATGTATCGACTAAGTCAGCCCCAAAGGATGGGCAACTTAGAGAAATGTTGGACAGTGACATTATCCAAGCTAGCAAGAGTCCCTGGAGCTCACCGCTTCTAGTGGTACCCAAAAAGGCTGGACGCGATGGATAGAAAAAATGGCGAGTAGTGGTAGACTTTAGGAAACTTAACGAAAAAACTATTGGAGATGCTTTTCCTTGACCGCAAATATAAGATATTCTGAACCAATTCTCATTATTTCAGTACATTGGATCTAGCCAGTGGTTACCACCAGGTACTTGTTCAATAAGAAAACCGGTGCAAAACGGTGTTCAATACTAATTATGGACACTTTGAGTTCAATTGAACGACATTTGGCTTGAAGGGAGCTCCCGCAACATTCCACAGACTAATTAACTATATCTTAATAGGGCTTCAAAGATTTGATGGCTTTGTTTATCTAGATGATATTGTGTTCTATGGGAAAAACTTAGAAGACCACGTCAGCAAATTACGAAAAAATTTCACGCGACTCGGGTAAAATAATTTAAAACTTCATCCAGAAAAGAGCCAATTTTCACGACCCGAAGTTGTGTCCTTAGGGTAAACAGGAGCCCGCCCAGACCCCGCTAAAACAGGTGTTGTGAATAGGTATATAAATATATCCGTGTTTGACTGCAGCGATGGTCTGCTGCCTTGGCGGAAGAGGATGATAATATCAGCCGAGGTTGGCCCTGTCTGGGGACGCGCGAATGCGCTGGCAGGCTAGCGTTGTGGTGTCGTGGGGCGAGTTCATTTCCCCAGCACAAGCACTCACTGCAAAAGAATTTTGCACCCACAAATTCTCGGGTCCCAAAAGAAAAGGTCAACCGAAGTCGAAAAATGTAGGTAACTAACGAAGGGGACAATTGCTTGCTCAGAGAACAAGTCGAAACGAGCCAAAACAGACGGACTTGTGGAGACTTCGTCATTACCGATGATTCTTTTGGCCCACAAATAAGAGTGGGGCGACCTGATGGATGTGGAGCCCCCCCGCACCCGCCCAACCGGATCAAGATCCAAATGTTGACGTGGACATATATTTGCCATTTGAGTGGAAAACTCATACAAACATACTTTGCATGGGCCTTCCCATCAACAAGAAATATAGACGTGACCGATTTATGTCATAGAATTATGTGATCGGGTCACATAACCCTATGCAATAAAAAAGGCACGCGAGCGGAAGGCCACTCAACCCGGCAAGAGCCCCTTAAAAACAACAAAATAGGTGGAGCATGCTCGATGGCAAGTCCTTTTTCCGTGAACCGCCTACCATCGCAGCGGGCCCTATACCCGGTCATAGGGGACAAAATGGAAAGACCGAAGGGTATATTTTTAACAATTCATTTTGATTGTGCTTACCTATGAATACAATTATTACAATACGATAATATGACTCTCATTCGTTATAACAAATAGATTTCCATGCAACATACTTCGTCGTTCAAACGCGAATAAAACTATTGCAAATTATAACATATTGCAAAGCGGAAGGTTCCTACCCAGTATTGTGAAAGCAAAATAAATTTTTTTATATATTACAAAAAAAAAAATGTAGCAAATTTGAGTAACATAAGTTAACGCAGATGCTATTACAATAATAGTTCATAAAGTATAGTAAGAAAAAAGATTTTGGTATAAGAGAATAAAATTACTGAATGTAAATACAAATAAACCAAAAGGGTACTTGCCCATCCTCCTCGACGAGCGCTCGTAGATGGGGTTGGCTAGGGTGATTTTGTTCAAATGCAGTTTCGATGCAATACAAAAAAAATGAGCTATGCAACAACAACTTTACCATCTCGAAATTCTAATGTATGAATCAAGATATCAATTTTCTTAAATTTACGTTAATTTAAACTGACGCTACTAATCAAGTGCGTATGTAACCAATATTCCGAGTTCAAACATCCAATATCTTACAACATCGCAAGCCCGTTGACAAGATGTCAGTGAGAGTCATGCCAATGACTTTATTCTTCTGCTGCTGTCCCTTAACATTCTGTGGCCAAAACAATTACCCAGGCCAAAATACCATTTCGTAAGTTGCAAATAATATTCAGCGATAAGTCCTTTCACGTAGCGCAATTGACAGGGAATCAACTAACCCCAAAAACACTCTAAAGAGTTGAAGACAACAATAGAACACCCATGGCCCATGTAAAAGGCTAAATTCACTTTTTTTGTTTTGCCGTATACCCGCTCGTTAATATTATGGCCACATCGGAATGTATTTGAGGTCCACTGTGTTTACAAATTCGAATTGGAAACGCGTTCTATAGAATTACTTTTATCTAGTTGAAGGGCTCATTTTCGTTCACCACAGAACAGGAACTACATGTCAGTGGCAGTAGGGGAACCTCGGGCACTTTTCTCAAGTGTATTTCCAATCCCACACAAATCACTTCTAAAACTTCATATTTGGCTCTACTTAGCAGGCGGAGAATCTTACTATCTATCCTAATTGCAGACACGGATGTCAATACAATATCCCCTAATAACGGGGGGAGTGCTGAGGAATCCAACAATAATTTCTCACACACCGTTAATCCAGCAACCGATTCCGCACAACACATTGCATTGCGAATTTCAAATTGAATCACTTTTCTAACACATTCGCTGAGCTTTTACTTTGCTTTTCTTTCTCATTTATTTCCTCTCAACAACATTTTCTACACTTAATCCCATCAATCCCATAGCACCGAAATCCCTCGAATGGATGCAGGCGAAGCCGTTTTTTCCCAATCGTTCGCGATCCGCAAACAGTAAAAGTACTTTCCGACCACAAGTCACGAATTTTCCACTTTCCATATCAAAAATCTTTTACTCAATTCCTCTTACCTGGGGCAAGACGTTCGTTCATCCCGTGCAGCGATTAGCACTCTCTCCGACGTGATCACGGTCGCGGTCAGAAGCGGAATCCCCCCAACTTATCATTTTTCCTTCAAAAAGTATTTCATTTCCATTCGGTTTTTATTCTTGTCTCTTTTTCTTCAACACAATTGTGTTATTCAACACACAACAAATATAATCAAAAATTGAAATGCAGTAATATGAGGAGTTTATAGTATTTAAATCTCATTACTAGTTTTTGTATATTGATCACGTCGGCGTTGTGGAGGAAGTGTCTCTCTTTGCTTGAAATTTCTTTTCGACGCACATCTGTGAATGATGTCCGAAACTTGCGGCTTGTGCTCGAAAATTTTCATGATCTGTGATCTTGCTTCATATATTCCATCAACGGTTATTTCACTGCGTTGCATATTGCCCTTTATCAAGTCACTAACATGATCTAAGTCCGCGCTGTGATTATGCGTTTCAAGTTGCTTCAACATTTTCGATAACTTATCAAAAACTTGGCTTTCAATTTCACACAAATCTTCCATTTGCGCATCTAAATGATAAACTTTCCAACCATTAATCTTTCGGGCAACATGAGCCTGATTTGCGAGATTCATAACTGTTGATGGACGTTCTTCATGAGGTTTAACATCTGAATAACGCTGAAAATGATTGTTGGCCGCTTTCCAGTTCTGCTTGTAACTATCAAGTAAATTACACGTTCGCGGTTTCTTGATTATGATCTAAGTAGGCCGTGCAATCTCTTTGTTGCAACTGCTGAAAGCACTGGCGTTATTGCTTTGATTATGTCCCTCGTTAGCATTTATATGTTGCTCTTGCCCATGATGCGTTGTTGGTTGATTATTCGGGACATTACTTTGCGCCTGTTGGTTATTCGTATAATGTTGGCCCAATGATTGTTGCTGTGGCTGTGTAGGTGGTGGATTTTCAATCAACCGTCATTGATGCTGCTGTTATTTGAAATTGATTGCGGTAAATGTTGTTGATTTAATTGTGTAGTTGTGAGCTCGCCAGTGCATGGGCGGATGATGCAAAACTATTTGATATGCTTTTTCCTTAGTATTTAATTATTCCTAAATTTATCTTCTCTAGGTAGTTCCATATTTATTATTTACGTTTGTTTTGTTTTTCGTCTTAATTCCAAACACTTCAAATATATCGGTAACACTGCCATTGCAATTTTCACATAGGAGATAGGAAGGTTTTCGAGCCGTATGCTAGGATGCCTGCTCGATTACTACACCAGTTATGTTCGCGATTTCCCCATCCCTACAACCCCCGATCTTTCTAAAATATCAAAACCGCTTACTAATTCACTCCGAAAAGATGTACGCTTCACGTGGATGGAGGAATGTATGGAGGCTTTCCAACGATCAAAAAATTCTTTGATTGAACCACCTCTTTTGGCATACCCCGACTTTAGCAAACCATTTAATCTCACAACCGACGCAAGTAATGACGCATTTGGTGCTGTTCTATCGTAAGGAGGAATAGGGAAGGATCAACCCATAGTATATGCTTGCAGAACTCTCAACAAGGTGGAACGCAACTATTCTATCATCGAAAAAAAGCTCCTAGCAATAATATGGTCTACTAGAAACTTCCGATGCTATTTGCAAGGGCTGCGTTTTAAAGTCTATACTGCCCATAAGCCCCCTAAAGGGATTTTCAATGTAAAGGACCCTACAACCCGTTTAGACAGATTGCATAACAAACTATCAGAATTTGACTATGAGATAGAATACAAACCTGGTAAATACAATACCAATGCCGAAGCTCTAAGTAGAATACCAAATCTGAATCCCAACAACACTAGTAAACCCTCCCAAATCAATGTAATTACTCGGCCTCAGTTACAAAAGCAATTAGGAACAAATGAAAAATCTCCACCGGTGGAAAAACCAATTGAAGACCAACAAACTGTCACGGGAACGATTTGCTCCTTGTTGTTTTTTTTCTTTTCTCAGCGGTTGTTGAAATACCACCCGAGCCAAGGTTAATATTAAAAATAGAAATGTTAAAATAATAAAATCAAAATGTCAAAAGATTAAAATAAAACTGTAAAGTAAAAGAAAAATAGGCAAAAAATGAACTGTGAAAAGATTAAAGTTAAAAAAATGTAACGTAAAAATAGGGAAAAACGAAATGTTATAATACTAGAATGAAAATATTAAAAGTTTAGAATATAAATGTAAAGTAAAAGAAAAATAGGCAAAAAAACGAAATGTGAAAAGATTAAAGTGAAAATGTAACGTAAAAATACGGAAAAACGAAATGTTAAAAAAATAGAATAAAAATATTAAAAGTTTAGAATATAAATGTAAAGTAAAAGAAAAATAGGCAAAAAAAACGAAATGTGAAAAGATTAAAGTAAAAAATGTAACGTAAAAATAGGGAAAAAAACGAAATGTTATAATACTAGCATAAAAATATTAAAAGATTAGAATACAAATGTAAAGTAAAAGAAAAATGTAGGCAAAAAAAGAAAAAAAGAAAAGGAAATCCGGTTACCATCACGCACAACTGATCGCAAACATTACCAAGGAACGAATCAATCGCTGAGCGATAGGACAAGAATGGCACAACTTTTACAATTTCATCGCGACAAACGGAAGTATGCAATGAACTCTTTTTACGAGGCATCAGAGATTGGGCTGAGTCAACTGAACCACAACAAACGACAGGATCAAATGCACAATGATCTTCTATCACACATTGAAGTCAATACATTGAAGTCAATACATACTGTGTCGTCATCAAAAGCCGATGTGGGATTTTGTACGGTCTTGAATAACACTGGACAATTGCCTGATATGGATCGTCATCGCTTTGAAAAAACCATTTTTCACTTCATACAAGTTCTTGATGCTGGCGATCTCGCAACTTTCTACCGAACCTGAATCTGCTGACCCTGCGCACGATATCAGAACAAAATCTCCAACTTTTGATGTTGGACCCGTAAATGCACTTCTTGGAGGAATAGCAATTTTTCGTTCAAATTTGAAGATCAATGAAAATATTCGCAAAAATCGTAATCAATGTTTGGGAATACTTACTGTAACGAAGAGATGATACGAACGTTGGAATCAAACGCCAAATACCACTCCATTGTGGCCAGTGCAAGGAGTCGAAGAAACGCAATCACTCCTTGTTTCCCAACGGGTTGAATTAGTTGCTGGTACACTTTCCGGAAAAGCCTAGAAAACAGAAAAAGAACGTTTACATAAACGAGTAGCATCTAAGAGTCTCTTATACCTACCGAAAGTACAACCGCCAGAGACCTCCAATCGTTATGGCATTCTGATCTATGTTACCGCGTCACGAAATTCACTTTCACACTACCGCGTTATGGTTCCAACGACACATCACCGACGAATTAAAACACAGAGGGAAAAAGACACGACCACGATTGTTAATGTTTTTTCCAAATTCAAACATTTGGCACAATATAAATAAACACGAAATTGACAGAGTGTCAGTCACTTTGACATTCTACACCTAATGGACGAGTGTACTTAAAAGGAAAATTTAGATTTCAATTGCCCGATGCACCCCAGTTGGGGGATCTGAATTGAACATCGAATCGCCCAGGAAAAAAAGTTAATGGCTCGCCGGTTGAAACCGAGCCGATGAAAAATGCAATAAGGAAGAACGGCTCTTTCTCTTTTCTGGCGGGTTCGAGACGACAACGAGGACTAAGCGAGGAAAGCGCTCTGGAACTTGGGAGAAATCAATCGAGGAAAGGAATTGCGACGAAGGAAAATCCAACAGTGGAGAACAATATTATCAGCGATCCAACTAAGGAAGATTGGCGACATCAGACAATAATAAGCGCGCTGGCAGAAAATTGCAACGCAGAGTACTTCGGGGGGGGGCCCCGCTTAGGTAGCGTAAGTGAAATTTGAACTTTTAAATGCATTATATTTTTAGAACTTTATTTGCATTTCGCAATCAAATATATGTTAGCTAGTGAAATAGTGGGATATTTTTTTTTTTGAAACTTCATTCGCAGTTCGCAATCAATTAGTGAAATAGTGGAAGTTTTTGTGTGCGTGTTGCAGGAAGAGCAAGTTTGCCGCGCATTTTAATTGTGCACCTGGCTCGGGTGTGTTCGAAGCTAAATTTCCTTGCGGGTTTTTCAGGAATTTCTGTAGCGGAAGTGTTCCGT
Source organism: Odontomyia ornata (assembly GCA_963969285.1). Lineage (NCBI taxonomy): Eukaryota > Metazoa > Arthropoda > Insecta > Diptera > Stratiomyidae > Odontomyia > Odontomyia ornata. The sequence continues at coordinate 56,646,494 of OZ017743.1, read as the reverse complement.
ATTTAGTTTCTTTTGCTTGGTGTGAGTGACGCCAGAAAATCTGAGGCCGGCAAGTGTGGAACTGATCACCCGGTGATAATAATCTGCCCCTGTTAGGGAAGAGCTGAAAGAGCGTTAGTCCGAGTTGTGTGAGGGGTATTCGGCGGCCGCGTTCTCGCTTGGCGGCTTTTTAGGACCAGGGGATAAGCGAGTGGCGCCACCTACGACCGTCTTCGACGGCAAGCCGGGTCCGAGGTCCTTAGCCGAAGGAACTCCCACGCGGAGGGTAACTGAGGTAACAAAACTTCCGAAGAAAGAACATCCAAATCAATTAAATCTCAAGGAACTGAGCAAGTATAGTTATTGTCAGACAACAACCATCACCGAAAATTGGCAGAAGACAACATTCCTGAAAATGACTCAACAAACCCAGTATCGATTCACAATTCTACAAACACAGAGTACCGAAGCTAATTTTGTAAGCGAACTATTTAAAAGAGTCTGTAAACTTTTGGATATAACAAAAATCCAAACCACAAACTAGCACCCATAATCAAATGGGGCTTTAGAAGTAGCCCAGAGGCCCTTAATTGAGTACCTTTGCAATACCGTTGACGATAATCCCCAAAATTGGAAGCAATTTTTACGTACAGCCGCATAAACCTAGGAGAGCTGGCAACATAAATTAATCTGGCTGAACGTGCAGAACATAACCATTCTAAGGACCCCAACAACATTGGGGAAGCACTCGTTGAGACTAAACTAGCAGTGAAGTACCTGGACAAATGATCGACTCGAAGATGCGTTTCTCCAAGCAAATCAGGGCAAAAGCTGACAAGGCTGCAGCGAGTGTTTCGGCTCTCAGCCGGCTAATGGCCAACATAGGGGGTCCCACCTCATCAAGAAGGAGGCTTCTGATGAGTGCAGTACAATCTGTGCTGTTGTACGGATCGGAGATATAGTGTAAGGCTCTCAACAAGGGGCTGTATCGAAAGCGCTTGGCACAGGTGCATCTGCATATCGGACTGTTTCAGAGTCAGCAGTGCTGGTCATCGCAGGAGTGATACCCATTGCCCTCCTTGCCAAGGAGCGCCGCAGAATCTACCTGCGGAGGAACGAATGCGACAGAGATGCTGTCGCCCACGAAGAACGAGAACGCTCACTCAGTGATTGGCAACAGTCCTGGGTGAGCGATACAAAAGGTAGGTGGACCGCAGGCCTTATTGGTGACCTGAGGCCGTGGCTCAATTGAAGGCATGGTGAGACTGACTTCTATCTAACTCAGCTACTGAGTGGACATGGATACTTTCGGTCTTACCTGCACAAGATTGGTAAGTCACGGTCTCCTGACTGCATATTCTGTGCTGGAGAGGTCGATGATGCCTACCACACATTGTTTGTATGCAAGAGGTGGGAAAGGCAGCGCGGTGACCTCATTGAAGGAATGGGAGATCTGTCTCCGGATGAACTCACTGGAGAGATGCTCACATCCGTTGACAAATGGAACTGTGTGGCACATTACGCTCGGGCAGTCCTTAAGATAAAAAGGAAAATATATGAGCGCCTGGAGGCGTCCAGGGCGAAGGGGTCTCTTTTCTAGAAATCCCTCTTCCTTCCCCTGTAGCCCGGTGGCGCCTAAACGCGTAGAGAAATGAGGCTTAGCCCGAAGTAATGTGTCAAACGGTTCCAGGCTAGGTTCTCAGATTGACAGGGGAGGTGTTTAGTGGGTAGTCCAAGGGTATCCTCCATGGGAGTTCCACACTGCCAGACTCGGCGGGCGTAAATGCCTTCACCTCCCTACCACAAAAAAAAAACATAACCATTCTAAGGACCCCAGAAGAAACTCATGCAATATCACATGATTTTCATGACTTTTCATGAGTCGCAAAAACATACAAGAAAATTTGAAAACAATATTTATGGAAAAACATTTTAAAGGAAATTAAACCCTATACAAAAGATGCAACAAGTGCGAAATTATGAAAAATTCCCCGCAAAACCGGATGCCCATGGTTATCACAGACATTGGAGAAAAAACTTTTGACAAAATTTATCTAGACAAAGTTGGACCCCTTGTAGAGACATCATCAGGAAACAAATATATTCTGACCTTTCAAGATAACTTGACCAAATTCATGGATTGGTACGCAATACCTAAACCGGAAGCAGAAACAATCGCCAAAATTTTCTTCAACGAAATTATAACCCAATACAGAGTACGGAAATAGATCGTAATAGATCAAAAAGCCGATTCTGTAAGCGAACTATTTAAAGGAGTCTGTAAACTTTTGGATGCAACAAAAATCCAAACCACAGCCTACCACCCATAATCAAATGGGGCTTTAGAACTAGGCCAGAGGCCCTTAATTGAGTACCTTTGCAATACCGTTGACGATAATCCCCAAAATTGGGAGCAATTTTTACATACAGCCACATCAACCTAGGAGAGCTGGCAACATAAATTAATCTGGCTGAACGTGCGGAACATCTTTTGCAGCTGCTCTGTTTAGAGAATAACACAGGATGTAAAACTCAGCTTCACCATATACAAGCTGTTGTAGAAACCTTAAAACGCCTTACACAAACAATGAAAAGATCATTCTTTAACGGAATAGGACGAGTGATGCATACCCTATGTGGTACGATGGGTGACCAAAATGGAAAAGAACGAAACAGCAGATTGGAGCAAGTAGAGAGTAAAGGAGAATTACTGGTTAAGTTGGAAAAACACAGGATCAGCGTAGTGAAAGCATCCTGGAAAGAACTCCAGAAGTCCCTTCCGACATCATGACTAGACAGCAGGAACTAGCTACGCAAATCTATAACATGCTTAAAATAACAGATGCTTTCGTACACAAAAATTTATTAACGACAACTCTATTGACACAGCTTTTTGAAATTAAGTTCAGAAAACGCACACTCATAGAAATTTTATCAGCAACCCAAACTGATACGATTCATCCCCTTCTAATTTCCATCGAGAAGTTATGCAAAGCCCGAAAATAAGTGTCCAAATTTTTTTGAACAAATATTTTCACAAACAGCAGAGCTACAGAGCTACAGGGTTAAAGAAAAATTAGTAAAAACTATAAAACTACCTCTATTTCAACACTCACTGATGCAACTTCAACAAATCCACACGCTTCCAATAACTACCAACCAAAGATTTTTTTTTTCTTCCCTCCATGGAGTTTTCACATATAGCCAGTCAGTTAATCATACCCTATCAGGAAGCAAGCACAAACGATTTTAAAATGCAACAGCCACCAGAGTTTACAGGAATTGAAAGCCACCAGAGTTTACAGAAATTGACCCACAATTACTCAACCTCGATCAATCAAGCTTGACTCACACACATAGCAACGACGCATTACAACTGCTCTCAGACCATAATAGAAAAAAGTGAAATATATGCACAATTAAGCCAAATCAAGTATACGGGCACCAATAAAAACTATAATCACTTAACAACAACCTCCGCCAGCCTCACTACTCTTTGTCTTTTGACAATCATTGCATATCTGTCGTTTCGATACTTTAAATATTGTTGCCAAAAGAACAGCAGGAAAATAAATCCTATTATCAGCCTTGATCTCCAGGAATTAAAAATATGATGTGCTACTGCCTCCCCATAGAGGAAAACCTCCCTCAAACATAAATTCAAAGAAAAACTTGTTTTGAAAACAAAGTAATTGTCAGCAAGGCATTAATGTGAATGCTCATTAGCCGAAAAAATTTTAATGCCTTCAAACCAATTGTACAAAACAAAAACTATAGAAGACAAATTAATACTATAAAATACTATTGACAAAATTAAAAGAGGAACTAATTGTATTGCAAACAAAGTTTCAAATAAAAGATTTTTTTTACTGATGTAGCCAATACAATAGACTTCTCTTAACTTATTAAGAATAATAAGCTTATGCGATAGTTACAAGTGTAGAATGAGCATATTTTCTTTCAATACGCAACGTAACAAGTAATTTTAACATCAATATTGTGGTTTTAATATAAATACACACGAAATAATTGTAAGAAAAGTAGATATTCTCTAACATAAATATATATCCAGTTTGTCCTTTGCATCTGCAACTTCCGACCCATAGTTGGTTACCTCCTTTTCGACTTCAGTCGACATTTATTTAACCCCAGAAGTTCAGGGACGCAAAATTCTTTTGTAGTGGTTCCTTGTGCTGGGAGAAAGAACCCACCTTACGACACCGCAACGCTAGCCTGCCAGCGCATTCACGCGCCTCTAGACAAGGCCAGTCTCAGTGGATCTTAACATCCTCTTCCGCTAAGTCAGCAGACCATCACTGCAGACCTTTACAGACACCTATATATAGCTGCCCTAATACAAAATGGCGCCCAACGTGGGGCCCAAAAAGCCCGGCTGTCCTGTAGTAATCGAGAAATTACACAAGCAAACTGCTCGAAACAACTCCTATCTCCTATTCAAAATTTTACTGGCAGATTTAGAAAAATATTTAATTATTGACATTCATAACCATAATTTGTGAAATAGTTTTCTTTCTCATTTTCATTATTAAATGTAATTTTACATCAATTTTCCTTTTTATTAAATTTAAATGTTTCGCTTTAATTATATTCGTCATGAGATTTAACTTTTATTACTATTTAAATCCTCTTCATTTGTCTTAAATTCAGTTAAACCTTGTTTTTAAAAATTTTAAATCCACCACATAAAATTTCGAATCTGGGAACGCTGATCTAGTACAGCCCAACGGGGGATTACATCACGGATTGTAAGCGAACCCAGCTGAGCTAGCAGCTAATGCGATTTAGTGGTAAAAGGGAAAAGAAAGGAAGAAAGAGTGAGGTGTGGTTCCATCTTCGTGGTGCAAAGTTTCTCGTCACGAACAAATTCCGTTCAAGTTCGCATAAATAAATTCAAAGGTGGTCGCCCATGCGTTGAGTTCTATCTCTAGGTAAGGACTCAGCGTGATTAGTAGCAGTCACAAAAACTTTAGCGAAAAGGGAAATCTTGCCAAAAGTTCGATTTGTATGGGATATAGCGGAGACTTCTAAAATGTCATTCACTTCGACCGAGAACAAATTCTGCATTTGCTACTCAGCAGTCTAAAGCGTAAGTACAAGCTGGTGTGGTATGTGGAGACTTACAGAGCCATCACATGACGTATTTAAATGTTTCCTTGCAGCTTTGGACAAGTGCGTGGTGGGTGTTACGGGACGGACGTGCTGAGAAGATAACCTCTGGGTGGCATGCAACTGAACCAGTGAATGAAAATTTGCCAACGGTGAAAACAACGATTGATGAACCAAGACCGTAATAGAATTCACTGCACGTCGTTTGCATGAAGCAAACAAAAGTTTCAGTACCCATAGCAAAAGTTGCCCGAAATTGCGAGATCCCGCACCGAACAACGGCGCACGGATATTTAACTCATGCATCAGCTATATCCACTCCAGAAGCTGAAGGACGTCTTTGTTGAATGAGCGGAATATGCAGCAGGGCTCGACGTTGTTTAATATACGGAAGAACTATTTACCAATTCCAAGGAATTTCAATCGGCCGCTGAGCATTTGAATTGGACGTAAACAAGTGGCCGACCAGGCAGCACGGAGGAGCAAATTCATTTGAAACTTTGACGGAACCATATAAAGTTTCTTTGCAAATAGCTCTTCAAATTTGGTGAGTCTTAACGTAAATGAAGACACGCGGTAACGCATCGTAGCCATAGTCACAGTGTGTAAGCATTCAACAAGAACTGGTGAGTGACCGCTTTTAGTTCAAATTTGCCGTGTAATATAACGGAAAGAAGTCCTTGGCCAAAAAAAATCCATGCTCGAAATCATTTATCCGGAAGGCGAACTGCACTTTATTAATTTCAACGTGACTGGATTGGTGCGCTTGCCTAACGAAAAAAATCGGTATTAACGTTCCGTGGAATTTTCACGTCCGTATCCCAAACTCGCTTTGGGTTCTTACATTGCGATGAATGGTCCATATTGTAGTTTTTGCTGAGGAAAGGGTCTTCTCAAGACCAAGCATGGCACAGCAACGTGAATATAAAATATTTATATGTACTTATAATAATAATAATTGTTCGTTTTTGATCATTTGATGACATTCTTATATATTTAATGTTAGGCTGAGTAAATGAAAATTTAAAATGACTCAATTGAAATGAAATGACTGTCGAGTAATGAAAGCAGTTTAATGTTAGTATAGGCGTAGAAAAATTACCACTGAAACATGATCAGACGCATGCAACTAGAACCCCAAGTTGAATATTGCAAAAATCATTTATTTTATGTGATGCCAGCAAAATTTGAGAATGTTGAATAAGAGTGTGACACGCATAATTATTTTAGTATGTTTGGTTGGTTATTTATTTTTTTATTTGATCGGAGAAATCGATATTTTGTAGCAAACTCACATGAGTTGGATAAGCTAGTTAAATGAAAAATAAAAACAAATCAGGCGGAAATTTAAAGACATCTCAGAAATGTATGAATAAAAAGAGAAGCGATGGAAGTTCCTTGAGAACACTTGCAATATAATCAAAAACAAATATGATACACTACTGCCCTCCATGATAATAGCTAAATATTCATAAAAGGCAAATTCAAGTTCACAGAAACAGTAAAACCTTTTTGCCTTCAAGGATCATAAACTGCACATAGGCATATAATAACGTATTCGAACAATAAGCTGCATTGTTCGTATACGTTATTATAAATAAATACATAAAAAACATTATATCATCATGTGTGCGCACAAATTTCGAATTTATTATATTTTAAAATATTTCCATGATGTTGCATTATTATTGGGAATCTCTATTTATGAGTACATGTTCTATTAGGTAATCTATGATATTCGATAATTATTAGAGTTATATATATATATATATATATATATATATATATATATATATATATATATATATATATATATATATATATATATACATATATATATATATATATATATATATATATATATATATATATATATATATATATATATGTATATATCAAATATATGCTAGTTAATAAGTCGAAATGAAAAAAAGAAAAAATGTATTTCCAGTCGATATATATGTCATATTTTGGGTATTATAAATTAAACGTTCTATAATTATTAAACACAAAAGGAATCAATATAATAATCATTGATAAATTTTATTTAGTAAAAATTGCAAATAATTATTACTTATTTGTATTTCCGAATAACGTTGGCTAAAACAATATTTTCCATTAGTACGCATGAATATGTAAATTACGTTTATTTAAAAACACCTTGCAGAATATTCAATCGAACATATATGTACGAGTATATATAGTAGTGAAGAGGACAACAATAACGATCACATTCTTATATCAGGCATAATTTTGTATTAATAGTTAATTATTGATAATAATTTGCTTATTTCGTATAATCCGTTACATATCTTGAAAATTTTGAAACGTTCTACGCATAACTTTGATTGGCAATTTTATTCCTATCACTAAATATCAATCCCCAATATGTCCTATTGCTGTAATTTAATTAGTGAAAAATATAGAAAATATAAAATGAATTGTTAAATCTTAACTGGCGATCTTTCCATTTTGTTTGACCTGACCGGGTGTAGGACCCGCATCGATGGCAGGCTCCTCCACTAACATGGGCTAGCCATCGTGTGCGCTCCCCCGTTTTTTGTTGTTTAACAGGCGCTCTTGCCGGGTAGAGTGGCCTTCTGCTCGCGTGCCCTTTTATGGTATAGAGTTATGTGATTCCATCACATAATTCTATGACATAAATTGGCCACGTCTATATTTCTCATTTGATGGGAAAATTCATGCAAATTATGTTTGTATGAGTTTTCCACTCAAATGGGAAATATATAGCCACGTCTACGTTTGGATCTTGATCCGGTTGGGAGGATGCGAGGGGGCACTACCTCCATCTGGATGCCCAACTCTTATTTGTGGGCCATAAGAATCGTCGGGTAACGACGAAATCTCCACAAGTCCATCTGCCTTCCCCAGGTTCAGTTTATCCTTTGCGTCAGCAACTTCCAACCATTAGTTGGTTACCTCCTTTTCGACTTCGGTCGACATTTATTAAACCCCCAGAAACTCGGGGGCGCAAAATTCTTTTGTAGTGGGTCCTTGTGCTGGGGGAAAGAACCCACCGTACGACACCACACCGCTAGCCTGCCAGCGCATTCCCGCACCTCTAGACAAGACCAGTCTCAGCGGACCCCAACATCCTCTTCCGCTAAGGCAGCAGACCATCGCTGCAGACCTTAACGGACATTTCATTCAACTACTTTCACTACAAAATGGCACCCAACGTGGTTCCCGAAAAGCTCGGCTGTATCACGAGATAGACAAACGTCTCTAGATGACCCTACAAGGTGACTAGACTTTTGGCTTGTAGGTAACCCATAAGGGGTATTGCACTAATCGTTTCGCAGCAAATAATAACTTCTGAACCTGAATTGTCCTTGGACATCAATATCGTTTGGACCTGCTTTTGTTTCATACATTGTTGGTTTACCACCATTGTATGACTAGTAATGCCAAATTATATTAGGGTCCCTATGTGTATTCGCAAGTTGTTACCCCAACATCATATTTGCGGTGGATTCTGATCTGCACCCCAATACAAGTGGTGCCCAAGTATCTTCCATTACATGGGTTTTGATTTCATGTGATTAGCTGCTTAGCTAGTCTGTTACTATCCATGATAAGACACGCGCTGCTTGCGGGTCAGAACTCAGTCTGGGCAGACAAATTGTACTTGGTCAAAACTTGCGTACAAGAGACACTTCTGAATCCTGATTCTTATGGTGCCTCAAGGGAGTAGTCCCTGTAGATCAGAGGAGGAGCTTTCTATTGGTGACGTTACCTTGGAAAGACTGATGTAATGGAAATACCGAATTTGATATTGATACCGCGAATCTGTTAAAAATAAATTCACTATATTTTTTTCAAATCTATCTGTGCTCATGTATGCTAATATTTATTTGCTTATATTTATTAATCTGTCCATATTTTTTGTGAGGTGTGTTATTGTTCGCCACTGTTAGCCACTTTTTTCAAATTTTAACCTAGTTTTTTTCAGATCTAATTTTTAGCATAACACAATGAGCATTCCAAACGCATGTCAAATTTGCCTGCATATTGGCGATGAAATGTATCCACTGTATGATTGTTTCGTCACTGAAGGGGGAAAAAATGGTGTTGTTGGATTCCTGTGGGAGTCCAACAAGATCATTATCACTTTTGAAGATGATTCACCAGACCAAATCTGCTGTGACTGTTACACTGAGGTGGAACGGATATACTCCTTCATACATCGTTGCAAAGAGACCGAGATGGCACCACAACGATTCAGATTGGCACGAGGACCTCAAGACCCAACAATGAACCAGCCGACCCAGATTCGAAGAGCTGACTACCTCCCGTCTGAGGCTCCGGATTCACCATCTCGACCGATGCCTGATGATAACTGGGATTATCCACCCAGCCAGGAGATTTGCCGCCATCTAAAGTAGTCAAGATAGTGGCTGACTAGAAGTTGGTACTTCCAGGCCAGAGTGACCCTACGACCATCGATACCTTCCTGAGGAGGGTCGAGAATATGACTTGGTTAAACTTAGGAGGGAACATGAGAGCTGTCACACGCTGTGCCCAGATGCTATTCACAGTGAGAGCTCTTCGGTGGTTCTGGAGATTTGTGGACACTTCTCCGACGTCCTACTGGGAGACGTTGAGGCGTGCAGCACTGCGGGAGTTCGCACCAGTCAAGGGGGATGACTCCTTGATGCAGCGAATCTGGAACACACATCAACAGGTGCAGGAGACCGTAGATGACTACAACAAAGTCCTGTGTTGCCTGTTGGAATGTCTGATGAGCCTCATGCCAGAGTCTGAGTTTCTCAGCCTTTTCTGCGAGGGGATCAGGCCGGAGCTGCGAGAGCAACTGGTGTTCGCTCCGCACCACAACGTGCATACGCTTCTGGCTTCCACAAAAGTGTTTGAAGCTGTACAACACTCGCAGCAGTCCACACCCCAAGGTAATTTCTCTAGCCGACCAGAGCCACCAGAATGACGCTCAGTAGCTGAGCCTGAACACATCGTGCCTGCTCTACCCATGCCAGGTTGTCTCAGACCATCTATAATGGACAGCTCGTTGAAGACCATTTCGCCATCATCCACATAACTAGACAAACAACATCAAACCGAACAACATGAACTGCTTCCTTGGCGTTGGAACTGCCAGCAGACAGGACACCAATTTATCGTATGCCAGGCAGAGGCTAACATCTTTTGTCTCCATTGTGGGAAACTAGATATACATACGCTAGATTGTACAAATTGCAAAAAGTCAAAAAAACCTACTAGCAAATGCTCACAACAACCAGCAGCACTCGCGACAGACCAAGTAACAGAACAGCACTCCATCCCGTCTACTGACAGTTCCACCACGAAATGTTCCTCGCCGGTAAACCCACTAAAGTCAAACACCACGATACTGTAGTAATAGAGCAGTTACCCTATCAAACTGCTCTAAAAATTTTCCTATCTCCGTCACCTCTACAGCATGGTGGTCAAGAAAATAGAAATTCTTACTACAAAAAGGAAGACAGTTGAATTAAACGCATATTGCTATAGGCGGCGACAAGTAGAAATTAATGATTATTCAGTTTAGAATTTTTTCTAAATATTTAATGCCTTCTTTTCAAAATAATCCAGAACTAATAAATGCCTCGCACACTGATTTTGTTTCAAATCAACGTGATATTAAAGAAAAACTTCGATATATTATTACGCATCATCCATTACTGTTTCTTTACATTGGAAATGAATTACAATTTATCAATAAAACCGCATGATGATAATATTTGTTAAAAACATAAACAACCACCAAGAAGCTATTCTGTTTTCGTACACAATTGTCATTTTTATTCATTAATTGTGCGCACCCACACATATTGAAAATATCGTATGCAACCTACCTTGAGGCTTGCATCGTAAAGATAGGTGTGAAGTGTTGCGATGTTTCTCATCGCATTGAGAAGGTTGGCTAAAGTGACGACATGTCAGTGTGGTTGCTGACGGATGTCGGAGATAGAATGATAAGTTTTGAATGGTTGTACGAAGTGACTAGAAACGGAGTGGTGCTCAATTTTCAGATAAGTAAAATTAAGTGATTCAAATTTATTATCAGTGACATCATAAAACGGCAGTGAATAATTGCGTGTCTTAGTAAGTAAATGCGTGAAGAAATCGGCATCACAAGCAGTTGATGGCTTCAACCACCATATTTCCGACTTGGAAGTCTGCTTCGCGGGTGGGTTTTGTTCAAAAGCAAAAGCTCCTTCTGACTGGGTTTTGCATATCATCCTGAAGCTAGTGAATTGGTCGCAGAGGAGTTTATTGAATAATATTTCCCTAAACTGGTCACTTGCTACATTTATTGCATAAAACTACTACTACCATTTTTTTTCAATAAACCGGTACTGAGATTTAACAAAATCAGATGTTTTCGTTTCATAAGCGAGAGTTTATCGTTCAACCGAAGAATGTTATATATGCCGTGCTAAATTAAGTCGTTCTCGATTCACAGTCTCAAGGAAATATGAGCTAGACTCGGTGAAGTGCTTTAATTTAGAGAAGTCACGCCACGAGGAAATTTTTTTAGCATCTTTTTTCCGCTCGCGTTGTAGAATGTGACATTCGCATTCGTGAAACCACTATGGTGAACGGGTGTTTCGCGAAGCGGTTTCTATTCTTCCCGCTACCAACTTTGATTTGAAGAAAGAAAGCATTTGCATACCCATACTGTGCGGACAGAATCTCGTGCCTAATTTACGGTTAATAACAATTTAATGCGTTAAATTGACGCAATAAAGGCAGCGTCAAGCTGTTCAGATCTTTGCAAGTTAGTTTTCTGTCAAGCGTCCCAACTTTTCTCTCATCTCCGCTCGAAAAAAAGCATCATATCTGATTCCTGAAGAGGAAAAGATCCAATTGCATAACGAAAATTCTTGGATGCAAATGTGTCCGGTTTTAATTACGAGGAAATGCGCGATTACAACTTTATCTGAGTTTTACGTTTCTGAGTGTGTGAAGCTTGTAAAAGCGCTAAATTTTGCTTGTCGGTGGGCGTAACAACTGGTTTATTGGAAAATGAAAATGGTTTGAGTAGTTTGTATTTTGTGGAATATTTGCTGAAGGAAATTCCTTTTATTTGTGATACAAGAATATGCGGAAATCGACTTGGTAAGAGAACGAGAACCACCCCAAAAAGCAGCCCAGATTCAGTGGCGAGCTCTTGTGAGCGCCATCGTGAGAGGACAATTGGCCGTGGAGTTCTCTGGCTCATGGGGGAAGGCCTGATTGCCCACCCACCAGCAAATGTAAGATTTTAAACCGTTTTTCATCTCCGTTCCAACCCCATTCCTGAGCACATATTCCAGCCAAAATCTCGGGAGAAGAGGAGCCTTTAACACAGCTCGGCCGCAGACAAATTAAGAATTCCTATTGTGGAAGATGTCGCTGTCATAGGGTGTGCGCTGTTTGTTAAATCGTCCGGCACTCACAACCGGAAAATCATCGTCCATACAGAATGTTGGAGTCGCAGCGGCTACTGCTAATAGGGGTTCTCACCTCAATGCCGCCCGAACGCTCCACCGGCAATGTACACCAGTAATCAGTGCATTATTTCAAGTAACAGAAAATTTATATTAGCTTTTGCATGCATGTTCATTTCCGTGATTAGAATCCCGTATGAAGTTTAAGTCACATAACCATAGAATTAAAAGGGTCGCTTGAAAGTGATACAATCTGGAAATGTCTCACGGAAACTTATACCCAAGCTGGAGTTGCGGAAGGCCCCAAATTTGCTTTTGTAATCGTTTCCAAGCATATTAACACTCGAGATTTCCTAAATCAAAATAATCCGCCTCCGGGGACAGTTGTTGATGATATTATCACTTTACCGGAGAGATATGATTTCTTCTTAGTATCTCAATCAGTTCGCCAAGGTACTGTAACTCCAACTTACTAAGGCATTGTGAATGAGAATATTGGGCCGGGTCCCGATAAGATGCAGATTCTCACTTATAAGATGACACATTTGTATTATAATTGATCGAGCACAACTCGTGTTCCGGCCGTTTGTCAATACGCTCACAAACTCGCATTTTTGTGGCGCAGAGTATTCACCAATCTCCATCCAATTTGTTGGAGAAGAACTTGTACCCCTTGTAGGAAGGAAAGGAAAGAGTAAATTTGTTTTGTACTTGAGTTTATTGAAATAATTAAATTCTCGTTACCTTTTTTCAATATATTCCTAGTTTTTAGGTTTGATTATATCATCCTTGTCAAACGGTTAATCATGTACTAGTCATGTGATGCGTTGATTTTTTTTTGGTTTTATAAGCCTTTAATCGAAAACCATGCATGTAATTCTATGGTCGGAAGGTGATAAATAATTGGTATTAATTCGTGTTAGTTTGACAATGGTTTCAATCTTTCTATTAGGGGTAATTTTTTTTTTGTCGAGAAGAGCATTGCCATATCTCAAGTGAGGAAAAAAAGTAGGGGGGCAACAAACTCCCATTTTTGTACTATTATGTATTTAAATTATTAATCGAAATAACTTATTATTGTCTTTTCCTATCATGTATCTAAAATATTAATCGAAATAACTTATTACTGTCTTTTTCCTATTTGTATTAATTTATTTATTTAAAACAAGAGATACGTAACTATAAACGGACATCTCGGTCTTTCCATTGGATCTAACCAGGTATAGGACCCGGTACGGTGGCCGGCTATCAACACCAAACATGAGCCAGCCACCGGGCACATATTGACCTCCTTTTTGTTTCAGGCAATATCACGGGTTGAGTGGCCCGAGCAAGGTGCCTTTTTATGGCATAGGGTTATGTGATCGAATTGCATGACTCTATGACATAAATTGATCAACGGGGTACTTCTCCTCTGATGGGAAGGCTCATGCAAGTTATGTTGTATGAGTTTTCCACTCAGAAGAGAAATACCTGGCCACTGCAACATTTATGGATTTTGATCCGGTTGGGCGGGTGCGAGGGGGCACCATCATCACCCGGTTGTCCCTCTTTTATTTGTGGGCCATGAGCCTCATCGGGTAATGACGAAGTTACTCTAAGTCCGCCCATTTTTACTTGTGCCACTTCTTCTCGGAACAAGTCATTTCCCCTTGTTGTAGTTGCCTACAATTTTGCGACTTCGGTCGCCTTTCTTTTTGAGACTCCAGAAATTCGTGAATGCGAAATTCTTTTGTAGTGGGTCGTTGTGCTGGGGGAACGAACCCGCCCCATGACACCGCAATGCTAGCCTGCCAGCGCATTCACGCGTCCCCAGACAACGGCATTATCGGTGGATATCAACATCTTCCTCTGCCGAGACAACAGACCATCGCTGCAGTCTTTCACGGACTTGCTTACATACACCTATCACTACAAACCTTTTGCTGATTCACGATGCAGAAGATGCCACATCTTCACCGGAGGCCTCTCCAACGACATTGTTGAAGACCTGTGGATTGAAACCATACCATGTTGGGTTCCAGGAGTATATTGCTGCACAAGAGAGGATTTTTGCCGCAGAAGAGGTCACCTCACCTAAGTGGTCAACTCGTCGTTGGAGGAGCTTCCGCGGGTGAGTGCGCATCTGTCACCAAACCTTAAAACTATGTAACATCTTGGAGGTTTCTGAGAATGACACTCGACCTTACGCACCAGTCAAAGTATTGGGCGAAGTCACTGTTGCACTGACTGACATGGTGCAAGTATTAGCTGCTTTGCCTCGTGCCATGGCTCAAAGGTACTCCAGCAAAACCTTACGGTGGTAAAAATCAGTACACCTGATGGCACCAAACATCATATCCAAGGTAGATTGATAACACGCGTGACATTCAGAGGTCAAAATAAGGCTGTTACTTTCTACATTATCCCGTCACTGACTCAGAATGCTTACCTTGGTGTCAATTTCATCCTTCAATTTGGATTGGCCCCAGATTTATTCACAGGTTCACCTTTTAATACTAGATATATCCACGAACACGCTTCTATACCTGACAGGCACGCCTAACCAACGACAAAGTTTGGAAGCATCCTGTAATGAATCATGCGACGTCACTGGTGACCACTACTAACACACCTTGCTGTTAGGTGGCTTGTCATTTCACGTTGGCTGTGACGAGCGCACATCCCACGTCAATTTTGTCGTGGGATGTCAAGAGGATTTGACAGCCACATGGCAGTGAAGTGTGCACGTAGTGGCCGCCACCCAAGAAGAACTTTTAGCTGATACACCCTCGCCACCTGCATCGCCTAAATCGTTATCGCCCTTAGATCCATTTTCGGAAGCATCTTCACGTGGAGGCAGTGCATTTATTTCATCCAACCGTCGTGTAATTTTAAAGCCGTCAAAAGAGCAGAGTAGCAGTAACTCATCGACAGGTGAACAAACAAAGAAGAATCCGTTTACGAACCAACCGAAAAGGTAGGTAAGTTGATCTTAATGTCCTGTTTGTAGTGTAATAATAAAATGTAAAGAACTTTAAATACGATTCCATTAGTGAGTTTTCGTTCACCGCTCTAATGGTCTGCTTTTTCGGATTCCTCCTGAGCTCTTTCTCTTACGTTTTGCGAGAAAACAAAAGTCAAGTCTTTTGTTACGTGCATATAATTCAATCCCCGGTGAAAAAGAATAACAGGCTAAAAGGTAAGGAATCGTCCCGACACCAAATTTGTCCATACAATTGCCATTTATCATGTTAAATACGCACAAAATGACAAAAGTCAATTGCAGGTTTCGACCGATAAATGAGAGTATTGCTTGAACTGGACGCCTCGCAACATTCCAACATTGTCAGATTAATAGAAGTATGCCATGGTCAACGGCTTGAACGTGAAGGCCAGTTAGTAATATTTTTGGTATTTGAGCATCTGGAAGAAGATCTCTCTGGCTTTATTCAACGCTACTCAAAAACAGGAGTCCCCCGAACCATCATCCAGAGACTATCGAAAGAACTTCTGACTAGAGTAGATTTCAGGTTAGCCTTTTTATGAAGACGATTTAATATTAGAGTGTTGGTCAAGCTTGTTGAATAGTGCAAGGTGGACGGGAATATCAATAGATTTTATGTCCAGGTTAATTAATTTGCTGGGAAACCTGAATTTTTGGGTTAGAAGAATTTGCTGTCTGCACACGGTCCTTATCTTGGGTGATGTTTCATGTTCACAATCGTAGCATAACAAAGATCTTTTCACAGAATCGTATAATTAGATCTTTGTTCTCCTATGTATGCAGATGGCTTTCAGAATCGTCAGAATAGAGTAAAAAGATTTATATACGAGCTGAGTTCTGTTCCGTATCTTTACAATCCCATTGGCATCTTTGGTCAAGCTAGCACCTTAAAAATACAAATTCAACAACGCTTTCAATTTGGTGTTAATCGAGCATTCAGTTTTTGTGTGTGTTTGCTGGGTAATTACAAAAACACACAGTACCAAATATTCCGGCCGATAATTTGTTACACAATTTACTTTGTAAGAAAATGTTTTATTTAATATGATATTAAAGTTTTGATTCGATTTGTGTCTAATAGAATTTTAAAAATGCCATTGGACATTGTAAATTAAACGAACTATGAATGTTTTTATTGATATAAGTAGTTACGCTATTGCTTATTTAAATTTTCTAAGAGACAATTTCTTTTCTAATTTATTTTCCATTTGAAATCTAAATTTAATCTCTCTTTAACTGAGAGATCAGGCAAGAGAAGCAATAAATGGAAAAAAAGTCATTTTGAATGTTATTTCAAACGTAGATATATCGAATTTTTGTAAGCTTTCCGGTCGTTTTTAATCACTTAAATATTTGTTGCACTAATTGGCAAATAAGAGAATTTAGTTTTGTAAAGTATGAAGACACATTCATGTTTGATCTAAGATGACTAATCTCGAATTTATCTTAAGAATTTAAAGCTGTACCGAATCTTTGATTAGAACTTTATGCTAATTTTTATCTCTTCATTTTTATAGTTTTATAAAAACAATTGATAACAAATAATTTCTGTATGATTAGTGTTGGCTTTAGATTAGAGTACCTTTGCTTGAAAGCATATCATTATAACTGTCTTCTATATCAGTATAACTAATCTTATCCCATTGTTCCATCACATCACAATTGTTTCAAAGCGACATCATTTTGCATTTTGCTTATTAGTTCAAGATACGAATCAAATAATCTACAAATAGAAATTCGGCAATCGAGCTTCTGTAATGTGACGCCTACGCCCGGGAATCGAAGTGATTCCGATCCCGAACCCTGGCAACCTGCCAGATAGGTATGACTTCGAAGTGCAAGCGGACTTCATCTTTCGTGCGGATATCATTGCGCAGAAAATATTTTTTTTCTTCAAATATTTATATCTGTGGAGATAAATATTTGAAAAATAATATTAATTAAACACCGATACATTTCGAAGCATATCTATCTGGCAATGCCGCCCACAGTTGCCATCAAAACATCGAATAGATAGAAACGTGGGACTGGTTGGAAGTGTCATTTGGAGATAACCTTTAAAAGTGGAAGTGCATTTTAAGTTGCAGTTTGCATATTTTTGTTTAATTTATTTGGTTCGGGTGTTAGATGGCCAGAGTTCAACAGTTGCTTCGACCATGCGTCTTCGGTGGCTTTAAAGTGATGATTCATTGAGCATTTAATAACCGCCAGGGTATCGGCATTCCATCTTACAAGCTAGAAAACCAAAATAAATCTCTCATTGAAGAGTGGAAAGCAGCCATTACGTTAACAGGTACGAAATATTATTTTAAGTGGATGCTTCTTTTATTTTTACTGTGCAAAGAAGATAGAATATTTCTGTCATATTTATTTTTATCATTGCGGCCTTTGCCTCTTTCAAATGGCATTAGTGAAGAACGAACGCCAAAATGTAATAAAATTCCACCACGTATCATAGTGTCCATAACAGTAATAATAGCATAATTCTTAGGACTAGCAATTTAATGTCGGAAGAATCATCACGTAAAACTAATGTGTATGACGGCAACCATAATGACTTATCAACGAATCTTAATGGTATTGGGAGTGATACAGACAAAGCACAAAATGATTTAACAACGATGGCAAGTAGCAATAGTTACCTGGAAAGTATTGGTGCTAGTAACAATAGTAGGAAAGATAATAAAATTGCAAATAGTCAACGGAAGCGAAATTACGATAGTGATTCGAGTGAAAATAGCAGTACCCACGGTTGTACTTTACGTAACAATAAGAATTTGAAGAAAATGAGCGTCGTTCGTCGGTCTTGTCAATCGATCTCAACGAAGAAGGCACTCAAATAGCCGATGAAAGTGATGATGAAGAGATTTCTGCGCATACAACCATCGTTTCAGCCCCACCTGTTTCCAGCCGCAGGGGGAATGCCGGTCGACAAGAGCTCTCTTGGAGGCTAGCATTCTTTGGGGAGTTCCGCCCCCACGTACCCGAGGAAACTCCGCAGGGGGAATGCCGGTCGACAAGACCACTCTTGGAGGCCAGCATTCTTTGGGGAGTTCCGCCCCCACGTACCCGAGGAAATTCCCGCAGGGAGAAAGCCGGTCGACAAGAACATTCTTGGAGGCTAGCATTCTTTGGGGAGTGCCGCCCCCACGGACCCGAGGATATGGGGGGTGCCGTGAGGTTCCCTCTTATTGTATCTGGATTACGCTTTGGACAACGAACTGGAATTGACGCTTTGGGCTGGCGGATGTGATGGTTTGGACCTAGTTGCTTTGCACAGTAGCACCGAGGTGAAACTCGTGTGTGAACGGCTCCAATTCAACTATCATACCGTCTCCGTCCCGGTAAAACCTTGGCAGGCCTCGGAGTACGTTCGAAGTTCGCACCATTGGGTTGGTGGTGTAGGTTCGGTTGAGACGGACTCCCGATTAGCGCTGGTCTGGCTCTGAGCACTTGTCCCCATAAGGGCTTGTGCTAACCCTCGCATGGCCTCCCTGCTCTGCAAAGATAACCATGGGACCAAAAAGGCGACTACACACACGAACGGAGATAGCGGCTCCGAGGGGGGACCCAATAAAATGGAGCAAACAAATGAAACCACAAGCAAACAGGACGCTAGCACGGAGAACCCTTTCAGGCAAAAACCGCTGTTGGCAAGAACACTGATAAAACAAGTCACCGATTGCGGGGGGAGGCAGCAAACCCCAGAAACACTGTTAAAGTCATCACCACAGGTTAAATCATCGGAGACAGACCACAGACGGACTAACGAACGAAAGAAGGCAGAGTGCGTTGTGCAACCTGGCATCATTGCAGCCTTTGGGCGCAGTAGAAGGACTATGCGCACCCCGGAGCGCCCAGTGCAAGACGTACACAATCCGGATCAAGTTGCGACACCAACGGAGGCCAGTGTAAGACTGGGGGAGGGAGAAGTTTTGCCGTTGGCCGACGCCACTTCAAACGCGACCCAAGCGATAGAAGCAAAAGGGCTAGGAAACGGGGGCCTCTCCCAAGAGGTGGCGCCAAATAACACAATCGCCCTTGACCGTGCCGAAGAGGAGCGGCTTACTCGGAAAGCGGGGAATATCGTCAAACAACTGAGGGCTGCCTGCGAAGTGCAGAAAAACATAGGCAAGAGTGTCAAGAATGGCATTCTTGAACTGGAGGAGCTTTTTGGCCGCATCACGCACTACAGGCGGAGGTGGCTTGCAGCCGAGAAGCACCAAAAAGACACGCTCTCCCTCGAGGCATCAGTGGGTCCTAGCAGCAGCAAAAGAATGGCCGGTAGCCCAATTGAAGGCGACTGTGAGAAAAGGAGGAAGGATGAGACCATAAACCAAGTTGACACGCCAGGCGAGGAGTTTCATGTGGTGCGAAACAAGGCAGCGAAAAAAGCGGCCAAAAAGCTACTCCTAGAAAAAAAAGACAAAGAGCTCAACCACGAAGAGAACAAGGAGCCCCCCGCTATACCGCAGAAAACAAAAAGCAAACCGCGGCACAAACCCTTGCGAGAAGCACTGCTTATTAAACCCACTAAGGGCCGAACCTACGCAGATGTCCTCCGTGAAATTAAAGGAGCGGTCAAGCCAGACGACACCAAAACTGCCATCAAAGCAGTTCGACCAATCCGGACCGGCGGCTTGCTGGTGGAATTCGGGCCAGAGGCCACAAACAAAGATGCATTCCGTGACGCGGTTCAAAAGGTTCTTGGAGATGCGGCAACGGTTGCCTCGCTCGAACCAATGGCCACCCTGGAAATCAGGGACCTCGACTGCGTCACGGACAAAGCTGAAGTAGAGGATGCCATTAGGAGGGAGTTCCCCAGCTTAAGTGAAGTCAAGGCAAGATTGACGCGTGAAAACACAAGGGGGCAACGCATGGCTATTGTCGAACTAGCTGATAAAGACGCCCAGCAAATCCTGGCGAAGGGCAAAATTAAGATAGGTTGGGTGATCTGCAGGAAACGGAGAAGAGCGATCCCTATCCGCTGCTTCAGATGCCTCGAATACGGACACACCGCGTATGGCTGTAGGGGACACGACAGGAGATCTCTGTGCTACAAATGTGGTGAAACGGGGCACAAAAGGAAGGAGTGCACGAACGAGGCAAAATGCATTCTTTGCAAGGATGCTAAGCTAGCACCCGGTGACCTCAAACATGAGCCGGGGACAGGGAGATGCCGGGTTTTCAAGGAGGCCCTAACTAAAGCCAAATCGATACTCAAATGATCCGTATCCTGCAGGTCAATTTGCACCGAAGCACAAACGCCCAGGACCTACTTGAGCAGTTTGCGAGGGATAAGAAAGCTGACCTCCTGTTGCTGAGCGAGCAAAATCATAACAAGGACTCGCAAGCGTGGTACCCTGACAAAACTGGTACCTCGGCCATCTAGGTTCGAGACAGCGCCCGCCTTCAGGTGCAGGGCCATGGACGCGGGGATGGTTTTGTGTGGGTGCGGTGTTCAGGGATAACATATTTCAGTGTTTATCTGACGCCTAACGAGGCAATGCGATCCTTTCGAACCAAACTCGATGCCCTGGAGGACGCTGTCTCGAACACAGAGGGCCACATGCTGGTCGGG
Source organism: Odontomyia ornata (assembly GCA_963969285.1). NCBI lineage: Eukaryota > Metazoa > Arthropoda > Insecta > Diptera > Stratiomyidae > Odontomyia > Odontomyia ornata. The sequence continues at coordinate 56,625,373 of OZ017743.1, read as the reverse complement.
GGAGACTTCAACGCTAGAGCCATCGAATGGGGTATGCCACAATCCGACCCAAGGGGAAAGCAAATATTGGACATGGTGGCCAGAACAGCGCTTTTTGTTCTAAATACTGGTAACACCCCTACTTTCCGCCGCTGGGGTTGCGTAGGAACCATACCCGATGTGACACTCGCTTCGGAGTCCCTGGTACCTAGAGTACACAACTGGCGAGTACTAGAGGACTACTCGGCTAGTGATCACCAGTATATAGCTGTTGAGATTCACGACGGTGCCACTCTGCGTGCATATGCCCAAACTTCAATCCTCGGATGGAGGACTGGGAGGATGGACGTTGAGAGGTTTGCTGACGCGCTTACGGCAGGCGCACCGTTGCTGGGAGCTCCGCCAGGGAGTGGAGGGCCTACAGCCAAGGACTTGGTGAACTCAACTATGAGTACCATCATAGCTGCTTGCGAGTCTTCCATGCCCCGCCGAAGACCCCGACATGGTAAGCCTCCAGTATACTGGTGGTCAAACGAGATCGCCGAACAAAGAAGCGAGTGTCACAAACTTCGGCGAGAGGCCCAGCGGGCGCGAACACGGGAGGAGGCAGACACTAGGCTAGCAGCATACAGGTCCGGCAGGAAATATCTTCGCAGGCTTATTAACAAGAGCAAGGCCCGATACTGGCAAGACCTCGTGGACGATGTAAATAGGGATCCGTGGGGCCTAGGTTACAAGCTGGTCATGGGGAAACTTGGTGCCCTACGGGAGCCTTGTATACATGACGCGGAAAAGATGGACGCGATAGTGCGGGGACTCTTCCCCGCACATCCCGTCCGTGTTGACGCTGTCCATGGTGAAACAGCAGTCGAGTGCCCACTCTTCACACAGCTGGAACTGGAGGAGGCAGTCCTCTCCCTGAAGGCAAGGAAGGCTCCAGGTCCAGATGGTGTACCAGCTGAGGTTTTGCAGCTCGTCTATCACCATTGTCCTGACTTGCTGCTCAGCACATTCAACGCTTGCCTACGGGACGGGGTTTTCCCGGTACGTGCTGGTCAGCAAGGGGAAGGGAAATCCCGAATCGCCGTCTGCATACCGCCCGTTATGCATGCTAGACACGGCTGGGAAAGTGCTAGAGAAACTCATCAAGGGAAGACTCACTGACGCGATTCGTGCTGCTGGGGACCTATCTCCTCGGCAGTACGGCTTTAGAGCAGGACGTTCTACCATTGATGCGATTGCAGAGGTGGTGAACGCGGTCCAAAAGGCAGAGGCATATAGTCGCACCAAGCGACGGATCGTCCTGTTGGTGACACTCGACGTCAGGAATGCCTTCAACTCCGCTAGATGGGTGGATATTCTGGATACGCTGGAAAACTCTTTTCAAGTTCCAGAATATCTAATGCGGCTTTTGAGGAACTACCTAAAGGACCGAAGCCTGCTCTACGACACGACACAGGGCCAACGAAGGATGGCGGTTACATCGGGTGTTGCCCAGGGATCTATCCTTGGTCCGGACCTGTGGAACGTGTCTTACGACGGGCTACTGAGACTTGAGATGCCAGATGAGTCGCGCTTGGTCGGCTATGCGGATGATGTTGCGGCTCTGGTCGCCGGACGCACCGTTGAACAAGCGCAACTTAGGCTAGGTATGCTAATGCGCCGAGTGAGGGACTGGATGACTACTCGCGGGCTCAGTCTAGCACTGGAGAAAACCGAAGTGGTCATCTTGACAAAAAAGAGAATCCCTAGAGTAAGGATGATCAGTATTGGAGATATACAGATCGAATCGAAGCCAGCGGTGAAGTACCTGGGGCTACTGATCGACTCGAAGATGAGTTTCTCTGAGCAAATCAGGGCAACGGCTGAGAAGGCTGCTTCGGGAATATCGGCCCTGAGTCGACTTATGGCCAACGTAGGGGGACCCAGCCCATCAAGAAGACGCCTCTTGATGAGTGCTGTAGGGTCAGTGCTACTGTACGGAGCAGAGGTATGGGGCGACGCTCTCAGCAAGGAGGTATACCGAAAACGATTGGCACAGGTACAGAGAAGAGGAGCACTGAGAATTGCATCTTCGTATCCAACAGTCTCCGGCTCGGCGGTGAGAGTGATTGCAGGCGTGATACCTGTCGCCCTCCTTGCTAGAGAGCGCCGCGCTATTTACCTGCGCCGAAACGAGGATGCGAGGGAGATGGTTGTCCGCGAGGAGAGACAACGCTCGCTCAACGATTGGCAGCAGTCTTGGAGGAATTGCACGAAGGGAAGGTGGACTGCGCGCCTCATCCCGGATGTGAGACCGTGGCTAAATCGAAAGCATGGTGAGACTGACTTCTATCTGACCCAGCTTTTGAGCAGGCACGGGTGTTTTCAGTCTTACCTGCACAAGATCGGCAAGTCACGGTCTCCCGATTGTCGGTTTTGCCCAGGAGAGGAGGACAATGCCTGTCACACATTTTTTGCGTGTACAAAATGGGCCAGGCTGCGAAGGGAACTCTACAGGGAGACGGGAGAGCTCACCCCGGATAATATAGTTGCGGTGATGCTCGAATCGGTTGACAAATGGAACCAGGTGGCACATTATGCTCGGGCAGTCCTAAAATATAAAAGGGACTCACAGCAGCCGGAGGCGCTGGGGCTGGGGGATCGCTCTTCTGGCAATTCCTCTTCCCCCCTCCCCTCCCGCTAGGAAAGGGACTCCCCAGCTTGAAGGCGCCCCACGGCGTAACAAAACGAGACCTGGCCCGAAGTAATGTGTCAAACGGTTCCAGGCTAGGTTCTCAGATTGACAGGGGAGGTGTTTAGTGGGTAGTCCAAAGGTATCCTCCATGGGAGTCCCACACTGCCAGACTCGGCGGGCATAAATGCCTTCACCTCCCTACCACAAAAAAAAAAAAAAATGGTATTGGGAGTGATACAGACAAAGCACAAAATGATTTAACAACGATGGCAAGTAGCAATAGTTACCTGGAAAGTATTGGTGCTAGTAACAATAGTAGGAAAGATAATAAAATTGCAAATAGTCAACGGAAGCGAAATTACGATAGTGATTCGAGTGAAAATAGCAGTACCCACGGTTGTACTTTACGTAACAATAAGAATTTGAAGAAAATGAGCGTCGTTCGTCGGTCTTGTCAATCGATCTCAACGAAGAAGGCACTCAAATAGCCGATGAAAGTGATGATGAAGAGATTTCTGCGCATACAACCATCGTTTCAGCCCCACCTGTTTCCAGCCACCAGCGAATCATGACGAGGAGAAAATCGGCTCGAAACCATCAAAACGGTGATCACTAATTTAAGGACTAGAATTATGTTGGACATGATAACAAACAATTTTTGTAAATTCCTACAATCTAATGCAATACTCTAAACTCAATGTGCATGGTGATTGGTTCGAAGCATACGGTATTGAAGAGAGTGTTTGCTTTTTCATTTCTTCCTTCCGAATTTACTGGCACAGTGGAAATTGCTTTACGTGCCGGGCACGCAATTTTGTTTCGTCTTAACAAAAAAAAAACTTGGGTAAATAATGGTATGATGAGCTTAAGCTTGTTGGATAGAAATCTTCGTTAGAAAATAAGTGACTTTTTTTTTACAATGCGGTGTTGTTAGTTGTCGCGTGCATTCGTTTGTGATAACGCTTCTAATGACTTCGGTAGTGACAAAATTGCCTAATTTCTACTGAATATACTACTCGTAGATTACGCAATTCATATGTAATGTAAAATGCGAAAGAAATGAACAAAAACAACATTAATATTGCAGTTCACAATGAGGCCTCATTAGTGTTGTGACCAACTCCCAGTCCATCCCATAAGTTTGTTTTTGTGTTTTTGTTATTTAAGACGAAATTTTTAAGCAACACCACCAATAAACGAATTTAGAAGACAAAAAAATTTTAAGAATGACATGTAAAACGGCGCAGTGTTTTTTTTTTGTTAAGAAAACAAAAAAAACTCGTGTAACGTAGCATGTTTGTAAAGTAAACTTGTTTTCGACGCAAGTACAAGATAAAGACGAAATTCGTCCTTTTCTATAAAAGCAAACACGTTTCATAATCTTCAAAAAGTGTGTCACATTGAACACATTAACTCTTATCTGAAAATTGTTTTATGGTTCTCTTTTATTGAAGAATACAATGAAGTTAAAATGAATTGCTGACAGAAAAAAAAAACTATTTTAAGTTTTCCATAAAATTATTTTCAATTTTAGGTTATTTTATTCATTAAACTTGAAGTATTTATTTATTCAACATATATGTTAGTTTAAACTTAATTTGTTCATGCAACATTCTTTAAATTTAAATCATATTTGAATGATTTTTATGTAATTTTTAACATGTTTCTTCATGATTGAAGATGCTGTATTACTTCGTTCAAAGTACCAATAAAAGATCTCGGAACATTTTAAAATATTAATTATAGTTTCGAGTTGGTTCATAGCGTAAACAAATTTCGCTATGTTTTTGAATTTATTTAACAAAAATGTTTCATTCGTTTGATCGTACACAAATAATTTATCCACTTCGCACTATGAAGTTCATATTGTTGATTTCTATAAATGCAACTATTTTAATAATAAAATTGTTTACTCCAGATAACATATGTACTTCGAGCATAAAAAATTAAAAAAAAAGAAAAAATTTAATAACTTATAAGTTAGTTAACTTCAAGTCTCTGACTCGATCTTACAAAACGCTATTTTTATTCTAACATTTTAATTCCTTATTAGATTTACATAATTTTAACTTACTATTCCATTTCGCAAGATTTTTTTTTAATGAGTTAAAAATTACATAAGTCCATTCCAGTTAACTTTGAATTCGATTCCTTTCGAATTGTAAATTTTAGAAATAATTTTATAATATTGTTATTTAATTTCGCAAGAATTTAGAATGAGTTTCAGCCCTTTTCATAAACTAAACCCAACTTTATATTCTATTGTATAAACAAATATGCTCACATCATTATTAACAATGAAATTTACATTACTAGTTAGCTCAAGATTTCGTTGTATCACACAAAGGATGATGTTTATTTTCACGATGCTAAGTAATAATATCTATATTCCGTTCAATAGCAACAACTCTATATAATTTCTCTGTTTATTAGAATTTTAGTGCTCTTTTAGAAGTAGACTACGCGCATATGAGATTAAAAGAAGGAATGTATTTTTATCAGTTTAAATAATTAAAATGGATTGCTAAAGTTAATCACTACTTTCCTTTTCAGTGGTTCTTCTTTTTTTCAGCGGGAAAGGAAGTGCAGGGTAGGTATGCCGTCGCGAGGGTAGGGTTTCGAAAAATCCGCTGAGGTCAGTTTCGCGTCGCGCGCGGTACGCGGTACCTTTGTTGTTTTGTCGTTTTATTAGAGTAGATTTCGTCGGGATGAGTTAAAGTAGTATACTTTTCGGTACCGCGTCGGAAATTCGGGAACGCGAAATAAAAATTAGCTTTTGTTCTTTGACTGGTTATAGGAAGAAATACGGAGTAACGTAAAGTAAGTTTCCTCTCCGTATGGTTTTGTTTTGTGACGCGTTTGAAAACGGGCATTTATTGGTGGCTGAGAATTGTAGATGAGCGTAATCCATTTGGAGACCCGCGACCGAAATCCCCTCCGATCTAGCTGGCCGACGAGCAGCCACCGCGAAAACGGATTACGGTGCACGGATTGGTTGACTGGTTGGTACCATCCGTTGGCACTAGTCAGACTTAACGTCTAGAACCGATGAGAGGTCAGTTCCTCGTTCGGACTTAGACATTTAAATTCATTACAATCCATCGCTGCATTTCCATCTTACGCCACGCAAGGCCTTGGCCGTACCACACTGGTCTCACATGTTATTGATATTGGCGATAGGAAGCCCATAGAGCAGAGACACTATGTCACTTAAATATTTGTTGCACTAATTGGCAAATAAGAGAATTTAGTTTTGTAAAGTATGAAGACACATTCATGTTTGATCTAAGATGACTAATCTCGAATTTATCTTAAGAATTTAAAGCTGTACCGAATCTTTGATTAGAACTTTATGCTAATTTTTATCTCTTCATTTTTATAGTTTTATAAAAACAATTGATAACAAATAATTTCTGTATGATTAGTGTTGGCTTTAGATTAGAGTACCTTTGCTTGAAAGCATATCATTATAACTGTCTTCTATATCAGTATAACTAATCTTATCCCATTGTTCCATCACATCACAATTGTTTCAAAGCGACATCATTTTGCATTTTGCTTATTAGTTCAAGATACGAATCAAATAATCTACAAATAGAAATTCGGCAATCGAGCTTCTGTAATGTGACGCCTACGCCCGGGAATCGAAGTGATTCCGATCCCGAACCCTGGCAACCTGCCAGATAGGTATGACTTCGAAGTGCAAGCGGACTTCATCTTTCGTGCGGATATCATTGCGCAGAAAATATTTTTTTTCTTCAAATATTTATATCTGTGGAGATAAATATTTGAAAAATAATATTAATTAAACACCGATACATTTCGAAGCATATCTATCTGGCAATGCCGCCCACAGTTGCCATCAAAACATCGAATAGATAGAAACGTGGGACTGGTTGGAAGTGTCATTTGGAGATAACCTTTAAAAGTGGAAGTGCATTTTAAGTTGCAGTTTGCATATTTTTGTTTAATTTATTTGGTTCGGGTGTTAGATGGCCAGAGTTCAACAGTTGCTTCGACCATGCGTCTTCGGTGGCTTTAAAGTGATGATTCATTGAGCATTTAATAACCGCCAGGGTATCGGCATTCCATCTTACAAGCTAGAAAACCAAAATAAATCTCTCATTGAAGAGTGGAAAGCAGCCATTACGTTAACAGGTACGAAATATTATTTTAAGTGGATGCTTCTTTTATTTTTACTGTGCAAAGAAGATAGAATATTTCTGTCATATTTATTTTTATCATTGCGGCCTTTGCTTCTTTCAAATGGCATTAGTGAAGAACGAACGCCAAAATGTAATAAAATTCCACCACGTATCATAGTGTCCATAACAGTAATAATAGCATAATTCTTAGGACTAGCAATTTAATGTCGGAAGAATCATCACGTAAAACTAATGTGTATGACGGCAACCATAATGACTTAGCAACGAATCTTAATGGTATTGGGAGTGATACAGACAAAGCACAAAATGATTTAACAACGATGGCAAGTAGCAATAGTTACCTGGAAAGTATTGGTGCTAGTAACAATAGTAGGAAAGATAATAAAATTGCAAATAGTCAACGGAAGCGAAATTACGATAGTGATTCGAGTGAAAATAGCAGTACCCACGGTTGTACTTTACGTAACAATAAGAATTTGAAGAAAATGAGCGTCGTTCGTCGGTCTTGTCAATCGATCTCAACGAAGAAGGCACTCAAATAGCCGATGAAAGTGATGATGAAGAGATTTCTGCGCATACAACCATCGTTTCAGCCCCACCTGTTTCCAGCCACCAGCGAATCATGACGAGGAGAAAATCGGCTCGAAACCATCAAAACGGTGATCACTAATTTAAGGACTAGAATTATGTTGGACATGATAACAAACAATTTTTGTAAATTCCTACAATCTAATGCAATACTCTAAACTCAATGTGCATGGTGATTGGTTCGAAGCATACGGTATTGAAGAGAGTGTTTGCTTTTTCATTTCTTCCTTCCGAATTTACTGGCACAGTGGAAATTGCTTTACGTGCCGGGCACGCAATTTTGTTTCGTCTTAACAAAAAAAAAACTTGGGTAAATAATGGTATGATGAGCTTAAGCTTGTTGGATAGAAATCTTCGTTAGAAAATAAGTGACTTTTTTTTTACAATGCGGTGTTGTTAGTTGTCGCGTGCATTCGTTTGTGATAACGCTTCTAATGGCTTCGGTAGTGACAAAATTGCCTAATTTCTACTGAATATACTACTCGTAGATTACGCAATTCATATGTAATGTAAAATGCGAAAGAAATGAACAAAAACAACATTAATATTGCAGTTCACAATGAGGCCTCATTAGTGTTGTGACCAACTCCCAGTCCATCCCATAAGTTTGTTTTTGTGTTTTTGTTATTTAAGACGAAATTTTTAAGCAACACCACCAATAAACGAATTTAGAAGACAAAAAAATGTTAAGAATGACATGTAAAACGGCGCAGTGTTTTTTTTTTGTTAAGAAAACAAAAACAAACTCGTGTAACGTAGCATGTTTGTAAAGTAAATTTGTTTTCGACGCAAGTACAAGATAAAGACGAAATTCGTCCTTTTCTATAAAAGCAAACACGTTTCATAATCTTCAAAAAGTGTGTCACATTGAACACATTAACTCTTATCTGAAAATTGTTTTATGGTTCTCTTTTATTGAAGAATACAATGAAGTTAAAATGAATTGCTGACAGAAAAAAAAACTATTTTAAGTTTTCCATAAAATTATTTTCAATTTTAGGTTATTTTATTCATTAAACTTGAAGTATTTATTTATTCAACATATATGTTAGTTTAAACTTAATTTGTTCATGCAACATTCTTTAAATTTAAATCATATTTGAATGATTTTTATGTAATTTTTAACATGTTTCTTCATGATTGAAGATGCTGTATTACTTCGTTCAAAGCACCAATAAAAGATCTCGGAACATTTTAAAATATTAATTATAGTTTCGAGTTGGTTCATAGCGTAAACAAATTTCGCTATGTTTTTGAATTTATTTAACAAAAATGTTTCATTCGTTTGATCGTACACAAATAATTTATCCACTTCGCACTATGAAGTTCATATTGTTGATTTCTATAAATGCAACTATTTTAATAATAAAATTGTTTACTCCAGATAACATATGTACTTCGAGCATAAAAAATTAAAAAAAGAAAAAATTTAATAACTTATAAATTAGTTAACTTCAAGTCTCTGACTCGATCTTACAAAACGCTATTTTTATTCTAACATTTTAATTCCTTATTAGATTTACATAATTTTAACTTACTATTCCATTTCGCAAGATTTTTTTTTAATGAGTTAAAAATTACATAAGTCCATTCCAGTTAACTTTGAATTCGATTCCTTTCGAATTGTAAATTTTAGAAATAATTTTATAATATTGTTATTTAATTTCGCAAGAATTTAGAATGAGTTTCAGCCCTTTTCATAAACTAAACCCAACTTTATATTCTATTGTATAAACAAATATGCTCACATCATTATTAACAATGAAATTTACATTACTAGTTAGCTCAAGATTTCGTTGTATCACACAAAGGATGATGTTTATTTTCACGATGCTAAGTAATAATATCTATATTCCGTTCAATAGCAACAACTCTATATAATTTCTCTGTTTATTAGAATTTTAGTGCTCTTTTAGAAGTAGACTACGCGCATATGAGATTAAAAGAAGGAATGTATTTTTATCAGTTTAAATAATTAAAATGGATTGCTAAAGTTAATCACTACTTTCCTTTTCAGTGGTTCTTCTTTTTTTCAGCGGGAAAGGAAGTGCAGGGTAGGTACGCCGTCGCGAGGGTAGGGTTTCGAAAAATCCGCTGAGGTCGGTTTCGCGTCGCGCGCGGTACGCGGTACCTTTGTTGTTTTGTCGTTTTATTAGAGTAGATTTCGTCGGGATGAGTTAAAGTAGTATACTTTTCGGTACCACGTCGGAAATTCGGGAACGCGAAATAAAAATTAGCTTTTGTTCTTTGACTGGTTATAGGAAGAAATACGGAGTAACGTAAAGTAAGTTTCCTCTCCGTATGGTTTTGTTTTGTGACGCGTTTGAAAACGGGCATTTATTGGTGGCTGAGAATTGTAGATGAGCGTAATCCATTTGGAGACCCGCGACCGAAATCCCCTCCGATCTAGCTGGCCGACGAGCAGCCACCGCGAAAACGGATTACGGTGCACGGATTGGTTGACTGGTTGGTACCATCCGTTGGCACTACTCAGACTTAACGTCTAGAACCGATGAGAGGTCAGTTCCTCGTTCGGACTTAGACATTTAAATTCATTACAATCCATCGCTGCATTTCCATCTTACGCCACGCAAGGCCTTGGCCGTACCACACTGGTCTCACATGTTATTGATATTGGCGATAGGAAGCCCATAGAGCAGAGACACTATGTCACTTAAATATTTGTTGCACTAATTGGCAAATAAGAGAATTTAGTTTTATAAAGTATGAAGACACATTCATGTTTGATCTAAGATGACTAATCTCGAATTTATCTTAAGAATTTAAAGCTGTACCGAATCTTTGATTAGAACTTTATGCTAATTTTTATCTCTTCATTTTTATAGTTTTATAAAAACAATTGATAACAAATAATTTCTGTATAATTAGTGTTGGCTTTAGATTAGAGTACCTTTGCTTGAAAGCATATCATTATAGCTGTCTTCTATATCAGTATAACTAATCTTATCCCATTGTTCCATCACATCACAATTGTTTCAAAGCGACATCATTTTGCATTTTGCTTATTAGTTCAAAATACGAATCAAAAAATCTACAAATAGAAATTCGGCAATCGAGCTTCTCAGTCTAGAAAGCAAAGTGTCTTAATGATGTCCGCGACCCATTTAACATTCTTTTAGGAGCAAAAGCAATAATTGGCAACAATATAAAAAAATAATAAGTTCGACGTTGTAATACTCTAATCACGCATATTTGACGAGAAACAATTGTAAAGAAATCGAAGAATCATTTGATTTTTTTTATACTCCTACATTACTAATGATATCCATTGATGTAAGAAGGTACTTTACGAAATGAAAAAAATATAGGGCATTTATTTTTATCTTTCGAATCCCTCAACTATGATGAAATGATGTATATTGTTGTTAGAAGCATAAATTAAAATTAAAAAAGTAGAAAATCTATGTAAATTTTGTAGATTAGTAATCAACAATGATTATACCATTAACAAAATACGTTAGTTCTGTAAAAGTTCAAAATACATGAATGTTTCCTGCATAAACATTAACTCCGTAATTGAAAATAATATGAATTGCTAACTAAAAACACGACTTTCCTTTCCAGTGGTTGTTTCTTTCAGCGGGAAATAGAGTGCATGGTAAGTATGCCGTCGCGAGGGTAGGGTTTGAGAAAATCTGCTGAGGTCGGTTTCGTGTCACGCGCGATACACGGTACCTTTGTTGTTTTGCCTTTTTATTAGCGTAGCTTTCGTCGGGTTGAGTTAGCGTTGCATATTTTTCGGTGCCGCGTCGGAAGTTCGGGAACCCGAAGTAAAAATTAGATTTTTGTTCTTGACTGATTGAATGAAGAAATACGAAGTAACGTAAAGTAAGTTTCCTCTCCGTATGGTTTTGTTTTGTGACGCGTTTGAAAACGGGCATTTATTGGTGGCTGAAAATTGTAGATGAGCGTAATCCATTTGGAGACCCGCGACCGAAATCCCCTCCGATCTAGCTGGCCGACGAGCAGCCACCGCGAAAACGGATTACGGTGCACGGATTGGTTGACTGGTTGGTACCATCCGTTGGCACTACTCAGACTTAACGTCTAGAACCGATGAGAGGTCAGTTCCTCGTTCGGACTTAGACATTTAAATTCATTACAATCCATCGCTGCACTTCCATCTTACGCCACGCAAGGCCTTGGCCGTACCACACTGGTCTCACATGTTATTGATATTGGCGATAGGAAGCCCATAAAGCAGAGACACTATGTCATCTCGCCAGCCATGGAAAAGTTAGTGTACGCAGAGTTGGATAGGATGTTAGAGTTGGGGTTATAAAGGAGTCCCAAAGTGCTTGGTCCTCACCGGTAACCTTGGTGGTGAAGCCGGGTGAAGTCCATCTTTATCTAGAAGCCCAAAAATTCAATGCAGTGACCGTAAAAGGCGTTTACTCTCATTCACTCATCGATGGAATATTGGGGAGACTGCCGAAAGCAAATTACATTACCAATCTTGACCTAAAAGATGCATTCTGGCAAATTCCTCTCGATGGAGGGTCACGGTATAAGACTGCTTTCACAGTGCCTGAACGATCATTATATCATTTCGCCACAATGCCTTTTGGCCTGTGTAATGCTTCGCAAATGATGACCCGGCTGATGGACAAAGTCATTCCACCTCATCTGATACATCAAGTGTTCGTGTACTTGGATGATCTTCTACTCATCACGGAAACATTTGACCAACACCTCCTACTCCTGCAAGAAGTAGCCCTGCATATCAGTTAGGCAGGACTCACCATCGATGTCCAGAAAATGAATTTGTCATGAACGAAGTTCAATATCTAGGACATCTCATCCGACATGGTACTATCAAAACGGGTCCGGACAAAACTCGGGCGATTGATGAGCTCCCCTTGCCGAAAACGGTTAAGCAGCTACAACGTTTCCTGGGAGTGTGTGGTTGATACCGGTGGTTCGTTCGGAATTACACAACAGTTTCAGCGCCTCTGTTGGACATGCTCCGGAAAGGGATGTTCATTTGGACCAAGCTCAGTCAAAAGGCATTTGAAGAGCTAAAACAAGCCTTAACATCAGCTCCGGTCTTGCACAGCCCCGACTTTAAGAAGCCCTTCTCCATTCAATGTGACGCAAGTCAACATGTAGTGGCAGCCGTGCTTGCGCAATTGACCGAAGGGGGAGAGGACGCTCCCATTGCTTTCATGTCCAAGAAGCTGAACTCAGCCCAAAGGAGCTATACCCTGTCCGAGCAGGAATGTTTGGCAGCGGTGATGGCTGTGAAGAAATTCCGGGTGTATATCGAAACCACTAGTTTGAAATCATCACAGATCACGCTTCGCTACAACGGCTGATGAACCAAGCGGACTTACACGGACGACTGGCCTTATGGGCTCTTAAACTGCATGGGTTCAAATATTCCATCAAATACTGAAAAAGGACCCAGAACATCGTGCCCGGTACTCTCTCGCAAACGTTTTCACACGAGGGAGCAGGATTGACAGTGAATGACAAGGACCCATCGAGATGGATTTAGATAGCCCACATTTTGAGCAGCCTCTTCGACCTCCTATGGGTCAACTCAACTTTCCAGAGCGCGTATTCCAACGTCTGTATGTAGATCTACTTGGTCCATATCCACGTTTTTCTATGGGACACATTGGAGCTACCGTTGTGTTAGACCAGCTCTCGAAATTCCTACTGGTGGAACCTATTCGCAGATTCGCGACTTCATCCATCGTGAAATTTTTAGAGAGTCGTGTATTCCACGTGTTCGGGGTACCAGAAAGTGTGTGCTCGGACAACGGAGTACAGTTAAGATCTCGTCAGTTTAAGGGCCTACTCGAACAGTACGGCGTTGAACACCAACTGACGCCCATATACTTTCCTCAGTCTAACGCATCTGAACGTTTCAATCGCACACTGTTCGCCATGATCCGTGCCTGTATCCTTCCAACTCAGAAGGATTGGGACAGCAGATTGTGTGCCATCACTTGCGCTCTGCGGTCGTCTTATCATTCCGTCACTGGTGTCTCGCCTTACTATGCCGCCTTCGGATAGCACTTGATTTGCCATGGCAAATTGTACAGGTATTGCGCATATTAAACAACGTCGAGCCCTTTCTTATATTCTACTTATTCAAGAAAGACGTCCTTCAGCTTCTGGAGTGGATATAGCTGATGCATAAGTTAAATATCCGTGCGCCGTTTTTCGGTGCGGGATCTCGCAATTCCGGGCAAATTTTGCTATGGGTACCGAAACTTTTACGGTCTCAGCACATACCATCCTTCGCACACTTGTCAAAAGCTGCAAGAAAACATTTAAATACGTCTTGTGATGGCTCTGTAAGACTCCAGATACCACAACAGCTTGTACTTAAGCTTTAAACTGCTGAATAGCAAATGCAGAATTTGCTCTCGGTCGAAGTGAATGACATTTTAGAAGTCTCCGCTACATCCCATACAAATCGAACTTTTGGCGAGATTTCCCTTTTCGCTAAAATTTTTGTGACTGCTACTAATAGAGATAGAACTCATTTATACGAACTGGAACGGGTTCGCTTACACTCCGTGATGCAATACCCCATAGGTCTGTACTAGATCAGCGTTCCCATACTCGAAATTTTATGTGGCGGATTTAAAATTTTTAAAAACAAAATTTAATTGAAGTATTAAAAAATGAAGAGAGTTTTAATCTCATGACGAATACAGTCAAAGGGAAGAATTTAAATTTAATAATAAGGAAAATTGATATAAAATTACATTTAATAATGAAAAAAAACGAAAGAAAACTATTTCACAAATTACGATTACGAATGTAAATAATAAAATGTTTTTTCTAAATCTGCCAGTAAAATTTTGAATAGGAGATAGGAAGGTTTCCCGGCAGTTTGCTTGTGTGACTGCTGGGTTATTACTTAAGTTTTTAGAGAAAATGTAACAGTGGAAACAACAACCTTGTACAAGTTTTCATAGAAAATGTAACAGTGGAAATAACAACCTTGTACGAGTTTTGATAGAAAAGGTAACAGTGGAAACAACAACCTCGTACAAGCTATCATAGAAAATGTAGCAGTGGAAACAGAAACCTTGTACAAGTTTTCGTAGAAAATGTAACAGTATAAACAACAAAAACTTCGTAAAAAATTTAATAGAAAATATAAAAATGGAAACAGCAACCTCGTACCAATTGTTCCAATGCAACAACCTTATTTTGAAACATTGATCCTGGATATCAAGACATTTACCAAAACTAAAATTAGGTTGATGCACATTACGAATATATGTGATTGTCAATGGCAGAGTTTTTCAAATTAAATTCTTTCCCACGCTTTTGAGAAAGACAATTTTGCTGAGTAAGCAAAAAATATATATAAAGAGCGAGGATTCAAGCGTCTTTCATTCGTTGCTTCAAGTGGTTTTTTTTTTTTTTTTTTTGTGGTAGGGAGGATACCTTTGGACTACCCACTAAACACCTCCCCTGTCAATCTGAGACCTAGCCTGGAACCGTTTGACACATTACTTCGGGCCAGGTCTCATTTTGTTACGCCCTGGGGCGCCCTCAAGCTGGGGAGTCCCTTTCCTAGCGGGAGGGGAGAGGGGAAGAGGAATTGCCAGAAGAGCGATCCCCCAGCCCCAGGACCTCCGGCTGCTGTGAGTCCCTTTTATATTTTAGGATTGCCCGAGCATAATGTGCCACCTGGTTCCATTTGTCAACCGATTCGAGCATCACCGCAACTATATTATCCGGGGTAAGCTCTCCCATCTCCTTGTAGAGTTCCCTTCGCAGCCTGGCCCATTTGGTACACGCAAAAAATGTGTGACAGGCATTGTCCTCCTCTCCTGGGCAAAACTGACAATCGGGAGACCGTGACTTGCCGATCTTGTGCAGGTAAGACTGAAACCACCCGTGCCCGCTCAAAAGCTGGGTCAGATAGAAGTCAGTCTCACCATGCCTTCAATCCAGCCACGGTCCCACATCCGGGATGAGGCGCGCAGTCCACCTTCCCTTCGTGCAATTCCTCCAAGACTGCTGCCAATCGTTGAGCGAGCGTTGTCTCTCCTTGCGGACAACCATCTCCCTCGCATCCTCGTTTCGGCGCAGGTAAATAGCGCTCTCTAGCAAGGAGGGCGACAGGTATCACGCCTGCAATCACTCTCACCGCCGAGTCGGAGACTGTTGGATACGAAGATGCAATTCTCAGTGCTCCTCTTCTCTGTACCTGTGCCAATCGTTTTCGGTATACCTCCTTGCTGAGAGCGTCGCCCCATACCTCTGCTCCGTACAGTAGCACTGACTCTACAGCACTCATCAAGAGGCATCTTCTTGATGGGCTGGGTCCCCCTACGTTGGCCATAAGTCGACTCAGGGCCGATATTCCCGAAGCAGCCTTCTCAGCCGTTGCCCTGATTTGCTCAGAGAAACTCATCTTCGAGTCGATCAGTAGCCCCAGGTACTTCACCGCTGGCTTCGATTCGATCTGTATATCTCCAATACTGATCATCCTTACTCTAGGGATTCTCTTTTTTGTCAAGATGACCACTTCGGTTTTCTCCAGTGCTAAACTGAGCCCGCGAGCAGTCATCCAGTCCCTCACTCGGCGCATTAGCATACCTAGCCTAAGTTGCGCTTGTTCAAAGGTGCGTCCGGTGACCAGAGCCGCAATATCATCCGCATAGCCGACCAAGCGCGACTCATCTGGCATCTCAAGTCTCAGTAGCCCGTCGTAAGACACGTTCCACAGGTCCGGACCAAGGATAGATCCCTGCGCAACACCCGATGTAATTTCCATCCTTCGTTGGCCCTGTGTCGTGTCGTAGAGGAGGCTTCGGTCCTTCAGGTAGTTCCTCAAAAGCCGCATTAGATATTCTGGAACTTGAAAAGAGTTTTCCAGCGTGTCCAGAATATTCACCCATCTAGCGGAGTTGAAGGCATTCCTGACGTCGAGTGTCACCAACAGGACGATCCGTCGCTTGGTGCGACTATATGCCTCTGCCTTTTGGACCGCGTTCACCACCTCTGCAATCGCATCAATGGTAGAACGTCCTGCTCTAAAGCCGTACTGCCGAGGAGATAGGTCCCCAGCAACACGAATCGCGTCAGTGAGTCTTCCCTTGATGAGTTTCTCTAGCACTTTCCCAGCCGTGTCTAGCATGCATAACGGGCGGTATGCAGACGGCGATTCGGGATTTCCCTTCCCCTTGCTGACCAGCACGAGCCTCGCCACCTTCCATCGTACCGGGAAACCCCGTCCCGTAGGCAAGCGTTGAATGTGCTGAGCAGCAAGTCAGGACAATGGTGATAGACGAGCTGCAAAACCTCAGCTGGAACACCATCTGGACCTGGAGCCTTCCTCGCTTTCAGGGAAAGAACTGCCTCCTCCAGTTCCAGCTGTGTGAAGAGTGGGCACTCGACTGCTGTTTCACCATGGACAGCGTCAACACGGACGGGATGGGCGGGGAAGAGTCCCCGCACTATCGCGTCCATCTTTTCCGCGTCATGTATACAAGGCTTCCGTAGGGCACCAAGTTTCCCCATGACCAGCTTGTAGCCAAGGCCCCACGGATCCCTATTTACATCGTCCACGAGGTCTTGCCAGCATCGGGCCTTGCTCTTGTTAATGAGCCTGCGAAGATATTTCCTGCCGGACCTGTATGCTGCTAGCCTAGTGTCTGCCTCCTCCCGTGTTCGCGCCCGCTGGGCCTCTCGCCGAAGTTTGTGACACTCGCTTCTTTGTTCGGCGATCTCGTTTGACCACCAGTATACTGGAGGCTTACCATGTCGGGGTCTCCGACGGGGCATGGAAGACTCGCAAGCAGCTATGATGGTACTCATAGTTGAGTTCACCAAGTCCTTGGCTGTAGGCCCTCCACTCCCTGGCGGAGCTCCCAGCAACGGTGCGCCTGCCGTAAGCGTGTCAGTGAACCTCTTGACGTCCATCCTCCCAGTCCTCCATCCGAGGATTGAAGTTTGGGCATATGCACGCAGAGTGGCACCGTCGTGAATCTCAACAGCTATATACTGGTGATCACTAGCCGAGTAGTCCTCTAGTACTCGCCAGTTGTGTACTCTAGGTACCAGGGACTCCGAAGCGAGTGTCACATCGGGTATGGTTCCTACGCAACCCCAGTGGCGGAAAGTAGGGGTGTTACCAATATTTAGGACAAAAAGCGCTGTTCTGGCCGCCATGTCTAAGATTTGCTTTCCCCTTGGGTCGGATTGTGGCATACCCCATTCGATGGCTCTAGCGTTGAAGTCTCCCCCGACCAGCATGTGGCCCTCTGTGTTCGAGACAGCGTCCTCCAGGGCATCGAGTTTGGTTCGAAAGGATCGCATTGCCTCGTTAGGCGTCAGATAAACTCTGAAATATGTTATCCCTGAACACCGCACCCACACAAAACCATCCCCGCGTCCATGGCCCTGCACCTTAAGGCGGGCGCTGTCTCGAACCCAGATAGCCGAGGTACCAGATTTGTCAGGGTAACACGCTTGCAAGTCCTTGTTATGATGTTGCTCGCTCAGCAACAGGAGGTCAGCTTTCTTATCCCTCGCAAACTGCTCAAGTAGGTCCTGGGCGTTTGTGCTTCGGTGCAAATTGACCTGCAGGATACGGATCATTTGAGTATCAATTTGGCTTTAGTTAGGGCCTCCTTGAAAACCCAGCATCTCCCTGTCCCCGGCTCATGTTTGAGGTCGCCGGGTGCTAGCTTAGCATCCTTGCAAAGAATGCATTTTGCCTCGTTCGTGCACTCCTTCCTTTTGTGCCCCGTTTCACCACATTTGTAGCACAGAGATCTCCTGTCGGGTCCCCTACAGCCATACGCGGTGTGTCCGTATTCGAAGCATCTGAAGCAGCGGATAGGGATCGCTCTTCTCCGTGTCCTGCAGATCACCCAACCTATCTTAATTTTGCCCTTCGCCAGGATTTGCTGGGCGTCTTTATCAGCTAGTTCGACAATAGCCATGCGTTGCCCCCTTGTGTTTTCACGTGTCAATCTTGCCTTGACTTCACTTAAGCTGGGGAACTCCCTCCTAATGGCATCCTCTACTTCAGCTTTGTCCGTGACGCAGTCAAGGTCCCTGATTTCCAGGGTGGCCATTGGTTCAAGCCAAGCAACTGTTGCCGCATCTCCAAGAACCTTTTGAACCGAGTCACGGAATGCATCTTTGTTTGTGGCCTCTGGCCCGAATTCCACCAGCAAGCCACCGGTCCGGGTTGGTCGAACTGCTTTGATGGCAGTTTTGGTGTCGTCTGGCTTGACCGCTCCTTTAATTTCATGGAGGACATCTGCGTAGGTTCAGCCCTTAGTGGGTTTAATAAGCAGTGCCTCTCGCAAGGGTTTGCGCCGCGGTTTGCTTTTTGTTTTCTGCGGTATATCGGCGGGTTCCTTGTTCTTTTCGAGGTTGAGCTCTTTGTCTGTTTTTTCTAGGAGTAGCTTTTTGGCCGCTTTTTTCGCTGCCTTGAAACTCCTCGCCTGGAGTGTCAACTTCGTTTATGGTCTCGTCCTTCCTCCTTTTCTCACAGTCGCCTTCAATTGGGCTACCGGCCATTCTTTTGCTGCTGCTAGGACCCACTGATGCCTCGAGGGAGAGCGTGTCTTTTTGGTGCTTTTCGGTTGCAAGCCACCTCCGCCTGTAGTGCGTTATGCGGCCAAAAAGCTCCTCCAGCTCAAGAATGCCATTCTTGACACTCTTGCCTATGTTTTTTCTGCACTTCGCAGGCAGCCCTCAGTTGTTTGACGATATTCCCCGCTTTCCGAGTAAGCCGCTCCTCTTCGGCGCGGTCAAGGGCGATTGTGTTATTTGGCACCACCTCTTGGGAGAGGCCCCCCTTTCCTAGCCCTTTTGCTTCTATCGCTTGCGTCGCGTTTGAAGTGGCGTCGGCCAACGGCAAAACTTCTCCCTCCCCCAGTCTTACACTGGCCTCCGTTGGTGTCGCAGCTTGATCCGGATTGTGCACGTCTTGCACTGGGCGCTCCGGGGTGCGCATAGTCCTTCTACTGCGCCCAAAGGCCGCAATGATGCCAGGTTGCACAACGCACTCTGCCTTCTTTCGTTCGTTAGTCCGTCTGTGGTCTGTCTCCGATGATTTAACCTGTGATGTTGACTTTGACAGTGTTTCTGGGGTTTGCTGCCTCCCCCCGCAATCGGTGACTTGTTTAATCGGTGTTCTTGCCAACAGCGGTTTTTGCCTGAAAGGATTCTCCGTGCTAGCGTCCTGTTTGCTTGTGGTTTCATTTGTTTGCTCCATTTTATTGGGTCCCCCCTCGGAGCCGCTATCTCTGTTCGTGTGTGTAGTCGCCTTTTTGGTCCCATGGTTATCTTTGCAGAGCAGGGAGGCCATGCGAGGGTTGGCACAAGCCCTTATGGTGACAAGTGCTCAGAGCCAGACCAGCGCTAATCGAGAGTCCGTCTCAACCGAACCTACACCACCAACCCAATGGTGCGAACTTCGAACGTACTCCGAGGCCTGCCAAAGTTTTACCGGGACGGAGACGGTATGATAGTTGAATTGGAGCCGTTCACACACGAGTTTCACCTCGGCGCTACTGTGCAAAGCAACTAGGTCCAAACCATCATATCCGCCAGCCCAAAGCGTCAATTCCAGTTCGTTGTCCAAAGCGTAGTCCAGATACAATAAGAGGGAACCTCACGGCACCCCCCATATCCTCGGGTCCGTGGGGGCGGCACTCCCCAAAGAATGCTAGCCTCCAAGAATGTTCTTGTCGACCGGCTTTCTCCCTGCGGGAATTTCCTCGGGTACGTGGGGGTGGAACTCCCCAAAGAATGCTAGCCTCCAAGAGTGGTCTTGTCGACCGGCATTCCCCCTGCGGAATTTCCTCGGGTACGTGGGGGCGGAACTCCCCAAAGAATGCTAGCCTCCAAGAGAGCTCTTGTCGACCGGCAGTCCCCTGGGTGCTTCAAGTGGTTGGCTTTGCCCACACTGCTTTTTTGAAAACCAGTTGGCCATGCGCCTTGTTTATTTTAGTTTGTCTTGCACCTTTTCTTTTCGTAGCACTGCAGCCCCTTTCGGGCCTTCGCTTAGAGAAAGTTAGAGTATCTCATTATCATGATCGAATCTATCGGCCCTCCACAAGGTGATATGATCCTTATCATGCCCTGGCTGTGTATCCGTCCACCCAGCTACGATACGTTCTGACTTTAAACCAGCACGTATCATAACTGAACAGGCTTATAGTTCGTCCGAAGAATCACCCGAACTAAATCTCATAGTCGCCAACGAAACTCAAACCAGAGACCTTCGGCTTACGGGCATAGTGCCGTAGCCACTACACTGCGTGGACTACCTAGCGCCTTGCGCCTAGACATATTTTATCTAACCTAACTGCTGGTTCTCTTCGTCTAGCAGATTCTTTGAAAACCAGTTGGCCTTGCGCCTGACTTAGTTTAGTTGGCCTTGTGCCTAGACATATTTCATCGAACTTTTCTGCTGGTTGGCTTCACCCAGCAGGATTACCTGGAGGAAACCTGTTGGCGTTCCACCTAGTTAGGTCTACTTGGCTTAAGTGCCTAGACTCGGGTCTGCTGTCTTCTTCCTGGTTACGGCATATCTAAGTGCTCTAGTTGGCTATTCGCCTAGAGCCCTTAGATGCCGCCAGGACCAGGTATGGCAGAAGCCATTGCAGCGACCCCCAAGCCGGCCCCAAACCAATCAGCATTGCTGAATACCGGGCCCGGTAAAAGGAGCTTCAGCGACAGACCAGGAAGGTCAAGGCGTCCCGACCATGGTACGCTGGAAAGGTGGCCCCCGACCGACGAGGAAACAATCCTAGGAAAGCAGAACGGCAACAGACTCTTACAACCTCGCGGCCTAATAAGTCTCAAATTAAAATGTAGAAAAATAAATTGTGAACTTATTACAGATTAAATTTAATTAAAAATGTTAAAGTAATAGGTACCCAATCTTTAACTGAAGTTCAAAGAAGACTGCGAGTAGGGAAAAGATAAAGTAAGTGTGTTGGAGTGAAGAAAAAGGCTTTGTGGCTCAAATGATAGGGCCATAAAAAAGAGTTCAACAGGTGTACCCAGTGGAATAAAATGCCAAGTTATTGACAGAGAGGTAGTTTGTCATCCTTAGTCAAGATGTTGTGACTCGACACTCTTCCGAAACTCCTTAAGGTGATTCACTGCCGCCACCATATTTCCGCCATTGTCACTCTTTATGTGGTCGCATCAACTGCGTCTTACTACAAATCTGCGGCTATGAGAGCTGAGGCTGACAACTCGGTGACCAGCTCCAAATGTACAGCTTTTGTCACAAAACACACAGAAATAGCTATATATGTTTTTACCGTTGGTGCTCTTCTGCCCCTGAGTCGTCGAACATCGATCAACTCAACGTAGTCTAGTCCCACAACTTGAAGTGGCTTTGTGGGTTTTACCCTCGTAGGTGGCCCATGAGGTTTTAACACGCCGTTTGCTTGTATCAAATGCATGTATGGCACGCATGAATTATTCGCTTCACGATTTGTCTACCTCGGCATATCCAATATCTTCGACGCAAGTGTGACAATGTCAATTGGACACCCACATGCAACGTCTGATGGTGCGCTTGGTGCACTGTCACATACTTGAAATGTCCAAAAGATGGCAGATTATTGAATGTTTTCGCCAAATCTCAAATCTAAGTATGTCACATGCAAATTCCCGTTGAATCGAGGAATGACTTTAATTCCTTGATTCTGCTGCCAGTTGGGACGTTTCTGATGGCTTTCAATTTGCTGATTTCCCTCTCGAGAGATTCTGCTTGCACTACTTTGACCCAGACACGCTCTACATTTTTCAGTTCTCCAACGGTAATATAAGTATACTGAAAAAATGAAAAATTTCATTTCAACGCTGTAATTTCTGCTAGTGCTAGCCGCATGGCATCCTGTCTTTTTCAAAAAGCATTTCACTCTTTCTGTAACTGACGAATGAGTGACTGGCGTCCATTTTTATACAACTTCCGAAGGAAAGAAGGTTATCAATTCATCACGTATATTTTTTTTTTGCCGTTTTTTACATATGTTCACGCATCACTTTTAAACGGAGATACATAGAAGAACCCTGTTTTCGGCAAATAATACATCTTTCTTCCTGTTAGGTTCCATTTGAGGGATAAGAAATTATGTAACGGTAAAGGGCTTTTACCGTTAAAACTAAAAAATTTCTGACTTTCACCCCGATTTTTCAGCATAACTGATCGACACGTGTAAGGATTTTGACTGTAGAGGTTTCAAACGGAGGACAACATATTGGTCTAAAATGTGTCAGAACAGAATTGTAATCCTTTCAAGGACTCTGTAGTTATTAACAGTTCGATATGATGCATTGATGTCAAGAAATTGAATTGAAATGATATTTCGTACGAAAAGTGTCAATTAGTTCGTACGCTTCAAGGAAAAATGATCAGTACCCTTAATTTTTTGCATAAACGGTACATTTCAGTCAATAACTTCTACCGTGAATAACCAATAAATTTATAAAATTCTCCGAAGAAACAATAAGGATTGAGTTGATTCGTTACTTTTGAGTTAGTATCATGCATTATATACCCAGAAATCTAAAATTAGTGGTTTCCATACTAAAGACTGGCGAGAATCGCAACCCACAACGAGATACTTTTCCTTCTATAGCTGATCATAACTTTAAAGATGAACGTGAAAATACATAATCGAGTTTTCATTGAACTACAGGGTATAATTTTCATGAAACTTTCATGAAAAATATGTGCCCTGAAAACGAAAGTGATTTGTATCGAATAAACGTGAACGAGTGATCCGTTTAAGTATGATATGTTTAAGTAAATTTCTTGAGGTTAATTGCGGAGTTAACTTTATGTTTACATATACAAATGTTTATGTTTACATATATAAATACATGTAACACACATACATGTATATATACATATATATGTATAAATATATATATATATATATATATATATATATATATATATATATATATATATATATATATATATAAATATATATATATATATATATTTATATATATATATATATATATATATATATATATATATATATATATATATATATATATATATATATATATAAATACATATATATATATATATATATATATATATATATATATATATATATATATATATGTGTGTGTGTGTGTGTGTGTGTGTATGCGTGTGCGTGTATGTGTGAGTATTCATAGGACATAACGAAATTCTTGCCTGGAAGTCGCAGTTTTTCTTCGATTTTCGCCAAATTTTCAGAAATATTTCCATGAGTTTTGTTAATCATTCAAATTGGTTAAGCGAAAACAATATAGGGGATGTTTTAGATAAAAACCCGAGATTTCTAATCTGGCCAAAGTATAGCTCCGATTTGCACCGAAATCGGTACAAAGATTTATTCAAGTGTGTGGTAGAGCTTACAATAAAAAATGCAGAGGTGAACAATTTGAAACAAAATGGCGGCCACTCAAAGGTCGAAAAAAGTTGAATGATAAAACAGTTCTTCAGGGTCCGGTCAGAATATCGACATGGCGGCTAGGCTAAGTTTGAAATCAGAAAATTTCTCAAAGCTATAATTCATATTGGATTTTTGTGAAACTTAAAACCAAGGTAGACGTTGATGAGATCATGTATTAAATGTATCAGAATTAAATTCGATTCCTATGAATGCTGCAGATTTTAACCGTAGTGGTTTTTGCATTGCAGTGAAAAATTGCATTCTAATATACATGGTACGATGTATTCAAAAAACTGAGCTTTGAAAGATGAAAAAATTTGCGACTAAAAGGGGTGAAATAAAAAACTTTTGGAAAAGAAATAAAACCGGCTTCGAAATGTCCTAAAAAGGATGAAATAAATTTTATGGAAGCGGTGCCAAATTAATTTTCCTATTTCAACATAAATACTTCCAACATCTGCACGATCACAAAAGAATCGGGGAAAAAATGATATGGCACCGCTTCTATAAAATTTATTTCATCCTTTTTAGGGCATTTCTAAGTCGGTTTTCTTTTTTTTCCAAAATTTTTTCGTATTTGTCGTCGTTCTTGTAGAAATAGTGACTTGAGCTCATTTTTCCTTTGTTATTTCTCCATTTTCCGAATACGTTGCTCAATCAAGTTCCTGCTGTACCCATTTATGCTAGCCGTGTCCATGATGTATTGTTTTTCTCGTTCCAGACGCTGGTTATTCAAGGGTACCGTTATCATATGAGGGATCATACAATTGTATGCAACCATTTTTTGTGCGTAAGAATGGTTAGAAGAACTGGGAATTGTTCTCTGGGTACTTGTGCTCTCCCTGTAGATGTCAAATTCTAATCAACCTTGAGCCTTTATGATCAAAATACCCAGTAACTTTAATTAGCCCTGACTCCCTTTTCGACCATTAATATTATTTTTGGGTGTATCCCATTGATTCCATGTAGTAACTCTTCCGCCTCATTCCCTTTTACCATCGTGAAAATGTCGTCCACATATCTGGCCCATGCCTTAGGCATCATTCCTTTTTCCTCCACCTCAATCTACAGCCAATCCATGAAAATATCGCTCAACAGAGTTGAAAGTGGGTTACTCATAGCTGCTGTTGTCGTCCCATTGAAGAATTTGTCCCTGAAAATAAAATAGTTTTCATTCATACATACAGCTGCCAATTTACTATAGCATTTAACCCATCTTCTCGTTTCCATTGAATCACCATGTTTCAACAGCCAGTCTTCAAACAGTGCCAAGGACTGCTTGGCTCGCAGGCTGGGAAACAGTGCTTTGACATCATAGGAAATCAGTAAATAGCCCCCGTCAACTTTCATTTTTTAAAGCTTCTCCACTGGATCGTCCCTATTCTTCACTAATCGCATACTAGGTTTATACGGAAGTTGTGCGCATTCTTTTAAAAGCCATTGGACTTTTTTCCCTTTTTTTGTGGTAGGTAGGTGAATGCCATTTATGCACAGGGTGTGGGACTCCCATGCGCGACTGGACTACCCACTAAACACCTCTCCTGTCAACCTGAGAACCCAGCCTGGAACCGTTTGACAATTACTTCGGACCAGGACTCGTTTTGCTACGACTTGGGGCGCCTTCAAGCTGGGGAGTCCCTTTCCTAGCGGGAGGGGAGGAGGGAAGAGGAAATTCCAGAAGATCGATCCCCCAGCCCCAGCGCCCCGGCTGCTGTGACTCCCATTTATATTTTAGGACTGCCCGAGCATAATGTGCCACCTGGTTCCATTTGTCAACCGATTCGAGCATCACCACAACTATATTATCCGGGGCGAGCTCTCCCGTCTCCCTGTAGAGTTCCCTTCGCAGCCTGACCAATTCTGTATACGCAAAAAATGTGTGCCAGGCATAGCCCTCCTCTCCTGGGCAAAATCGACAATTAGGGGACCGTGACTTACCGATCTTGTGCCGGTAAGACTGAAAGCACCCATGCCCGCTCTCTCCTCGTGAACAACCATCTCCCTTGCATCCTCGTTTTGGTGCTTTCTAGCAAGGAGGGCGACAGGTATCACGCCTGCAATAACTCTCCCCGCCAAGTCCGAGTCTGTTGGATACGAAGATGAAATTCTTAGTGCTCCTCTTCTCTGTACCTGTGCCAAACGTTTTCGGTATACCTCCTTGCTGAGAGCGTTGCCCCATACCTCGAATCCGTGTGGTAGCACTGACCCTGCAGCACCCATCAAGATGCGTCTTCTTGACGGGCTGGGTCCCCTTAAGTTTGCCATAAGTCAACTCACAGGTCCGGACCAAGGATAGATCCCTAGGCAACACCCGATGTAATTGCCATCCTTCGTTGGCCCTGCGTCATGTCGTAGAGCAGGCTTCGGTCCTTTAGGTAGTTCCTCAAAAGCCACATTAGATATTCTGGAACTTTAAAAGAGTTTTCCAGCGTATCCAGAATATCCATCCATCTAGTGGAGTTGAAGGCGTTCCTGACGTCGAGTGTCACCAACAGGACGATCTGTCGCTTGGTGCGGCTATATGCCTCTGCCTTTTGGACCACGTTTACCACCTCTGCAATCGCATCAATGGTAGAACGTCCTGCTCTAAGGCCATACTGCTGAGGAGATAGGTCCCCAGCAGCACGAATCGCGTCAGTGAGTCTTCCCTTGATGAGTTTCTCTAGCACTTTCCCAGCCGTGTCTAGCATGCATAACGGGTGGTAGTCAGACGGTGATCCAGGATTTCCCTTCCCCTTGCTGATCAGCACGAACCTCGCCACCTTCCATCGTACCGGGAAAACCCCGTCTCATAGGCAAGCGTTGAATGTGCTGAGCAGCAAGTCAGGACAATGGTGATAGACGAGCCGCAACACCTCAGCTGGAACACCATCTGGACCTGGAGCCTTCCTCGCTTTCAATGAGAGGACTGCCTCCTCTATTTCCAGCTGTGTGAAGAGGGGACACTCAACGGTTGTGTCACCATGGACAGCGTCAACACGGTTGGGATGTTCACATTTTCCACTAAGTCTTGCCAGCAGCGAGCCTTGCTACTGTTGATCAATTTTCAAAGGCAATTCCTGGCCAACTTATATGCTGCCACCCAGTTGCATGCCTCGTCACGGTTCCGCGCCCGTTGAGCCTCACGTCGAAGCTTGTGACACTCCCTTCGCTTTTCAGCGATTTCAGTTGACTACCAGTACACTGGGGACTTGTGGTGCCGGGGTCTTCGACGGGGCATACAAGCACAGCAAGCAGTCGAGATGATGCTCATAGTAGAGTTCACCACGTCTTGAGCTGCCAGTTCTTCCGACACCTCCGAAGCTCCCTGCAGCGGCTCACCTGCTGTGAGAACCTTGACGAACCTCTCGATGTCCATCCTTCCGATGTTCCATCCAGTTGTAGAAGACCGAGAGCACGGACATCGGGAGACAGCATCACTCATCTCAAGCAGAATGCACTGGTGATCACTGGCTGAGTAGTCCTCTAATACTTTCCAGTTGTGTATCCTCCATAC
Source organism: Odontomyia ornata (assembly GCA_963969285.1). Lineage (NCBI taxonomy): Eukaryota > Metazoa > Arthropoda > Insecta > Diptera > Stratiomyidae > Odontomyia > Odontomyia ornata. Next base: position 56,598,034 of record OZ017743.1, on the reverse strand, counting down.
TAAGGACTCCAAGGCGAATGTTACGTCCGGTATGGTTCCCTCACAGCCAATACGGATGAAATTCGGCAGATTTTCGGAGTTTATTATGACGAGGGCCGTCCTGGCCGCCATTTCCAGGATTCGTTTTCCCCGCGGATCCGTCTGAGCCATGCCTCATTCGATTGTTTTAGCGTTGAAGTTGCCCCCAACGAGCACTCTGCCCTCTGCGTTCGAGACAGCGCCCTCCAAAGCATTAAGCTTGGCTTGGAAAGATGATATCGACTCGTTAGGCGTTAGGTACACACTAAAGTAGGTGGCCTCTGAGCACCGAACCCACATGAAACCAACCCCCGGCTACAACTCTCCGCTTGAAAGTCACTGTTCCGAACCCAGATGGTGGCACCACCAGTTTCATCAGAATACCATAATGCAGGACATTTATTATGGTGTTACTCACTCAGCAGCAAGAAGTCGGCTTTCATGTCCCTCGCAAACTGCTCAAGCAGATTTTGGCGGTTGAACTGCGGTGTAGGTTTAGCTGCAGGATGCAGGTCATCGAAGCTCTGATTTGGCCTTGGCTAGGGCTTCCTGGAACACCCGGCATTGTCCTGATCCCAAGACGTGTCCAAAATCAGGTCTTGGATCAGAATCCTTGCAAAGAATACAGTGTGCCTCCTTCGTACACTCTTTTCTTTTATGTCCCATTTCACCGCATTTGTAACATAGGGAACTCCTATCGGGTCCTTTGCATACTTGTGTGGTGTGAAATAATTCTTAAAATCTGATATTAGCCAGTAGCATGTAGGTGTTATACAGTGAGTTCTCTCTGCTGCCGGGAGCTTTGATCAGTTCGTGGCAGTATACATAATGTATGCTGGTAATGTAACAAAATTGGCGCAGCCGGAAGGATATCGGTTTTGCAAACACCACAATGTAGCGCATTGTGTAGCGAAATTAAATGGGATGTAAATCTTTCCTTCCAGCTGATATCCGAAACCACTCAATTTCTGTATGATAACACTGCTACCTACACTGTCAATCAAACTAGATCAGTTTTCTCAAGAAAATCAAATAATCATCAATCAAAAAATAATAGCAAAACAATATAATATTAATATCCAATAGTTCTTGCAAAGAAAATCAATCCATATTCTTAACTCTAATCTTGTTGATCAAAAAATCATCCAAATAAGCTTCTCAACAATTCAAACATAAATTAACGTACAACTTATCAAAGATATAATGTTCCAATTGACTAACATGCAAAACAACAAGCAGTACAAGTAAACATTAAACACAAGCAAGCATTATGAAAGCATAAATAACAAGTAAACAAAGGCGTCTCAATCATAATGTCACCATAACACCTATTATCGCTCAAACATCTGAAACAATAATAATAATAACAATAACGCGCAGCCACATGAATATTCAGGTCTGCCGGTCGACAAGAGCACTCTTGGAGGCTAGCATTCTTTGGGGAGTTCCACCCCCACGTACCCGAGGAAACTCCGCAGGGGGAATGCCGATCGACAAGACCACTCTTGGAAGCTAGCATTCTTTGGGGAGTTCCGCCCCCACGTACCCGAGGAAATTCCCGCAGGGAGAAAGCCGGTCAACAAGAACATTCTTTGGGGAGTGCCGTCCCCACGGACCAGAGGATATGGGGGGTGCCGTGAGGTTCCCTCCTGGGATGACAGGTAACTACTCTGATTGTATCTGGACTACGCTTTGGACAACGAACTGGAATTGACGCTTTGGGCTGGCGGATGTGATGGTTTGCACCTAGTTGCTTTGCACAGTAGCGCCGAGGTGAAACTCGTGTGAGAACGGCTCCAATTCAACTATCATACCGTCTCCGTCCCAGTAAAACCTTGGCAGGCCTCGGAGTACGTTCAAAGTTCGCACCATTGGGTTGGTGGTGTAGGTTCGGTTGAGACGGACTCCCGATTAGCGCTGGTCTGGCTCTGAGCACTTGTCCCCATAAGGGCTTGTGCCAACCCTCGCATGGCCTCCCTACTCTGCAAAGATAACCATGGGACCAAAAAGGCGACTACACACACGAACGGAGATAACGGCCCCGAGGGGGGACCCAATAAAATGGAGCAAAAAAAATCAAAAGATCAAAAACATCCAAAAAATGAAACCAAAAATAATAACGACGACGCAACCAGCGGTTGCAGCCACGATGCCAACAGTACATCGAGAGCTGTACTAACCACGAAAAAAACGAAGACTAACTCGACGACGGTGACGGTAGACGAAAAACGGAGAACAGCAGACAGTCTGGTGCAGACTGAGATTCCTGCGGCGTTTGGGTGCAGCAAAAAAATTATGCGAACGCCCGAGCGTCCTATTAAGGAGAAGCGGGAGACTCGGCAGGATGCTTCAGGTGTTCGAGCAGTGGAAGATAACATAAAGAGCACCCAAAATTCGATTGTCACGGCTGCGATCGTTACTAAAGCGACCGACGCAAGGGTCACAAATCCCGACATTGCAACGCCAAATCCAGAAGCAAACGAGGAGATTACGGCACTAAAAGCAATGAGTGACCAGACACCGCGTGATTGTACCGCCACCGTTGAAAATGTGGCGGAAGTACTGCACTCGGAAATGGAACGCGAAAACCTCTCCCAAGGATGGTGGCAAGGTACAATTGCGGCCCAGCGATACCAAGAGGAAAGACTACTTCGAAAAGCGGGAGATGTTCTGAAAAGAATACAAGCTGCATGCGGCTCCCCAAAAATTAGCAAAGTAGCAAAGGACGGGCTCCTTGAACTAGAGGAGCTCCTGGATTGCATAGGGCACTATCGGAGGAGCTGGTTAAGGGCCGCAGATGAACAGAAGGCTAAAGAGGCGCTTGGGGCGAAATCTAAAGGCGACATGCAGATAGTTCCATCATTAAAAGTAAATAAAAGAATGGCGTCTAGCCCAATCGAAGGAGATCGGGATAAAAGAATGAAGGGAGAAGCACTTCACGGGCGTGGAGCACCAGATCAGGGGTTCCAGACAGTGCTTACAAAAGGAGCGAAGAAAGCCGCAAAGAAATTCCTTCAAAAAAAGCCAGAAAGTAAAACTCGCACGGACGCCCAATTAGAAAAAGGACCTGATGCAAAAGAGGAGAGGCAGAGACCCCGGCAGCAGGCACTGCTTGTAAAGCCCCAAGATGGCCGATCCTATGCGGAGGTGCTGCTGGACATCAGCGGAAACGTAAGGCCCGAAGACACCAATACTACCATTAAAGTAGTACGACCAACGCGGTCGGGCCACATACTGATCGAATTCGGAGCAGAGGCCGGCAATAAAGATGCATTCTGTGACGCAGTAAAGAAAGTCCTCGGCAAAAGCGCAACTATAGCCTACAGCCCCGCTCGAGCCGATGACAACGATCGAAATACGGGACATTGACTGCGTGACGGATCTGGCCGAGGTAGAAGAGGCCATCAAAGCCCTAGCGTGGGAAAGATCAAAGCGAGACTGACACCAGAAAACAACAGGGGACAACGCATGGCCATAATTGACTTGACCGAAAAGGACGCCGAGCAATTCCTGAACAAAGGCAAAGTACGAATAGGGTGGGTTGTCTGTAGGATACGGCGAAGAGCAACGCCTCTTCAATGTTTCAAATGCCTTGGTTATGGCCACACCACACAAGTATGCAAAGGACCCGATAGGAGTTCCCTATGTTACAAATGCGATGAAATGGAACATAAAAGAAAGGAGTGTGCGAGGGAGGCACACTGTGTTCTTTGCAAGGATGCTGATCCAAAACCTGATTTTGGCCACGTCTTGGGATCAGAAAAATGCCGGGTGTTCCAGGAAGCCCTAGCCAAGGCCAAATCAGAGCTTCGATGACCCGCATCCTGCAGCTAAACCTACACCGCAGTTCAACCGCCCAAAATCTGCTTGAGCAGTTTGCGAGGGACAGGAAAGCCGACTTCTTGCTGCTGAGTGAGCAACACCATAATAAAAGTCCTGCATTATGGTATTCTGATGAAACTGGTACTGTCGCCATCTGGGTTTGGAACAGTAACTTTCAAGTGGAGAGTTGTGGACGGAGGGATGGTTTCGCGTCGGTTCGGTGCTCAGGGACCACCTTCTTTAGTGTGTACCTAACGCCTAACGAGCCGATATCATCTTTCCAAGCCAAGCTTAATGCTTTGGAGGGCGCTGTCTCGAACGCAGAGGGCAGAGTGCTCATTGGGGGCGACTTCAATGCTAAAGCAATCGAATGGGACATGCCTCAGACGGATCCGCGGGGAAAACGAATCCTGGAAATGGCGGCCAGGACGGCCCTCGTCGTACTAAACTCCGGAAATACGCCGACCTTCCGCCGTATTGGCTGTGAGGGAACCATACCGGACGTAACATTCGCCTCGGAGTCCTTAGTATGGAGGATACACAAATGGAAAGTATTAGAGGACTACTCAGCCAGTGATCACCAGTGCATTCTGCTTTAGATAAGTGATGCTGTCTCCCGACGTCCGTGCTCTCGGCGTTCTACAACTGGATGGAACATTGGAAGAATGGACGTCGAGAGGTTCGTCAAGGTTCTCACAGCAGGTGAGCCGCTGCAGGGAGCTCCGGAGGGGACGGAAGAACTGGCAGCTCAAGACGTGGTGAACTCTACTATGAGCATCATTACGACTGCTTGCTGCGCTTCTATGCCCCGTCGAAGACCCCGGCACGGCAAGCCCCCAGTGTACTGGTGGTCTACTGAAATCGCTGAAAAGCGGAGGGAGTGTCACATGCTTCGGCGTGAGGCTCAACGGGCGCGGAACCGTGACGAGGCATGCAACTGGCTCGCAGCATATAAGTCGGCCAGGAAATGCCTTCGCAAACTGATCAACAGTTACAAGGCCCGCTGCTGGCAAGACCTAGTGGACAATGTGAACAAGGATCCGTGGGGCCTTGGCTACAAGCTGGTCATGGGGAAACTTGGTGCCCTGCGGAAGCCTTGTATACATGACGCGGAAAAGATGGACGCGATAGTGCGGGGTCTCTTCCCCGCCCATCCCGTCCGTGTTGACGTTGTCCATGGTGAAACAGCAGTCGAGTGCCCACTCTTCACACAGCTGGAACTGGAGGAGGCAGTCCTCTCCTTGAAAGCGAGGAAGGCTCCAGGTCCAGATGGTGTTCCAGCTGAGATGTTGCGGCTCGTCTATCACCATTGTCCTGACTTGCTGCTCAGCACATTCAACGCTTGCCTACGGGACGGGGTTTTCCCGGTACGATGGAAGGTGGCGAGGCTCGTGCTGATCAGCAAGAGGAAGGGAAATCCCGAATCGCCGTCTGCATACCGCCCGTTATGCATGCTAGACATGGCTGGGAAAGTGTTAGAAAAACTCATCAAGGGAAGACTCACTGACATGATTCGTGCTGCTGGGGACCTATTTCCTCAGCAGTACGGCTTTAGAGCAGGACGTTCTACCATTGATGCGATTGCAGAGGTGGTGAACGCGGTCCAAAAGGCAGAGGCATATAGTCGCACCAAGCGACGGATCGTCCTGTTGGTGACACTCGACGTCAGGAATGCCTTCAACTCCGCTAGATGGGTGGATATTCTGGACACGCTGGAAAACTCTTTTCAAGTTCCAAAATATCGAATGTGGCTTTTGAGGAACTACCTAAAGGACCGAAGCCTGCTCTACGACACGACACAGGGCCAACGAAGGATGGCAATTACATCGGGTGTTGCCCAGGGATCTATCCTTGGTCCGGACCTGTGGAACGTGTCTTACGACGGGCTATTGAGACTTGAGATGCCAGATGAGTCGCGCTTGGTCGGCTATGCGGATGATGTTGTGGCTCTGGTCGCCGGACGCACCGTTGAACAAGCGCAACTTAGGCTAGGTATGCTAATGCGCTGAGTGAGGGACTGGATGACTGCTCGCGGGCTCAGTTTAGCACTGAAGAAAACCGGAGTGGTCATCTAGACAAAAAAGAGAATCCCTAGAGTAAGGATGATCAGTATTGGAGATATACAAATCGAATCGAAGCCAGCGGTGTAGTACCTGGGGCTACTGATCGACTCGAAGATGAGTTTCTCTGAGCAAATCAGGGCAACGGCTGAGAAGGCTGCTTCGGGAATATCGGCCCTGAGTCGACTTATGGCCAATGTAGGGGGACCCAGCCCATCAAGATGACGCCTCTTGATGAGTGCTGTAGGGTCAGTGCTACTGTACGGAGCAGAGGTATGGGGAGACGCTCTCAGCAAGGAGGTATACCGAAAACGATTGGCACAGGTACAAAGAAGAGGAGCACTAAGAATTGCATCTTCGTATCCAACAGTCTCCAACTCGGCGGTGAGAGTGATTGCAGGCATGATACCTGTTGCCCTCCTTGCTAGAGAGCGCCACGCTTTTTACCTGCACCGAAACGAGGATGCGAGGGAGATGGTTGTCCGCGAGGAGAGACAACGCTCGCTCCACGATTGGCAGCAGTCTTGGGGGAATCGCACGAAGGGAGAGTGGACTGCGCGCCTCATCCCGGATGTGAGACCGTGGCTAAATCGAAGGCATGGTGAGACTGACTTCTATCTGACCCAGCTTTTGAGCGGGCACGGGTGTTTTCAGTCTCAAGATCGGTAAGTCACGTTCTCTCGATTGTCGGTTTTGCCCAGGAGAGGAGGACAATGCCTGTCACACATTTTTTGCGTGTACGAAATGGGTCAGGCTGCGAAGGGAACTCTACAGGGAGACGGGAGAGATCACTCCGGATAATAAAGTTGCGGTGATGCTCGAATCGGTTGCGAATGGAACCAGGTGGCACATTATGCTCGGGCAGTCCTAAACTATAAAAGGGACTCACAGCAGCCGGAGGTGCTGGGGCTGGGGGATCGCTCTTCTAGAATTTCCTCTTCCCTTCTCCCCTCCCGCTAGGAAAGGGACTCCCCAGCTTGAAGGTGCCCCACGGCCTAACAAAACGAGACCTGGCCCGAAGTAATGTGTCAAACGGTTCCAGGCTAGGCTCTGAGATTGACAGGGGAGGTGTTTAGTGGGTAGTCCAAGGGTATCCTCCATGAGAGTCCCACACTGCCAGACTCGGCGGGCGTAAATGCCTTCACCTCCCTACCACAAAAAAAAAATCTTTCTTTCCAGCTGATATCCGAAACCACTCAATTTCTGTATGATAACACTGCTACCTACACTGTCAATCAAACTAGATCAGTTTTCTCAAGAAAATCAAATAATCATCAATCAAAAAATAATAGCAAAACAATATAATATTAATATCCAATAGTTCTTGGAAAGAAAATCAACCCATATTCTTAACTCTAATCTTTTTGATCAAAAAATCATCCAAATAAGCTTCTCAACAATTCAAATATAATTTAACGTACAACTTATCAAAGATATAATGTTCCAATTGACTAACATGCAAAACAACAAGGAGTACAAGTAAACATTAAACACAAGCAAGCATTATGAAAGCATAAATAACAAGTAAACAAAGGCGTCTCAATCGTCATGTCACCATAACACCTATTATCGCTCAAACATCTGAAACAATAATAATAATAACAATAACGCGCGGCCACATGAATATTCAGGTCTTATCTTTTAAATTGAATGAATAATTTCCTTAGAGCATTTAATGAGATTAAGCGATTAGCAAAACGTCTTGTCGCTGCCAACTCACGTTTCACAAATTGATTGCATATTAAAATACGCATTTGATTAAATAAATAGTTTTTAATGCAATTAAATTAAAGTACAGATAAACCAACCGCGTGAAATGTATATAATATTCACATACAAGAAAAAAAATTTTAATACAAATGCTACATAAGAAAATAATTAATTTCAGGTTTCACTGAAATAATCCAAGTGTAGGAACTTTTAATTATTATAACCCAATACACTATAGGCCAACTCACCACAAAAAAGTTTACCCTTATACATATTATCTCTTTCAATTGCCATTTTTTCCCGCAAATGACAAAATATGAGTTCAGCACTCAATTTGCAATTTCATAGCATTAGCAGTAATAAAAAGGAAACTAGTGGCATTGAAGCTGATTAATCCCGGCAAGCTTTTATAAACAAATAAGATCAACTAAGAAGTTGAATGGTTTAAAACAAAACTGTCAGACTCAGACTTTAGTCTAAACTGAAAAAGAAAAGATAGCCTCTGAGTTATTGATCGGACACGCTATTCTGATGTCTAGTAACAAGTCGGTAAGAAACCAACAATAGCCTCTGAGCCGTGGACCCTAGTTTTCAGCGGAAATGCTATTTTTGGTTTGAAGGCACAACAGAAACTCATAATAGCCTCTGAGCCATCGACCGAAGCTGTCGGTGGACATGCTATTTCTAATTACAAGTTGGTAAGGAAACCGACAATAGCCTCTGAGTCGTGAACCCTAGTTGCCAGCGGACACGCTATTTTTAAGTTTCAAGTCACTATAAAAATGAATAAAAGCCTCTGACCTCCCCGAATTCACCTGTCGGCAGACACGCTGCATTTAATATTAAGTCGGTATACCAACCAATCGGAGCCTCTGTGCTTTTGAACTAAAATGGCTTATAGACACGCTTCCACAAGTCACTACGTTTCCCTGCTCAATAAATACATTCTGACTACCAACTATTGTACTAAATAATCTACCAATGAACCCCCTGTGCATAACGCAAAAACTTTTTTAAAACCCACCCGTTTTCCACCCTTTCAATTTGCACATATCGTCGAGATCAAGATCAACAATTTTAACGAGCGGCTAATGAAGTGACCTCGCATGGAACTGTACTGTCCTCTAGTAAAGTCTGGGATAGCGTTACGCTAAACCAAACAGGCACTCACTAGGGAGAAATTCGACGGAACCTATAGCGCCTTAAATGAAGGCCGAAACTATATGCTCCCATGCCCAACATAAAGTGATAGTTTTGTTTCGATCGTTTTTTATAATACTCTTTCTCGTAAAATATTTTTAACACCGTATTTGCTGAAATCATTTAAAGTTTATATCATAACTTTCAAGATTAAGATCTTTCCTTCGAATTTTATTTCCTCAATAACATTCATTATAACACACCAAAAGTTTCTATATTTAATAAAAAAAACTTAAAAATAACACGTAGTCTTCGATTCATCAATAATCTGCAACTATTTACACATAGTTAAAAGACAGAGCGGTATAATTCAAATAAAGTTCCCTTTGTACTATCTCATATGAATACACAAGTGTGCAATAGACAATTTCAACCAATCAAATAATAATTAAACGCATATAAATTAAAAGCTACATAGTCCCACAGTAAGTCCTACCCACTACAAACTACATTAAGCTAACCTAATAAGAAATATACAATCTTCATTGCAATTACTCGCCAACCACAAATTAGCATGTATAAGTACATAGCATAGACTTCTGAGCAATTGGCGCATGTGAAAGCTATGAAAAAAAAATTCAAACAATTTACTCATTCACCATTCTTGTTTCTTTGATATCCGCAGGCCAATTCTCTTTTTTCTTTAAAAGCCGTCAAGCTCTGCTTTTTTGTGTGAGCAGACGCGTTTCGACTACTTCGAGTCATCTTCAGTGTCTAAAGGATGCGTTGAAGGGAGTGACTTTATATAGTCGTAGGATGGGTTAAGTGGATGGGTAATTACTGAATGGGCAATTAGCATGGGTAATTAGGATGGGTAATTAGCGGGTTTGTAATTAGCGGATGGGTAATTAGGTCAGGTAGTAAATTGCGTCAAGTACTGAATTATACCAGGTAGAGAGATATTAAGTTTTTGGTTTTTTGTTTGTTGGATGTCCGTTTGTTCTGTTTCATCTCGTTTCCGTTTTTGTCTAAGAGTGTAGTCTAGTCCTGAGAAAATTGCGTCGGAATTGGTAACAAGTTGTTCGTTGATAATGTTACCGTCTGTCTTTCTATGCTTATAAATTTCAAGCGTTTCTAGTATGTCAAGTCTCGGTCCTTTGCTTTGTTTGTGGAGCAATTTCATAGAGTTTGTCATAGCGTCAGGCTCATGTGCGTGGTTTTGTAGGTGCGTCGCATGATTGGACTCTGCCTTGTTGTGTAAGAAATATTGTAAGTGCTCTTTGTATCTTATCGTTAGTTTTCATGTTGTCCTTCCTATATCTACCATGTAGCAGTCCTTGCATGTCAGTTTGTATATGCCGCTGTTTTCGTATATTGATATGTCATTCAGTTTTGGTTTCAGTTTGTTTCCAATGTTATTATTCGTTTTGAATGCAGTTTGCAATTCGTATTTCCTAAGGAAGTTTGATAGTTTGTATGTCTCTTTGCCTACGTATGTTAACGCAACCCACTGTTGGTCGTTCTTATGAGTTTCAGTCGGTTGGCGTTCTTGTTTATGTTTGTACCGTGTGACAAGTTTGTCAATGTCGCATTGTTTGTATCCATTATTTTCAGCTATTCTGTAAATGTTGTTTAGTTCGATGGAGTAGTTAATAGGAGTCATGGGGATGGAGTGAACCCTATGCACCATTGATCTGTACGCTGCTAGCTTATGTTGTGCGGGGTGGTTAGATGTTTCATGTATAGTATGATTAATTGTGGTTGGTTTTCTGTATATTTTGGACTACAAAATGTCCAATCGTGTTTGTTCACGTGTCACAGTTAGGTCCAGATCATTGAGTTACCCAGATGCGGCAGCAGTAATTTGAAAATGAAAAGGATTGCGGGATCTGATTTGCAGAAGGTGAAATGCTGGATTCGGTATTTGGTTTTTGGAAAAAGAGGCAGTCAATTTTTATCGTCGAAAAGAAGTGTGAGCGCTTTGGGTGTGGATTTTTGGAATCCGTTTCGAGTTTGAAAGTGGAAAAAGTGCTTTAGGCGTGAATTTTCTTGATTCCGTTTCGAGTTTGGAAGTGGAAGAAGTTCTTTGGCGGTGTGAAGAAGAGTTTTTAACCGAAAGTGAATTTTGACTTGCATTTTGGGGATTTTAATTTCGGGTTGGGATTTTCAGTGTGGACGTTGGGTGTATTTTCTGGGAAAAATAGTTTTAATTTCGATAGTAGTACAGAAACTACGGAAGTTTAAGTGACAGAATATATTTTTAACGAAGACACAAACATTATTCAAAGTGTGTTGTGAACTAAATGAAACTTATAGATAACCAAAAGAATTAAGGAGGAGTGAGAAAAAGAAATGAAAGAAAAAACGGTGAATTTCAAAAAGCTTTATTCTAAAGTGAAGAGGAAATAAAATAGAGTGCCGGAGAATATGAGTGTAAAGTTATACGGTTCAAACAAGCCAGTGTGGAAATAACAAAGGTGGCCATTTTACCATCTCTCTTGGATTTTTTCTGTACATTACAGAGACTTCAACTTTAGTATTCAGAGGCCCCCCGCTTCTTTCTTGGCCATCCTCCGAGCGCTCGGAGTTTTGCAGGAAAGTAAGTGAGTATAGATTTGATTCTTCCTTTACCTTCTTTTGCATTATTTTCTTTACTTTTTTTGCATTGTTTCAAATTACTTTATATTTCATAGTTTGTTATATTTGGTTAACCTTTGTATAATTCTTATTTGCTTAAATAAGATTTTGAAGGGGCGGATTTGATTTTGGTGTGTAAATTAGTTTATTTTTTTGTAAAATTTGTGAATTGTTTGCATATTATTTTTGGATTTTTGGTAAATAAAACGGCCACGTCTTGTTAGAAAACATATTTTTCATTTCTTGAAATGACCTCCTCCTTTCCCGTCCTTTTCCCTTCGTGCTAGTGTTTTTATGTAAGGTGGCTCAGCAGAGGGTATCCCGGAAGTCCCGCGACACGACTGAGCGCTAGCAGGCCTCAGTATGCCACCATGGGCTACGCACCCCTCTGCTAATACTTAATGTCTGCAACTGCGGTGACTTCCGCGGTTGCAACAGTACATGAAATAGAATGAAATATAGCTACAAAGAGTTGTAGAATTTACATAGACATATTCACTAAAATAAAAACAATGCCTTTCATATAATAATACAATGATAAATGAACTCAAAACAAAAAAAAATATATTGCAAAAAGACAAATAAGTGAAACTGTATATATTTCTGAAATTACTTCATCGTAAAACAAAAATGGATTATATTTTCATGTGCTTTTTTATATATAAGTAAAGCAAAAAAAGTAAATAAAAACAAAAGAGAAGAAAAAAACTTATTATAATATGTGAAATATATAAATCATAGCAATGCGAAAGTATAATGCAGTAAGCTAATTCAAGTAAAGAAAACAAAACATAGTGTAAAAAGCCAAACGGTTAATATTTGTGAAAAAACATAAATGGACTATATCTTCATGTGCATTATCATTTGATATATAAGTAAAGCAATGCAATAAAACAAAAACAAAATAAAAAACAAACAAATGTTTTAATAGAAAACCTTTGATGACAAAAATCAATGAACTCAAAATAAAAACAAACAACACATTGTCGCGTGTTATGGTTCACGGCCAATAATTTTAATGTTCCGGGAAAGCAAAAAGGCAATGTCTTTTAAATTACAAGAGTTTATTTAATTACTTAAAAACGCACAATCACTTGTTTTAACTATTTCACAATTTTAATTTTCACTATTAAAAGTCTAACTTCCACTTGCCCATAAATTTCTATCGCAATTGTCTTCTAAAATCAATTCACATTCAACAAAAATCACTTTTCTATTACTCGATCATTATCGCTTTCCTATTCGCTCAAACCTTTCGCAGTTTTTATTATCGCAGTCCTAATGAATGATCCCCCCATTCATTCACCTCGTCTTTATATAGGGTCTCTACCCATCCATCCCATTTCTCGTACATTTGCAAATGTTCTGCCGAGAGATACCTGGTATATTCGAGCAACTTAATGAATGGAGTGACGTCACTTCCAGATGTTGATCATGCTTGGTGGGTTCTCGTGGTTTCGAGTAAATTCACTTTGTTGATCATGAGGTTCTTAATGGTTGTGAAAACAATTGCAACAGTAGCTCGCAGAACTATTCGTGCATGTAACACTGCCCCCACCTTAGTTCTTTTCGCCCCGAAAAGATTTGTCCCCAGTTGTAGTCAATTCTTCCTGGATGTAATATGGGGCAAGACGGTCCAGGTGAACGATTTTCATTTTGGCTCTTGTCTTACAATGTTCCTGTATTCGGTATGCGACGTCGTTGATTCGCTTTGCAACACGGTATGGTCCCTCCCAATTATGTTGCAACTTTGGAGACCTACCCTTTCGCCGTTGCGGGTTATATAGCCATACCAAGTCATCTTGCTGGAAGCCAGTAGAATTTGCCTTTAGATCATACCTGGTCTTCATGCGATCAGGAGCCGATTCAAGGTGTTTTCGCACTGTCCGATGTATCAGGTTCAACCGTTGCCTTAGGTCACTTACGTACTCCGAGATGGTTTGGGGTTTTTCGGGAGGTGTCCCGAACTTGATATCAGCTGGCAGACGAAAAGTCTTTCCAAAAATGACTTTGGCTGGGGCTTGGCCCGTCGATGCATATTTGGCAGCTCTGTACGCCATCAAAAATAGTAGGATGTGTCGGTCCCAGTCCCTTTGGTTCTCGTCAACCATCTTGGCCAGGTGTTTATTTAGCGTGCCGTTGAAACGTTCGACCATTCCATCGGATTGGGGATGCAGCTGTGTTGTCCTCGTTTTTTGTATACCCAGCAGCTCGCATATTTCGCTAAAAACTAGTGACTCGAAGTTTCGACCTTGATCTGAATGTAGTTCACAAGGTACGCCGTACCTTCTGACCCAATTCAACATTAGCTGTTCGGCTACAGTAGTTGCTTCCTGGTTGGGAATGGGGTAGACTTCGGGCAACTTGCTGAGATAATCGGCTACAACCAGCGTGTATCGATTTCCCCATTCAGATTCAGGAAAGGGTCCAGCGATGTCAACAGCAATCCTTTAAAATGGTACCCCCACGTTATAGGTTTGCATTTGTCCTCTCAGTCGTCGCTTTGGACCTTTGACGGAAGCGCAAATTGTGCATCTGCGACACCAGTCTTCTACGTCTTCTCAAGCGTGGAGCCAGTAGAATCTTTCCCGAAATTTTGCCAAGGTCTTGTTAACACCAAGATGGCCTCCCGAGGATCCTTCATGCATTTCCTTAACCACATCGTGGATTCGGCTTTTGGGTAGTATAGTTTGGATCCTATAGGAGCTGCCATCTGCCGTTTCCGATTTCCGCTTGAGTACGCCACCCTCCACCTGAAGGGAGTTCCATTGTGCCCAATAGCTTTTCAGCGTTGCGCCATGCATTGAAACGTCTTTCCACTCAGGTCGCCCAGTCGAGCAATGGTCCGATGTCTTCATCGGCTAACTGGGCATTTCGAGTCTCCTCCGATGACCAACCTTCATCGAATTCGGTCGTTATCAATCGCAGATCAACGGGCGGTTCCTTTTCCTCAATCCGTCGGAAATGCTTGCAGTTAGCTGGACATGGACGACGAGAGAGGGTGTCGGCATTTCCATGAGCTCCGCCCTTCTGATGAACAATTTCGTAGTCGTATGACTGCAATCTTTTGATCCATCTCGCAACTTGTCCCTCGGGGTTTTCGAAGTTAAGTAGCCATCTCAGCGATGCATGGTCCGTTCAAAGAACAAATTTCTGGCCATATACGTACTTGTGGAACTGCTTGGTGGCCTCTATTATAGCCAGTAGTTCCTCTCACTTCTTGAGAGAGCTCAACTGTAATAAGAGAGGACCCTTTCTCGGCCATTGATCTGCTGGGAGAGTACAGCTCCAATACCGCCGTTGCTTGCATTGGTGTCAACTACAAACATTTTTCCGGGTTTCGGGTATGCCAGCACGGGTGATTCACACAGCTTCTCCTTCAGGGTGTCAAAGGCTGTCTGGCATTGTTCATTCCAGACGTGCGGACGATTTTTCTCGGTTTGATGATGGAGACACTTAGCTATTTTGGCAAAATCTTTGACGAATCTTCGATAGTAGGTTACCAGACCCAGAAAACTTCGTAGTTGGCGCTTGTTGTTTGGTGTTGGCCAGCTTTTCTCGGCTTCAATTTTCTCAGGGTCTGCTTTGACCCCTTCTGCTGATACGATGTGTCCCAGGTATTTTACTTTAGCTGCGAAAAGTGTACACTTGTCGGGACTAAGTTTCAAATTCACCAGTCGCAATCAGGAGAAAACCCATTCTAAGTTCCGCACATGCTCTTCGAACGTTCTCCCGATGACGATGATATCACCAAGGTACACCGAGCAGCTTTTCCAGGTTAGACCACGTAGCACGTATTCCATCCAGCGGTTGAAAGTGGCTTGAGAGTTGCAAAGCCCAAATGGCATCACCATAAATTGCCACAATCCGGTCCCAACTGAAAATGCGGTTTTCTCTCGGTCCTTCTTGTCGATTTCTACCTACTAGTAGCCACTCTTGAGATCGTGTGTAGAAAACCATTCTGCGTCGGCTAAAGTATCCATGATGTCATCGATGCGTGGGAGTGGGTAAGTATCTTTCTTACTGAAGTCGTTAAGAAGCCTATAGTCGACACAAAGACGAGTGCTACCATCCTTTTTCTTTACTAGAACTACTGGCGCAGCCCATAGACTGACAGAAGGTTCGATAACGCCTTGTTTTTCCATGTCGGAGATCAGTGCGCTCACTTCCCCTTGTTTGGCTATTGGAAGACGTCTTGGTGCTTGTCGAATTGGCTTGGCTCCCTGTGTATCTATGACGTGAGTTACGAGACTCGTTCTGCCTTGGTCACCCGGGCTTGTTGAGAAGATGTCACTGTACTTGGTGACCAGATCAGAGGCTCGCTTGAATAGCTGCAGTGGCAATTTGACCTGCTTCAATATTGCAGACGTGGGTTCCCGGGCTTTGTCTGTGTCTTGCCTCCTTTTTCAATGATGGTCTTGAGTGGCTTCCAAAGAGGTGATGGTAGAAACAGGCTGGAAGCAGCCGATAGCTTCTCCCGTTTTTATGCTCGTGGTTGAGTCTGCGGTGTTAAGGACTCTAACCGGCACGTATCCGTTCCTCAAAGATCTTACAAGGCTTCGTCCTACAATCAAACTGCGCAATGCGGACGTCTTCACTGGCTCTATCAGATAAGATCACTGGTCTCCAGTATCACCATCAAGCTTGGCCCATACAAGGCTTTCAGAAGAATTCGGTACATCAGTGTCGGCACATACTACTACATTCATCTTGAGAATTTGGGCGCTGGGATCCTCCATCAATACTTTGACATTCTGCCATTTCAATACCCGTTTGCCCAGACCCAATGTGATTCCATGTTATGTCGGAACGCAAGGTCTCCCAACTGTATCTGGAGGTTAATCTCTCCATGCATAGGTGCAGCTTCTCCCGTTGCTGCCCGTAGTGAGAAAATTCTGCCCTTGTGAAGTTGTTGTTGCCTCACATAGTCTGGTCGGATAATCGATCGGGTTGCACCAGTGTCCATTGTTATGGTGCAATGTTCTCCGCCAACTTGACCCGGAAGGCATAAGTCCGCTTCTCCACGATGTAGTCTTGACAGGGTGACGGTGGTGCTGGGGATGTCGATCCTCCCATGAAGTTGGCTCTTACATGTTTCCCGACCCCTCTGTTTGAAGGGCTTCCATTCTGGGCTCATGACTCGGTCTGGATCTCCTCCTAGAAGCACATCCTGGACAGCATCTCGGTTTTCTTCACTTCTTGCAGATTCTTTGCAGGTGCCCCTTCTCTCCGCAATTCCAGGATCTAGGCGCACCATTTACATGCGGGTCTCGCTCAATTTCCACGCGCTCACACCTGGTCCTTTAATGAGCTGATGAATGCTTCTGTCACTGCGTCATCTCGATGTTCCGGGACATAAGCTAGGTAAACCAAAAGTGCCAGTCGCTCAATGTCTTGGGCTAGCTGCTGTAAGGTTTCGCCAGACTTTTGCATCCGATGCCGTAGCTGTGACCGATAAATCTGCTTTAGGTGATGTCAAGCGCATTCATTATAGTAGCCGAGTTTGAGTGCAACTCAACGGGGATCGTCTGTAAAAGCTCAGCAGCTGGGCCTCTTAGAGCTAAAAGTAGTGCAGTTGCTCGTTCCTGCTCATTCCAATGATTTGCCCTAGCGGCAGCTTCAAACTGGGTTTTGTAAATACTCCAGACCGTTTGCCCATCGAATATTGGTGCGTCGCTGGTGAGGTGGTTACTACTGCTTGGCTGCTTCCAATTCCTTTTTCACTTTTTTCATCTCATGGTTGATTCTCTCCTCGACCTGGCTGACATTTTGCTTGACCTGGTAAACCTTTTCCTCGACGCATTTAATTTGCTTGTTCAGACTACCGAGAAACGCTTTTATTTCCGTTGACTGTTTTTGGAAATCTGCCTTGATTTCGATCGCTTGTTGGTCCAGCTTTGCTGATTGTTCATTTTACTTCGCAGTTAAACTTAATGACTGTTCACTCAGCTTCGCTTATTGTTCATCTAGCTTCGCAGTCAGACTGGGTGACATCAGCATCAACATTTGCATTAGCGCATTTTCTGGCTCCTTTGGTTTTAGTGTTTCTACTTCTCCACCTTTTGCGCCTTTTCCCGCAACTGAGAGCTCGCCCGAATCCAGATTCACGCCTTCCGACTTGATCGCGTCACGCAAGCGTGCAATCAGTATGGCCTTTGTACCTTGTGTGGCCAGGTTTCGCTGTTTCAACTCCTTCTTGAGCTCTGATGTGGTCAATTGGTTAATTTTAAGATGAAAGTCTCCTGGCATTTTTATTGTTTCAGCTATTTTTCCCCCTGTTTCCACGTTAATTTGCACTTCGCAAATGTTTAAACTTTTTCACTTCCAAAATTTTCCATCCCACTTCTGACACCACTGTCGCATGTTATGGTTCGCGGCCAATAATTTTAATGTTCCGGGAAAGTGAAAACGCAATGTCTTTTAAATTAAATTAAAAGAGTTTATTTAATTACTTAAAAATGCACAATCACTTGTTTTAACTATTTCACAATTTTAATTATCACTATTGAAAGTCCAACTTCCGCTTGTCCATAAATTTCTATCGCAATTGTCTTCTAAAATCACTTCACAATCAACGAAAATCACTTTTCTACTACTCGATCAATATCGCTTTTCTATTCGCTCAACACTTTCGCAGTTTTTACTATTGCGGTTCTAATGAATGATCCCCCCATTCATTCACCTCGTCTTTATATAGGGTATCTACCCATTCATCCCATTTCTCGTACATTGGCGAATGTTCTGCCGAGAGATACCTGGTATATTCGAGCAACTTAATGAATGGAGCGACGTCACTTTCAGATGTTGGTCATGCTTGGTGGGTTCTCGTGGTTTCGAGTAAATTCATTTTGTTGATCAAGCGGTTCTTAATGGTTATGAAAACAATTGCAACAGTAGCTCGCAGAATTATTCGTGGATATAACAATATTGTAGAAGAGAAATAGGCGAAACAGTTTATAAATTTGAAATTAATTTTAGTTCATCATAAAACCAAAATTGAATAAATCTTTACGTGCTTTGAAATTTCATTATGTAAGTAGCAAAACAAGAAAATGAAGGAAAAAAGAAAGGAAAAAACTCATTATTATATGTTACATTAAGTACAGCAAAGTAGAAGTATAATGCAGTAAATTCATTTAAGGACATTAACATATTCTTAGAAGATAAATAAGCAAAACAGTATATAATTGTGAAATTAATTATAATTCATCATAAAATAAAAATCATTGTATCCTTATAAGCATTAAAATTCTATTATGTAAAAAGAGCAAAACAAAACCAAATGAAAATACCTAATAAGGCTAAGAAAACAATTAGTTAAAAAATTCAAAGCAAGTCAACTCAAACAAACATACTGAAAAAACTACGTCATTATATTTCAATAAGAAACAAATACTGTTATCAGAAATGAATTTTGAAAGGGGCATAACACGACTTTTTATGAAACGGTAAGCAGAAAAATATCAAATTCAATTAAAAATGTTTAAATTAGTAATTTAAATGAAATGAAAGTGAACATCTTTCAAAACAAGGCTCTTCAAGCTAGTTGTGAACTTTTCTTTTCGGTGGGGAGGCAATGTTACGGGAGCCGCAGTTGAAATATTACTCCGTCCGTGTTCCGTCGTTCCTCTCTGTTCACTGTGAATGACAACATACACATACGAAAAGCTTCGGATTGTAACCAAAGCATCTGTGGGTGCGGCACCATAATATGCATTAGCAGAAGTGGGTGTGTATCCATACTTGTATTAAGTATCAAACATATTCACATAAGACTTTGCAATCGAACGTGCCGCCTCAGTAGACCAAATTGGTTACATGCATTTGCAATGAGGCACCAGTCACAGAGAGATGGCTTTACATTTTGAACATTGAACGTTGAGTATTTAAAGTTGCCTTCATTATTTTAGTTGGCAAAAAATTAAGTCAGCATACTTATACTATAAAAGAAAATTATAGAAGCGAGAAAATCCAGAAGTATTTCTCCATTCGCTGGCTCAAGGCGTGCGCCCGAGCTTATTCTATCCCAAGGCACTTAGCCTGGGACAAGCGAATCAAGAATAGGTTCAACTGCATACTCAGGGCATCCGCCTGAGTATAAGCGCCCCAAGGAAGTTACGCCCGGGGCCAGCAGTTGAACTAATAATTGATTGATTTATCAATTCGACTGCATACTCAAGGCAACTCAAGGTTTTGTACCTGGGGCTAGCTGTTGGATTATTAATCAATTGATTCGCAAATATAACTGCGTGCTCAAGGCGTCAACCCGAGTAACAGTTAAGGCTTTAATAAATAGATTGGTTTCTTTGAATTTCCTTTTATCTCTGAATTACTAACAAACATAATGAAAGTAAACATAAACCGAGTAAATTAACTGTTCCATAAACACTCTAAATTTATAAATATGCAAATATAGAACTTCATTTACTTATTCTCTATTGTATTGATTAGCTGCAGTGAAATAATTCTTAAAATCTTATATAAGCCAGTAGCACGTAGGTGTTATACAGTGAGTTCTCTCTGCCACTGGGAGCCTTGATCAATTCGTGCCAGTATACATAGCTTTTTTTGTGATAGGGAGGTGAATGCTATATATGCACAGAATGTAGGACTCCCATGCGCGACTGGACTACCCACTAAACACCTCCCCTGTCAACCTGAGAACCCAGCCTGGAACTGTTTGACACATTACTACGGGCCGGGTCTCGTTTTTTTACGTCGTGGGGCGCCCTCAAGCTGGGGAGTCCCTTTCCTAGCAGGAGGGGAGAGGGGAAGAGGAAATGCCAGAAGAGCGATCCCCCAGCCACACTGCCCCCGGCTGTTGTGAGTCCCTTTTATAGTTTAGGACTGCCCGAGCATAATGTGCCACCTGGTTCCATTTGTCAACCGATTCGAGCATCACCGCAAATATATTATCCAGGGTGAGCTCTCCCGTCTTTCTGTAGAGTTCCCTTCACAGCCTGACCCATTTCGTACACGCAAAAAATGCGTAACAGACATTGTCCTCCTCTCCTGGGCAAAACTGACAATCGGAGGACCATGACTTAGCCTTCTTGTGCAGGTAAGACTGAAAACACCCATACTCGCTCAAAAACTGGGTCAGATAGAAGTCAGTCTCACCATGCCCTCAATTTCGCCACAGTCTCACATCGGGGATGAGGTGTGCAGTCCACCTTCCCTTCGTGCAATTCACCCAAGACTGCTGTCAATCGTTGAGCGAGCGCTGTCTCTCCTCGCGGACAACCATCTCCCTCGCATCCTCGTTTCGGTGCAGGTAAATAGCGTGGCGCTCTCTAGCAAGGAGGGCAACAGGTATCTTGCCTGCAATAACTCTCACCGCCGAGTCGGAGACTGTTGGATACGAAGATGCAATTCTCAGCGCTCCTCTTCTCTGTACCTGTGCCAAACGTTTTCGGTATACCTCCTTGCTGAGAGCGTCGCCCCATACTTCTGCTCCGTACACTAACATTGACCCTACAGAACTCATCAAGAGGCATCTTCTTGATGGGCTGGGTCCCCCCTACGTTGGCCATAAGTCGACTCAGAGCCGATGTTCCCGAAAAAACCTTCTCAGCCGTTGCCCTGATTTGCTCAGAGAAACTCATCTTCGAGTCGATCAGTAGCCCCAGGTACTTCACCGCTTGCTTCGATTCGATTTGTATGTCTCCAATACTGATTATCTCTACTCTAGGGATTCTCTTTCTTGTCAAGATGACCACTTCGGTTTTCTCCAGTGCTAAGCTCAGCCCGCGAGCAGTCATTCAGTCCCTCACTCGGCGCATTCGCATACCTAGCCTAAGTTGCGCTTGTTCAACGGTGCGTCCAGTGATCAGAGCCGCAATATCATCCGCATAACCGATCAAGCGCGACTCATCTGTCATCTCAAGTCTCAGTAGTTCCACAGGTCCAGACTAAGGATAGATCGCTAGGCAACACTCGATGTAATTCCTGACGTCGAGTGTCACCAACAGGACGATCCGTCGCTTGGTGCGACTATATGCCTCTGCCCTTTGGACCGCGTTCACCACCTCTGCAATCGCATCAATGGTAGAACGTCCTGCTGTAAAGCCATACTGTCGAGGAGATAGGTCACCAGCAGCACGAATCGCGTCAGTGAGTGTTCCCTTAATGAGTTTCTCTAGCACTTTCCCAGCCGTGTCTAGCATGCATAACGGGCGGTATGCAAATGGCGATTCGGGATTCCCCTTCCTCTTGCTGATCAGCACGAGCCTCGCCACCTTCCATCGTACTGGGAAAACCCCGTCGCGTATGCAACCGTTGAATGTGCTGAGCAGCAAGTCAGCACAATGGTGAAAGACGAGCCGCAACACCTCAGCTGGAACACCATCTGGACGTGGAGCCTTCCTCGCTTTGAATGAGAGGACTGCCTCCTCCAGTTCCAGGTGTGTGAAAAATAGGCACTCGACTGCTGTTTCACCATGGACAGCGTACACATAATGTATGCTGGTAATGTAACAAAATTGGCGCAGCCGGAAGGATATCGGTTTTGCATACACCACAATTTAGTGCCTTGTGTAGCAAAATTAAATGGGATGTAAATCTTTCCTTCCAGCCAATATCCGAAACCACTCAATTTCTGTATGATAAAACTACTGCTTACACTGTCAATCAAACTAGATAAGTTTTCTCAAGAAAATCAAATAATCATCAATCAAAAAATAATAGCAAAACAATATAATATTAATATCCAATAGGTCTTACAAAGAAAATCAATCCATATTCTTAACTCTAATTTTGTTGATCAAAAAATCATCCAAATAAGCTTCTCAACAATTCAAACATAATTTAACGTACAACTTATCAAAGATATAATGTTCCAATTGACTAACATGCAAAACAACAAGCAGTACAAGTAAACATTAAATTATGAAAATATAAATAACAAGTAAACAAACGCGTCTCCATCGGAATGTCACCATAACAACTTTTATCGCTCAAACATCTGAAACAATAAAAATAATAACAATAACGCGCGGCCACATGAATATTCAGTTCTTATCTTTTAAATTGAATGAATAATTTCCGTAGAGCATTTAATGAGATTAAGCGATTAGTAAAATCTCCAGTCACTGAGGGATGGCTTTACATTTTGAACTTTAATCATTGAGTATTTGAAATTGTCTTCATTATTTTAGTTGGTAAGCAATTAAGTCTGCATAGTTATATTATAAAAGAAAATTATAGAAGCAAGAAAATCGAGAAGTATTTCTCCATTCGCTGGCTCAAGGCGTGCGCCCGAGCTTATTCTATCCCAAGGCACTTAGCCTGGGATAAGCAAATCAAGAATAGGTTCAACTGCATACTCAGGCCATCTGCCCGAGTATAAGTGCCCCAAGGCAGTTATGCGCGGGGCCTGCAGTTGAACTAATAATTGATTGATTTATCAATTTGACTGCATACTCAAGGCAACTCAAGGCTTTGTACCTGGGGCTAGCTGTTGGATTATTAATCAATTGATTCGCAAATATAACTGCGTGCTCAAGGCGTCAACCCGAGTAACAGTTAATTTCCTTTTCCCATTGAATAACTAACAAATATAATTAAAGTAAAGAAAATATATATTTATGTAGGCTTAAGGCCGCTATATCTTGTCCTGTTATAAATTGTTTGGCTTCGAAGAACTCATTGTGATTGTATAACCATACAAAGAAGGAAGTAAAACTTAACTCATTAAATAAACGAACACCTTTTCCATGATCTAATTGACAAATATAAAGTAGCGGGTGAGTGTTATATAGGAATATCTCAGTCTCCCCGGTAGCCTTGATGTGTATCTAGGATAAATATCATATCAAGCTCCCAGCGCATGCCAGTATACATAGGGTGTACTGGTATTATGCAATGAATCAAACAATTTCCATTTGCATATATGGCGATTTGCATAACCATGATAGCGCATACACAGAGAAGCAATTGCTTATGTCGATATTAATAAGTGTTTAGAGTTGTCTTCAAATCCAGCGCTGAAACCTGAAACAAAAAAAAGCACAAAGACTCGTTTTTCCTTTTACATTCAAATTAGAAAACTTATCTGAATTTGATGTTGTTTACACTCCCAATCAATATTGACAGACGTTTCTGACATCTGATTGTCAACAATTACTGAAGATCACGGTGATGATTTTATCAGAAATGATATATTGTGAATTTAGAGTTACGATATTGTCAGTTTGAAATTCGCTGATAGAAAGTACCGTATTTCTTTTTTTTTTATTAAATTGCGGTACAGCGAAAAATCTGTACATATTATCTCATTAGTTTTCTGAATGTGAATGTGAACGGTCGAAAAGTAAATTTAAAGATAAATTCAAAGTAAAATCAATATGTTTTGTAGTTGAATTTAAATTAGTAAAATAATGAGTTTGTGATTGAATTTACATTAGAAAATAAAAAGGTGAAATAAATAGTAGTTTTGTGCTTTCAATTCAAAAAGTGTTTATATCCGGAACATTTATGGTCTGTCGAGCCGGATATAAGAATTCGTATAGATAATCGAATCCGTGGTATTATTTGAATTCCGGGCCGCGCGGTGAATCAAATCCAAGACATATGGTTAACGGCAAAGAGGTCTGGTAAGTTCTTTTCCATTTTCCTTATTTATCCTTTGTTTGAAAAGGTTCATAGTGCTGTGCGTCAAAGAGACGAAAATATAAACGTTGTTTCGAATTTTATTTTCCATTTTTTCTTATATGACATAGCTGTTTGAAAGTTCTCAATTCTGGGCGTTAAAAGAAGCCAAGCAAACTTTGTTTGCAGTGTTTGGGCATAATTGTGAT
Source organism: Odontomyia ornata (assembly GCA_963969285.1). Lineage (NCBI taxonomy): Eukaryota > Metazoa > Arthropoda > Insecta > Diptera > Stratiomyidae > Odontomyia > Odontomyia ornata. The sequence goes on along the minus strand of OZ017743.1, from coordinate 56,573,850 downwards.
AACTGTTGATTGCTTCAATTTTAATTTTGAACAGTTGGTATTAAGAAACGCACAAATTGAACTGTGCGAAGTGTTTGACGTAGTATTCAAGCACTTACATAAGCAACATCAACCGTTTGAATAATAGTGGCCGAATATTGATAATAGGAGATAGCATATTACAGGTCAAATTCGGTCGTCGCAGACAAAGAAATTGTAAGCCGAACGCAATCTGCCGACTTTAACACGTAAAGTATTTTAAAACTACGGCAGGCTGCAAAAATGGAACGTTTAGTAGCGCAACAAGACGTACTAAACGAGCAAATACATCAAATGTACAATAATTTCCGAAAGGACTCCAAAGCCCAGAAAACGTTGGCGTACGTCAATAAATGTATACAACGGGTACAAGAGGTCCGTCGATCATTTATTCAAACTCATGATCAAATATTCGCATTGGTTCAAGGGAAGGAAGATTTGACACTGGAATATTTTACGAAGAATGTGTATGTTACCTTCGAAGAGTTCAATTTGAATTTCGAAACGGAGTTCGAGGAATTGCGTATAGAAAATGAATCGCAGGGAATGCAAGGCAATCAGAATACACAAAATCAACCCTCGAAGGCTTTAGAAGAGACAGACGTTCGACTCCCGAGAACAAATTTACCCAAATTCAGTGGGGGATACAGTGATTGGACAGCATTCAAAGACCTATTCACATCGTTAATTCACAGCAAAACAAATATCGCCAAAGTGAAAAAGCTGTACTATTTGGAATTTAGTCTTGCAGGAGAAGCTGAGCAGCTACTGAAACATTATTCAGTCACCGATGACAATTACCACTCGGCATGGAAGCTTCTACTAGAACGATACGATGACAAACAGGTCCTCCTGAACGTGCAGCTGAAAAGGTTACTAAAGTTAAATAACGCTAATGAATCTGCTTCGTCAATAAAGCTACTACTGGATAGAACGCTTGATTGTGTTCAAGCAATAAACAACTTAAAAATTGACGATGAGTGGGATGCGATGTTGATTCATCTCACCACACAACGTTTGGCAACTGACTAACGCCAATTGTGGGAACAACAGCAAGCCTCTCTCCCTGAACCACCGTCATTTCAAAAGCTGAAGGATTTCATGCAATCTCGTTTCAAAGCGTTGGAGGCTGCTGGAGTGGATAAACAAAGACCAAGCAGAACTGTTCATAATGTATTGATAAGTAACACAGGTCAACAATTGAATTGTATCCTCTGCAAGGGTTCACATCATCTCAGACAATGTACAGAGTTTCAACAAGCTAGTCACTCAATAAAATTTGATACAGTTAAAAGGAATGGCTTATGTCTGAATTGTTTGGGAAAGGGACACTTGGTTGGGCAATGCCCTAGCAAAACTAGATGCTTTCGATGTAAGAAAGCACATCACACGCTGCTTCACAGGTCTGAAATGACAAGCAATACCGACGTCATCCATCGAACATACATGTCACCTAGATACGAAACTCAGGTATCGAGTTCTGGAATTTTCAACGAGCAACAACGAATGGCTGCACCTAATGAACAACCCACAATGTCATTTACACATAGCACACAATCACAGATGTTGGATGTGTCCGGAAACCTCTTATCGAATAAATCACCAACAGCCGCTATAATGGACACTCCGATTTTGGACAATATGCAAACGATATTATTAGCGACAGCTTTAGTGAATGTAGAGACTTCAAATGAAGACATGACACTCCGTGCTTTACTAGATCCAGGGTCACAAACGTCAATCATTTCGGAATGCGCAGCCCAAAGATTAGGACTCAAAAGAAGATCCACAAACACCACTATAGCAGGCATTGGGAAATCAAAGGGTATTTGGACAAATGGAAAATTGAGAATGAAGTTATATCTCAGAAGTAACGAACATTTGACCATAGAGGCTATCATCTTAAATAAATTGACTAACTTTATTCCATCACAGACTATTTTTACGTCCATTAGAAAACAAATTGAACACCTAGACCTCGCTGATCCTCACTTTGATAGACCCAGTAAAATTGATCTGCTATTAGGAGCAGACATTTATGCACAAATAATCCTCATAGGTATTAGAAATTTGAAACTAGGGCCAGTACTCCAATTTACCAAATTGGGCTGGATAATATCTGGGAAAGTTGACATAGGCGACATCCAAATATTACATACATTTGCAATTGAAACAAACCAAAACTTAGAAATCAGCGAAGAATTAAAAAGATTTTGGGAAATTGAAGAAGTCGGGACAAGCCGAGTCATGACACAGGAAGAAGAAGCTTGCGAGCAACACTATCGAACTCACGTACAAAGGGAGTCAAACGGACGATATCAGGTCCGATCACCTTTCAAAAATATGGATTGCCAGCATCAGTTAGAAACCTCTAGAACAAGTGCAGTAACAAGCCTATTGAAATTAGAAAAACGTTTTGCCATGAACGAAGAACTTTATGCAGAATACTCAACCGTAATCCAGGAATACATCAACTTGGGCCACATGAAGGAAGTTCCTTATTGTGAAGAGTCAGTTTTCGAAGCTGGAAGGAAAATCACCACAGCCAATTTTCTCCCACATCACGCTGTATATAAAGAAAGTACCTCAACTAAATTACGCGTAGTGTTTGACGCGTCGAGGAAAACGAGTTCTGGAGTGTCACTCAACGATATTTTGTTGACTGGACAATCTATTCAAAAGAGCATGACGTCAATCATCATCCGATGGAGGTTGAAGCAGTTTGCAATGATGGCTGACATCACAAAGATGTATAGACAGGTGAACATGCATCCTCAAGATGCGAATTTTCAAAAGATTGTCTGGAGGTCTCAACTGAATGAACCAAAAAGACTACTGCCTTACAACAGTGACTTTTGGAACTACGTTTGCCCCGTTTCTGGCGATGGACGGAAAAGAAAAATTTCCTGTTGCTTGCGAATCGATATTAAACGAATTTTATGTAGATGATTTGCTACCCTGAGGGCACAGCCTACAAGAATGCATCACCAAAAGAAATCATTTGACTGAACTACTGAGCTCTGGTGGTTTTCAATTACGAAAATGGATAGCAAAAAACAAACAAATTTTACAAGGAGTCCCAACACAGGATATAGAGATGAAGGAAGCAATCGACTTCGATATGGATCAAGGGTACAAATCGTTAGGAGTTATGTGGTTTCCATTGACGGATTACTTCACGTATCGAATGAAGAAGCATGAACAACTAACAACGTACACAAAACGTGCTATTCTATCAGAAGTAGCACGTCTATATGATCCGCAAGGCTGGATAGCACCTATCATAATAGTGGTGAAAATATTACTTCAAAGTCTTTAGTTGTCTGGGCAAGACTGGGACGACCCAATACCAAGTCATCTAAACACAGAATGAATTACTTTGTGGAAGCAGCTACCTGCAATTGAACATATTAAAATAACAAGATGGGTGACATATCAACCAGACGCACTTGTATCTCTCCATGGATTCTGTGACGCTTCTCAAAGGGCGTACACGGCTGTGTTTTACTTAGTCACACAATCAGGTCCAACGATCACCTCTCATCTTATTGCAGCCAAAACCAAGGTGGCACCAGTAAAACCATCGACTCTTCCCCGTTTAGAGTTATGTGGAGCAGTATTATTGTCTCGGTTAGTAAAGGAAGTAACAACGGCATTAGAATTGGAAAAGATGTCCACCTGGTTATGGACCGACTCGGAGATCGTTTTAGCTTGGTTGAGAGGTCATCCCACCCGATGGTCTATCTTCGTCAGCAATAGAACGGCTAACATTGTTGAAAACGTTGGCAACGTGCCGTGGCGTCATGTGCCGTCAAAATACTATCCAGCTGATGTAGCTTCGAGGGGAATTAAACCCGACGAGCTGGTCAATAATAAACTATGGTGGCATGGACCAAGCTGGTTAACTGCACCGATCGATGATTGGCCTGAAAATAAAGATATACCATCAACTGATATCGAGCAACGGAAACGTACGATGGTTAATATTGGAATAATAAAGGACAATTTTTTGGATGATCTATTGAAAAAATACTCGACACTAACAAGGTTAATAAGAATCAAGGCTTATTGTTTTCGTGCGATTAAACCGAAATTGAATCGAATAATCCCTCAAACATATCTCACTAGCGATTAAATAAAACATGCTTTTGAGCTCTGGGTTAGTCATACTCAACGAACGGAATGCTCGGCAGAGTTACTAAATCTTCAAAAAGTGAAACCAGTTGGAAATAAAGGCCAATTAGCTAATCTGAATCCATTTATAGATAAAAAGGGCATAATGAGGGCTGGAGGTCGTCTACAACACGCTCAACTCTCTTTCGATGAAAAATATCCAATAATCTTACCTCAGAGTGGAAAATTTACTGAACTAACTCTAAATCAGATACACCAATCAACAATGCATGGACAAACGCAGTTAATGCTAAATAATTTGAGAAGAAAATTCTGGCTAATAAACGGACGCAAACAAATTTAAAAATTCATACACCGGTGTGTCCGCTGTGTTCGTGCTAATGCAAAGGGTTTGACACAACTAATGGAAGATCTGCCAGAAGCTCGAGTAACTATATCACGCCCGTTCACACACACACAGGTATCGATTTCTGTGGCCCATTCAATCTCAAAGATCGCCGTGGAAGAGGATCCAAAATACCGAAGGGCTATGTGGCAATATTTATCTGCCTGGCTGTGAAGGCTATACATATAGAAGTCGTTAGTGATCTTTCAACACCAACATTTCTAGCAACGCTGCACAGATTCATGGCAAGAAGAGGAGTTTGCAAACACATTTATTCCGATTGTGGATCAAATTTTGTTGGAGCAGCTGCTGAACTAAAAATCATGATGAAAATAAATGCTGATGCAGCTGAGACCATAGCAAATGATGGAGTAAAATGGCATTTTAATCCACCAGCTTCCCCTCATTTTGGTTGGCTCTGGGAAGCCGGAGTGCGTTCAATTAAATTGCATTTACGTCGAATAGTTGGCAACGTACCTTTAACATATTAAGAGCTTTCTACAGTGTTAGTTAAAATAGAAGCTTGTCCTAACTCTCGTCCTTTATGCCCTCTAACTGACGACCCTAGCGATATCACTGCATTGACTCCAGCCCATTTTCTCATCGGTGATATTATGGGAGTACCACCTGAAAGGGAATTCGAAATGGCCAATATCAATCACTTAGACCGATGGCAACTGACTCAAAAACTTACCCAAGATTTTTGGAAGTGATGGCAGAAGGAAAACTTGAGTCGTCTCCAACGTTGGCCGAAATGGTTAATTAAAGAAACCAACGTGAAATTTGGTGATTTATGCATCTTAAAGGATGAGAAGCTGCCATCCTACCGATGGCCTTTAGCTACATCCGGGTCCCGATGCAACAGTACGCGTTGTTACGGTTTGGGCAAATGGCAAAACATACAAACGATCCATCACAAAAATAGCCTATACAAAGACCGACACCATCACAATATACATCATAGCCAAACATTCCAATTTATCATTTCCTCGTTTCCCAACCTTTCCATCAATTTCCCATGTTTTCAGAACCGACTTGCCGTAACCACTACGAGCATAACCGCAAACTAAAGCGCGATGACGGTGTAGGTGGAAACCCAGCATAAGGTGGGATAACTTCACCACGCCAATGCATCGAACCACGGATCAAAACTTAAAGAACGCTGAAACCAAATATCCGAGCCTAATTGACATCAAAGGTATATCAAATAATAAAACTATCAAACTAATGCTTACATTTACAGAAACTGCACTTGAGATTAAACGCTGATGAGAGTTTTCAAAAAACTCCTCTTCCGGGGTAGTATGTTTAGAGTTGTCATCAAATCCAGCGCTGAAACCTGAAACAAAAAAAAAGCACAAAGAATCGTTTTTCCTTTTATATTCAAATTAGAAAGCTTATCTGAATTTGATGTTGTTTACACTCGCAATCAATATTGACAGACGTTTCTGACATCTGATTGTCAACAATTACTGAAGATCACGGTGATGATTTTATCAGAAATGATATATTGTGAATTTAGAGTTACGATATTGTCAGTTTGAAATTCGCTGATAGAAAGTACCGTATTTCTTTTTTTTTTATTAAACTGCGGTACAGCGAAAAATCTGTACATATTATCTCATTAGTTTTCTGAATGTGAATGTGAACGGTCGAAAAGTAAATTTAAAGATAAATTCAAAGTAAAATCAATAAGTTTTGTGTTGTGTAATGAGTTTGTGATTGAATTTAAATAAGAAAATAATAAGGTGAAATAAATAGTAGTTTTGTGCTTTCAATTCAAAAAGTGTTTATATCCGGAACAATAAGAGTGTTTCTGCGCTCAGTGGAACTTGAACCCAAGGGTCCCAGCAGACCCCGGATTGAGAGTCTTCGACACTTGCATCGGAGCCACCTGCTGATAATTTCGCACTCATCAAATAACAGATAAATTCGTATACCTACGTGAATGTCATTACAGTGGGGATGTCACTACAGTGGGACTGAGGTTTGTTGATTTGTGGAAAGAATAAAATTTGTTAGTAGGAAGTAAGGGATGAGATTTTGTTAACAAAAGGGGTAGACTGAAATTTGTTAAATGAGAAGTAATGAATGAAATTTTTTTAGTGGGAAAGATAAGATCGTTATTATTATTCTTCTTTTTTCGTAGTTAAAAACAGAATAGGAAAGATAGAATTAATACGACGAGGAAAAAATAAAGGAAAATAGTTAGTTATTAAAAAAAAATAACAATAAATAAACGAAGAAAATGGTATGTGTACCCAAAAGAAGGTGGAGATGATTAGTGGGCAATTTGAATTTGCAAATGGGAGAATGCCGGTACAGGCGGGGTTCACAAAAACCGTGGGGACTACCCAGACCTTGAATGTCTCATTCAGCCGTAACGTTGGCAGGAGCAATTAGGAGTTTGATCGAATGTCCTTAGCGTGGAAGGTCAAGAGCAGCTTGCCGAATTCATCCTCAAGCTCATGTGAAAGTTGTCCAGCACGGCAACGAACCACTGCAGGAATAAACCGTGGATAAAATTTAGCCGCAAGTGAAATCCCGCACGAAAACTTTCTGTCCCTGGAGTAGCTCACGGGGGCGAGCCCGAAGGTTTTAACGTTGAGCTCCCTTGTGACGTGGTGTTATATAGCTCACCGACGACCACTGATTTCACCAAACCGTACTTCTACATCCTCAAAAGCATTCAAGCTTCTAATGACGGTGTATTCAGAGCCATGCTGGGTAGGCTGGTATCCAGATATGAGAAAATAGGGTGAGAATCCCGTGAATATATAAATCACCTTGCGGAAGGCAAAACATGATTCCGAAAGATTCTCGTCCCACCTGCTATGATCAGACACTACGTAGGCCCAGATTGCGTTCAATGTTTACTGGTTCGACCTCTCCAAGCCGTTCGATTGCGGTGAATGATATGGAGCCAGGCAGTGCTGCATCTCAAAGTCACTCATAAGCTTAGCGAATACCTTGGAGATAAATTTCACAATGGCGAACTCCAATGGTCAAGAAGAGTTCGAGCGCATAATAACGAAAGACTGATTCCGCAGTGACTTTAGCCATGGGCTTGAGCCATATCAACTTACTGTAATGGTCCAGGAGCACAAAAAATGGGGTAGTTCCTGAGTTGGAACGGAGGTATCGACCCATGAATTCCACACAAAAGATGATGCATAGGTCTCATCGAGTCGCACGATGCCGCCTCAAAATGGAATTCGAAGTCTTGACCTGCTTGCATGTCGAACTGCTGAATCACATCTTGACGCAAACGAGGCCAATAGTAGTATCTTTGAAAGACTTCGGTTGGCTTACGAATTCCACAATGTGAGCCCTAGGAACCATCATGAGCTCATACAATAAGAGCCTGTTGATGACCCTCAGGAACCCATAATTTTGTTCGGGGAATATCCGAAGTCAGCGTTACAGGAGAATTTGTTCTTAACATTATTTCAAGCGCGTGCATGAATTTGCGGACTTAGGATTTATGGGTATTTGCAAATGGTTGATAGTGTTGCGTGAGGCCGTATAGTCTTCCAGTGCATTTCATCGATTGTTGTTGTCAGTTTTTCTTGCTCGTTAAGTAAATCCATGAATGATTTGGATGGTGCGATAACCTTAGAAACGTTCAATAACTTGATTTCGTCATGATGATAGGTCAGGTTTAATTGAGGAACAGTAGGAGATACATAAACTGGGAATGGTTGTCCGATGAAGCTTTGATCGCCCACAAGGATGAACTCTTCAGCTAGAGATTGACAGTCTTGTGTGAGCCTCACAGTTCCCGTTCCGTTAATCAAGAAGTCCTTGAGTACTCCTTGGCAGACTGATTGTGCGTGAATGGGTCGGGGAGTGCTAAATAACCATGTATTACAAGACATCATTTGCTGCCAGACTGGCGATAAAATTCAAAAGGTTGTTTCAGGACACGCCGGCTGATCATGGAGATTGTAGAATTCCTTAATAATACAATTAGTTTTCGTCCTCATATCCGTTAAAGTAGCAGTTGACAAAAGATATGTTCCGGATGTTAGCTCTGGCGCATTTAAAAGATCTGTCTTACTTGTTCCGAAGTAAATCTGGTCGTGGTAATTGATTCCTAAGATTGAATTGGTGACTCTATATGATGTAAAGATACCGGATTTTTCTTGATGAGGAATAGCTGTGGCCTTGATGAGATCGAATTGCCTGTGGTCGATAATTGGCAGAAAACCATGAATTTTGAGGCTTTCCATATGGGAATCGATTATCAATTTTGACGTGGTCGAGTGTAAAATCGAGAAGTATGCGGGTAGAAGCTCCTCGGTTGTGTTTATCGTCGTTTGGGGGTCGGCTAGTTTGATGCACTCCAAGATCCTTTGTTTGGTGTTGATGGCATTTAAGATGTTGCTGTATTTGAAGTGAACTTCCTGAATGTAATTGATTGCTCGTTGGTAGGTCGCTAAAAATTGAATATTAATTGGTTAGCATCGGTCTTGACATACCAGCTCTTTGCTTCATTGATTTGTTGCATTCCTTTTGCGAGTTGTACTGAGAACCATTCCAGTTGCTTTTTAATTCTACTGGTGGTTGTGTTCAACTTCTTTGTAGCTTGGAGTACTATTTTGCCTTGGTGACTTATGAGGGTTTTCAGATTATCTTGGTTTGAAAATAGATTTTGTACATCGGTTACAATTTCGTCGTTGACCCCAAAGATGGCTGTCAGCATTTGGCCAAATATTCCACGTTTTTTCTGAATATGCATGAAACGTAGCAGTTTGATTTTGTGTAACGTCTCCTCGCTGAATTCTGATATATGGTTAGCTAGATCCCAACAATGTAAATCCTCAGATATTCGTCGACCCATAGAACACATAGACGCTATACTTGAATTTATCATTCCGATGTTTTTCTCATCCTTATCTAGATCTGAACCAGGAACTTCGATATTAATCCGTAATGTTCCTCGAATTAGATTTGCTGCTCCAACTTGTTCCATGTACAGTCCACCATTTACTTTCGTCACATTTGTGGCTGATAAGGTGGATGATGGACAAACTCCAAGGACCATGAGTGTTGTTAAAAAATGGTTGGTATAAGCCGTCTTTTCTTCTGAACTGCGGTGTGTTGGTCTGTATGTCGTTTGGCGGCAATTGGTGTAGTTGATTCAATTGCCGTGGTTGACTGTTCAGTTCTCTGTTCTGTTGATTGCTTCTGTAATTCACTAAATGGCAGCCTGCATATTTTAACGATCGGGCGCTTTTTAATGGTACCCTTTAATTTAACGGTCACAGTACGAACGAGACCATCTAGGCCTGGATGTATTGCCATTATCCTTGCTAGAGGCCATTGCATTGACGGCATGTTGTCTGTTTTTACTAAAACGAGCTCGCCTATTTTAGGGTTGTCTTGTTTCTGAAGCCATTTTGAACTCTGCTGCAAACGTTGTAAATAACCCTCCGTCCATCTTCGCCAAAAGGAATGTTTCATTTGTTGTACTAACTGCCATCTTTTAAGCAGTGTGCAGTTCATTTCGTTAGAGTCACTTTTGAGCTCAAAAAGATTTTCACCAGTTAAGAAGTTTCCGGGGGTTAATGCAGCTAAATCATTTGGGTCATCGCTGACTTGAGTTAATGGCCGAGAGTCCATGCAAGCTTCAATCTGAGCTAACAGAGTGTTCATCTCTTTGACGTTCAAAATTTGTTGTCCAACCGTTTTATAGAGATGTGCCTTCATCGATTTCACGCCGGCTTCCCAGAGTCCCCCAAAGTGAGGACTACTGGGAGGAATGAACTTCCACTGGATACCTTGATTTGCCATTTCAGTGCTACATGCTTGCACTGATGTGCGATAGATTGTCTAAAGTTGTTTGTTTGCACCAAGGAAGTTAGAACCACAGTCGCTGTATAAAAAACTACATCTTCCGCGTCTAGCAATGAACCTCCTGAGGGCTGCAATACATGCGTTGGTAGTCAAATTCGAGACCAGTTCCAAATGAAAAAGCTTTGGTTGCCATACAGACAAACACAGCGATGTACGCCTTTATGGTCTTAGCACCTCGTCCTCCACTCTACTTAATGGTGATTGGTCCAGCATAATCGATCCCAGTATGCAAGAATGGTTTTTCCAGCTGTACTCTTGCTGCTGGTAGATTGCCCATTAGCTGTGTATTGGGTCTCGCAGTCATTTTAAAACAAGTCATACATTCCCGTAACACTTTTTTCACTAGTGTTTGTCCAGAAGGTATCCAATATGACAGACGGAGTGTAGCCAGAGTGAGCTGAGTACCCCCGTGTAGAGTTAGTTTGTGAGCTTGTAATATTAGCAGCCTTGCCAAGGGACCCTTTGGGATGATTGCAGGATGTTTTGCTCTGTCTTCGATATTGGCATGTTGAATGCGACCGCCCACCCTGAGGATACCTTCATGATCTATCCACGGCAGTAAAGATTTAATATTGCTGGTTTTTTGAATGCTATTTGTTTTTGACAACTGTTGAATTTCTTCACTGAATGCGTAGTTTTGCGATAGTCTTATGCAGGTATTAGTTGCTTCTCGGAGTTCAGATTCTGCCAAGTTGCCAATCCGTTTTATTTTAGGAAACCTTGTATTGAATGCAAATCGTTGACAGAGTGCAACTATTCTCTGCAGTTTATTGAATGATGAACACCTTTCGAGGATTTTGGGAGACTCTACTGTGGTAGCTACCAAGGATGTGATCTTTCGTTCTTCTTCTAAAGTTGTAGGCTTGATTGTTTAGGGTATACGAATGAGTCTTGCGTTCAGCCATTCAGGCCCATTCCACCACAGTTTAGAAGTCAGCAGTTCCTCAGGGTACATTCTTCTAGATGCGATATCAGCTGGGTTATCTTGTGTTCTAACATGGTTCCAGAGGTCAGCAGAACTATGCTCTTGAATAATGCTTACTCGATTGGCGACGTAAACTGTCCATCTAGTGGGAGGACTTTGAATCCAAGAGAGCACGACAGTGGAGTCTGTCCAGTAATATCGAGTGGCGGTAGTCCAGTTGTGTGCCTTGATGACTTCATCCATTAGCTTTACCAACAGCACGGCTCCGTTAAGTTCAAGTCTAGGTATAGATTGAACCTTCAGTGGAGCAACCTTCGACTTTGCAGCTAGGAGTGTCACGCTTGTTGATGTCACGTTTGTGACTCGAATGTAGACAGTAACAGCATAGGCAGTTGAGGAAGAGTCACGAAAACCATGCAGCTCAAATTGGTGAGAGGGAGTGAATTGTATCCAACGTTTTATACGAAGTTTTTCAAGTTCTGGTAATTGGCTTCGTAGTTTCATCCATTCCTTGATAATAGATGGCTCGGTTGGATCATCCCAACCCTTTTCTTCCAGTTTTTGGAGCGTTGTTTTCCCTATGATAATGCATGGTTGCAACCAACCAATAGGGTCAAATAGTTTTGCAACTTCTGCCAATATACTTCGTTTGGTGAAGGCTTCTTCGTTACTTGGCTTGGTGATTGAGAAGGAAAACTCATCAGCTGCTGGGTGCCATTGAATTCCCAATGTCTTTATATTTTCCGTTACTGCTATGTGTAAGGGAAGTTGTGTTTCTCGTTTCGATACTGGGACTCACTCTAATAGATCTGGATGATTTGAAGACCATTTCCTCAAATGGAACCCTCCCCTATTTAAAAGTCTTTTTAGATCTGCTTGCAGTTGAAGAAGAGTTTCAACCTTGTCTGAGCCTGTTAAGACGTCATCCACGTAAAAGTCTCTCATCAAAGTTTGTGCTGCCTCTGAAAATAAAGAATACTCATCTGCAGCTAGCTGCTGTAGAGTTCTGATTGCCAGATATGGTGCGCATGCAGTCCCGTAAGTAACCGTATTCAGTTGAAAATGCTGGATTGGATCAGTTTTCTTGAGTCGCCATAAGATTCTTTGGAAATGTCGATCCTTTTCATGAATTGAGATCTGCCGATACATTTTCTCGATATCAGCTGCGAATACATACTTGTGTTGTCTCCACTGTACCAACAGATGTAACAAATTGCCCTAAATTGTATGTCCAGTGTGTAGGAGGTCGTTCAGCGATTTTCCCTTTGAACCTTTCTGGGAAGCATTAAATACCACTCTTAGCTTAGTAGTGCTGCTATTCTCTCTTATCACGGCATGATGAGGAAGATAGTACGCTGATGTCATTTTTGTCCGCTCGGCTGGTACCTTTAACATATGACCAAGGTTGATGTATTCCTGCATGAAGTTGCAATATTCTTTGTAAAGAGTTGGGTTTTGCAGGAGTCGTTGTTCTAATTGCCTGAACCTTATAAATGCAATTTTCTTCGTTTCTCCGATGTCAGTGAAGGGATCCATATTATCTTTGAATGGTAAACTTACGGAGTATGTACCGGTTGGGTGCCGCACCATTGTCTGTACATAATGTTCCTCATTTTCTTTCTCCTCTTTTGTCGGGTGCCTTGTTGTTGGAAGCTCTTCAGTTTTCCAGAACTGTCGAAGGGTTTCTTCTAGTCCATGATATGATACGAATGCTCACAATGAAGTTGTTGTCTTGCACGGTACCGACCCAAATAGTACCCATCCAAGCTTTGTCCTTTGAGCGCACGGTTGGCTGGGCAAAAGACCTTGTAGTAAGAGTCTATCATATAAATCTGCTCCAATTAGAATTTCGATATTTGCTGGTTTGTAATACATTGGATCTGCTAAGTCTTGGACACTTAGTCCCTGTGGAGTGTTGGCGGGAACCTTGGTGCATGGTAATGGTGCTGTGATTGTTTTCAGGATCAATGGAGTGAAAATGAGTTTTTCTGATTCCCCATGCTCTGCGTGGACGATTGGGCAGAGTTTTGTCTCTCCTTTGGTTGTGAAGTTTTCTACGGCACCGATTCCACTAATTCTGAGTCTTGATCCTGTACGTTTGGCCTGAAGTAGTTGTACAGCTGACTCGCTGATAGAGGAGCGCTGAGCTCCAGAATCGAGTAATGCTTGGAACGTTAAAATTTATCCGTCTGGACGGCTGACTTGAATTAGTGCCGTTGCTAGAAGCACATAAATTTTGTTTGTGTAGGCACCATGGCCTTGTACCGAGGATGTTGCTGGGACTGGTGCTTGTGTTTGGGTATCTATTCCTTGTGGGTACAAGAGTGTGTTGTGCTTCCTTCCGCAGATTTTGCACCCACGTTTGGATGAACATTTGTTTGCTCTGTGCTGTGTACTGAAGCGATTGAAATCTCGTCGTACTTGATTGCTTGCTTGCTTAAAGGTGTTGCATTCAAACAACTTATGCCCTGCTTTGCACATTTGGCATACCAGCTTCGAGTTCGGCTATGTGGTGTGTACTTTCAATGCTTTAACCTTTGGTTTTCCAGATGATAACGCTTCTAGCATTGAATAACGCTGCTTCAAGAATTCTAAAAATTGATTTAGAGACGGTATTTCACTGGAGTCCGCATTGCTTTTTTGCCATTTCCTTTTCGATTCATCGTCAAGTTTTTGGTTCAGTAGGAATATTGTTGCTAACGAAAAGGAATCTGCATTTAATGTTTTCAAACTGGCTTAAAGCTGTTTCATGGTGTCAAACATATGACGAAGCCCTGATGGATCATTACGAGTGCACTGCTCAATGCTGAAAAACCGCTGCATCATATCTTGGGCGATAATATGATGGTTATCGTATCGCTCGCAGAGATGGTTTATTAACTGCTCTGCCTCCCCTCTGAGTGCACTGCGTAGATATTGTAATTTTTGCACATTTGAGAGCTGTATGCTGTTATGCACCATGCTTTTAAATAGGTCTCGAAAAGCATACCAGTCTGCATAGCTTCCAGCAAATGAAGAAATTTTTATTCGCTCAAGCTTTACGGTTTCCGTTTGAATCTGTGTTGTACCTTCCTTAGAGTAGGTATTTATTTTTGTTTGGAATAAGGTGATATAATCCATCACTACTTCTTCCAAATCCTCGAATTCCTTTATATACTGCTCTAACTTTGCTTTGTCTTCCTTTAATTCTATGCACTATTCTTCATATTTTCCTTCGCATGTAGCCCATGTTGCCTTAAGTTTTTCTATTCTCATCTGAAAATAGGCAAGGCTATGTCTCGATTCACTATCTTTTTTAAAAATAGTAATAAGCCTTTGGATTTGGTTAAAATATGCTTCTTTTTTTTTTTGTGGTAGGGAGGTGAAGGCATTTATGCCCGCCGAGTCTGGCAGTGTGGGACTCCCATGGAGGATACCTTTGGACTACCCACTAAACACCTCCCCTGTCAATCTGAGAACCTAGCCTGGAACCGTTTGACACATTACTTCGGGCCAGGCCTCGTTTTGTTACGCCGTGGGGCGCCTTCAAGCTGGGGAGTCTCTTTCCTAGTGGGAGGGGAGAGGGGAAGAGGAATTGCCAGAAGAGCGATCCCCCAGCCCCAGTGCCTCCGGCTGTTGTGAGTCCCTTTTATATTTTAGGATTGCCCGAGCATAATGTGCCACCTGGTTCCATTTGTCAACCGATTCAAGCATCACCGCAACTATATTATCCGGGGTGAGCTCTCCCGTCTCCCTGTAGAGTTCCCTTCGCAGCCTGGCCCATTTGGTACACGCAAAAAATGTGTGACAGGCATTGTCCTCCTCTCCTGGGCAAAACCGACAATCGGGAGACCGTGACTTGCCGATCTTGTGCAGGTAAGACTGAAAACACCCGTGCCCGCTCAAGAGCTGGGTCAGATAGAAGTCAGTCTCACCATGCCTTCGATTCTGCCACGGTCTCACATCCGGGTTGAGGTGCGCAGTCCACCTTCCCTTCGTGCAATTCCTCCAAGACTGCTGCCAATCGTTGAGCGAGCGTTGTCTCTCCTCGCGGAAAACCATCTCCCTCGCATCCTCGTTTCGGTGCAGGTAAATAGCGTGGCGCTCTCTAGCAAGGAGGGCGACAGGTATCACGCCTGCAATCACTCTCACCGCCGAGTCGGAGACTGTTGGATACGAAGATGCAATTCTCAGTGCTCCTCTTCTCTGTACCTGTGCCAATCGTTTTCGGTATACCTCCTTGCTGAGAGCGTCGCCCCGTACCTCTGCTCCGTACATTGGCACTGACCCTACAGCACTCATCAAGAGGCGTCTTCTTGATAGGCTGGGTTCCCCTACGTTGGCCACAAGTCGACTCAGGGCCGATACTCCCGAAGCAGCCTTCTCAGCCGTTGCCCTGATTTGCTCAGAGAAACTCATCTTCGAGTCGATCAGTAGCCCCAGGTACTTCACCGCTGGCTTCGATTCGACCTGTATATCTCCAATACTGATCATCCTTACTCTAGGGATTCTCTTTTTTGTCAAGATGACCACTTCGGTTTTCTCCAGTGCTAAACTGAGCCCGCGAGCAGTCATCCAGTCCCTCACTCGGCGCATTAGCATACCTAGCCTAAGTTGCGCTTGTTCAATGGTGCATCCGGCGACCAGAGCCGCAATATGATCCGCATAGCCGACCAAGCGCAACTCATCTGGCATCTCAAGTCTCAGTAGCCCGTCGTAAGACACGTTCCACAGGTCCGGACCAAGGATAGATCCCTGGGCAACACCCGATGTAATTTCCATCCTACGTTGGCCCTGTGTCGTGTCGTAGAGCAGGCTTCGGTCCTTTAGGTAGTTCCTCAAAAGCCGCATTAGATATTCTGGAACTTGAAAAGAGTTTTCCAGCTTATCCAGAATATCCACCCATCTAGCGGAGTTGAAGGCATTCCTGACGTCGAGTGTCACCAACAGGACGATCCGTCGCTTGGTGCGACTACATGCCTCTGCCTTTTGGACCGCGTCCACCACCTCTGCAATCGCATCAATGGTAGAACGTCCTGCTCTAAAGCCGTACTGCCGAGGAGATAGGTCCCCAGCAGCACGAATCGCGTCAGTGAGTCTTCCCTTGATGAGTTTCTCTAGCACTTTCCCAGCCGTGTCTAGCATGCATAACGGGCGGTATGCAGACGGCGATTCGGGATTTCCCTTCCTCTTGCTGACCAGCACGAGCCTCGCCACCTTCCATCGTACCGGGAAAACCCCGTCCCGTAGGCAGGCGTTGAATGTGCTGAGCAGCAAGTCAGGACAATGGTGATAAACGAGCTGCAAAACCTTAGCTGGAACACCATCTGGACCTGGAGCCTTCCTCGCTTTCAGGGAGAGGACTGCCTCCTCCAGTTCCAGCTGTGTGAAGAGTGGGCACTCGACTGCTGTTTCACCATGGACAGCGTCAACACGGACGGGATGGGCGGGGAAGAGTCCCCGCACTATCGCGTCCATCTTTTCCGCGTCATGTATACAAGGCTTCCGTAGGGTACCAAGTTTCCCCATGACCAGCTTGTAGCCAAGGCCCCACGGATCCCTATTTACATCGTCCACGAGGTCTTGCCAGCATCGGGCCTTGCTCTTGTTAATAAGCCTGCGAAGATATTTCCTGCCGGACCTGTATGCTGCTAGCCTAGTGTCTGCCTCCTCCCGTGTTCGCGCCCGCTGGGCCTCTCGCCGAAGTTTGTGACACTCGCTTCTTTGTTCGGCGATCTCGTTTGACCACCAGTATACTGGAGGCTTACCATGTCGGGGTCTCCGACGGGGCATGGAAGACTCGCAAGCAGCTATGATGGTACTCATAGTTGAGTTCACCAAGTCCTTGGCTGTAGGCCCTCCACTCCCTGGCGGAGCTCCCAGCAACGGTGCGCCTGCCGTAAGCGCGTCAGCAAACCTCTTGACGTCCATCCTCCCAGTCCTCCATCCGAGGATTGAAGTTTGGGCATATGCACGCAGAGTGGCACCGTCGTGAATCTCAACCGCTATATACTGGTGATCACTAGCCGAGTAGTCCTCTAGTACTCGCCAGTTGTGTACTCTGGGTACCAGGGACTCCGAAGCGAGTGTCACATCGGGTATGGTACCTACGCAACCCCAGCGGCGGAAAGTAGGGGTGTTACCAATATTTAGGACAAAAAGCGCTGTTCTGGCCGCCATGTCCAAGATTTGCTTTCCCCTTGGGTCGGATTGTGGCATACCCCATTCAATGGCTCTAGCGTTGAAGTCTCCCCCGACCAGCATGTGACCCTCTGTGTTCGAGACAGCGTCCGCCAGGGCATCGAGTTTGGTTCGAAAAGATCGCATTGCCTCGTTAGGCGTCAGATAAACACTGAAATATGTTATCCCTGAACACCGCACCCACACAAAACCATCCCCGCGTCCATGGCCCTGCACCTGAAGGCGGGCGCTGTCTCGAACCCAGATAGCCGAGGTATCAGATTTGTCAGGGTACCACGCTTGCGAGTCCTTGTTATGATGTTGCTCGCTCAGCAACAGGAGGTCAGCTTTCTTATCCCTCGCAAACTGCTCAAGTAGGTCCTGGGCGTTTGTGCTTCGGTGCAAATTGACCTGCAGAATACGGATCATTTGAGTATCGATTTGGCTTTAGTTAGGGCCTCCTTGAAAACCCAGCATCTCCCTTCCCCGGCTCATGTTTGAGGTCACCGGGTGCTAGCTTAGCATCCTTGCAAAGAATGCATTTTGCCTTGTTCGTGCACTCCTTCCTTTTGTGCCCCATTTCACCACATTTGTAGCACAGAGATCTCCTGTCGGGTCCCCTACAGCCATACGCGGTTTGTCCGTATTCGAAACATCTGAAGCAGCGGATAGGGATCGCTCTTCTCCGTATCCTGCAGATCACCCAACCTATCTTAATTTTGCCCTTTGCCAGGATTTGCTGGGCGTCTTTATCAGCTAGTTCGACAATAGCCATGCGTTGCCCCCTTGTGTTTTCACGTGTCAATCTTGCCTTGACTTCACTTAAGCTGGGGAACTCCCTCCTAATGGCATCCTCTACTTCAGCTTTGTCCGTGACGCAGTCGAGGTCCCTGATTTCCAGGGTGGCCATTGGTTCGAACGAGGCAACCGTTGCCGCATCTCCGAAAACCTTTTGAACCGCATCACGGAATGCATCTTTGTTTATGGCCTCTGGCCCGAATTCCACCAGCAAGCCACCGGGCCGAGTTGGTCGAACTGCTTTGATGGCAGTTTTGGTGTCGTCTGGCTTGACCGCTCCTTTAATTTCACGGAGGACATCTGCGTAGGTTCGGCCCTTAGTTGGTTTAATAAGCAGTGTCTCTCGCTTTTTGTTTTCTGCGGTATATTGGGGGGTTCTTTGTTCTTCTCGTGGTTGAGCTCTTTGTCTGTTTTTTCTAGGAGTAGCTTTTTGGCCGCATTTTTCGCTGCTTTGTTTCGCACCACATGAAACTCCTCGCCTGGAGTGCCAACTTCGTTTATGGTCTCGTCCTTCCTCCTTTTCTCACGGTCGCCTTCAATTGGGCTACCGGCCATTCTTTTGCTGCTGCTAGGACCCACTGATGCCTCGAGGGAGAGCGTGTCTTTTTGGTGCTTTTCGATTGCAAGCCACCTCCGCCTGTAGTGCGTTATGCGGCCAAAAAGCTCCTCCAGTTCAAGAATGCCATTCTTGACACTCTTGCCTATGTTTTTCTGCACTTCGCAGGCAGCCCTCAGTTGTTTGACGATATTCCCCGCTTTCCGAGTAAGCCGCTCCTCTTCGGCGCGGTCAAGGGCGATTGTGTTATTTGGCGCCACCTCTTGGGAGAGGCCCCCGTTTCCTAGCCCTTTTGCTTCTATCGCTTGGGTCGCGTTTGAAGTGGCGTCGGCCAACGGCAAAACTTCTCCCTCCCCCAGTCTTACACTGGCCTCTGTTGGTGTCGCAGCTTGATCCGGATTGTGTACGTCTTGCACTGGGCGCTCCGGGGTGCGCATAGTCCTTCTACTGCGCCCAAAGGCCGCAATGATGCCAGGTTGCACAACGCACTCTGCCTTCTTTCGTTCGTTAGTCCGTCTGTGGTCTGTCTCCGATGATTTAACCTGCGATGTTGACTTTGACAGTGTTTCTGGGGTTTGCTGCCTCCCCCCGCAATCGGTGACTTGTTTAATCGGTGTTCTTGCCAACAGTGGTTTTTGCCTGAAAGGGTTCTCCATGCTAGCGTCCTGTTTGCTTGTGGTTACATTTGTTGGATGTTTTTGATCTGTTGATTTTATTAGCTCCATTTTATTGGGTCCCCCCTCGGAGCCGCTATCTCCGTTCGTGTGTGGAGTCGCCTTTTTGGTCCCATGGTTATCTTTGCAGAGCAGGGAGGCCATGCGAGGGTTGGCACAAGCCCTTATGGGGACAAGTGCTCAGAGCCAGACCAGCGCTAATCGGGAGTCCGTCTCAACCAAACCTACACCACCAACCCAATGGTGCGAACTTCGAACGTACTCCGAGGCCTGCCAAGGTTTTACCGGGGCGGAGACGGTATGATAGTTGAATTGGAGCCGTTCACACACGAGTTTCACCTCGGCGCTACTGTGCAAAGCAACTAGGTCCAAACCATCACATCCGCCAGCCCAAAGCGTCAATTCCAGTTCGTTGTCCCATATATATGCTTCTTGGCTACTCATTTTGATATGATGTCACCTATCAACTTCTTCCGATGGGGATTTGCCCTGGTCTTTCTTACAAGTCGGAATATGTTTCTGCTTCCAACTCTACTCTAATGTCTTGCAGATCCAAATGTTCAATCCAATAGTTTTTCCTAAATTGAACAAATCCAAATGAGCGCAATTCCCAAATGTTCCTTCAGATTCAATGCTTATTCACCTGAGTCAGAATTGTACCAGTCCAAATCATAATTCTTCAATCCAATGATTGTTTCCAACGCCTAAGTCCGGAATAGCAAAAGTAGAAATGAGTGCAATTCCCAAATGGTGCTGCAGATCGAGATGCTTGCAATCTTTCCTACAACGCCTAAGTACAGAACTGCAAATGACCAAGTAATTGCAATTCCCAAATGTTGCTGAAGATCTGCACAATCCCAAATAGTTCCTTCAGATTCAACGCTTATTCGCCTGAGTCGGAATTGCACAAGTCCAAATCCAAATTCTCCAATCCAATGCCAATAAATAGAAATGAGTGCAATTCCCGAAGGGTGAATCCGGCTCGACGGATCAATGTTCCTGCGTGAAATGAAATGAAATACGATTAGTTCGATTGTTCACATAACAATGTCTTTATTTCATTGATTCGTTCCTTTAAATATGTTATTTTTGCAAATGTGCAATTTGTATCTAGCGCGTGAATATATTTGTTTCCGGCAATTGTTTCCTGCACGTGTAACAAAGTTCAATGTTTTGAAAAATGATTACATCTGAAATTATTCTTAGCATTATTTCAAGCGCGTGTAATTATTTAGCATAAATTAAAAATGTTTACATATAAAATTTGTTCTTAACATTATTTCAAGCACGTGCATGAATTTGCGGACTTAGGATTTATGGGTATTTGAACTTTATCGAAAGATTAATACATTTGGAAATGAATGATTAGCAAGTTTTTACTTATTCCAACAATTGGAATTTTTTACTTATTCTAACAACCAGTACTGATGTATACTCGGCCATCAGCAAGATGCAAATTCTGAAACTTATCAGTTTGAACTTACTCCTTGAGATGTTCGCATCCTGGCTGCCAAAACGCAGACCGCAGAATCAAACCAGTGAGGAGTGAGGCTACCCACTCATTCTGTGAGCAATATCTTGACAACATCCAGTACAACATTATGGGCACCTTTCGGGTGTTGCTGCATAAGCCATTTTAGGCTTGCATGGTTGGTAATGATGGTGAAAGGCATATTCAATACATGCTCTGAATCTCTTCATCTTCGCACCGCAGCTAAGCGTTCCAATTCGGTAATGCTATAGTTGCGTTGAGGACCGTTGAGCACCATTGACATATGTTATATGCGATTGGATGCTCTCCACCCTCATTGTCCTTCTTGAACAAAACACTTCCAATACCCACAGTACTTACATCACATTGAATATAGAAAGGCCTTGTAAAATTGGGATTGGCCAATACTGGAGCGGAAACAGGCAACTGCTTCGCTTTATTGAAGTCACTGTTGGCGGATGTAGATCACTTGAATGAGCGTTTACCCTTAAGCAAATCCGTTAGAGAAGCGGTAACCGAGGCAAAGTTCGTCAAAAAGCATCTGTACTATCCTGCCATACCCATGAACTATCTCACGTCTTTGGCCGTTTGGGGTTCAGGATAGAAAACTATGCCTAAAACCTTCTCCGGGTTGGCACGCAGGATACCATCACTTACTAAAAAGCCAACACATTTGATTCCCCGCAGGGGGAATGCCGGTCGACAAGAGCACTCTTGGAGGCTAGCATTCTTTGGGGAGTTCCACCCCCACGTATCCGAGGAAAATCCGCAGGGGGAATGTCGGTCGACGAGACCACTCTTGGAAGCTAGCATTCTTTGGGGAGTTCCGCCCCCACGTACCCGAGGAAATTCCCGCAGGGAGAAAGCCGGTCGACAAGAACATTCTTGGAGGCTAGCATTCTTTGGGGAGTGCCGCCCCCACGGACCAGAGGATATGGGGGGTGCCGTGAGGTTCGCTCCTGGGATGACAGGTAACTACTTTGATTGTATCTGGACTACGCTTTGGACAACGAACTGGAATTGACGCTTTTGGGCTGGCGGATGTGATGGTTTGCACCTAGTTGCTTTGCACAGTAGCGCCGAGGTGAAACTCGTGTGTGAACGGCTCCAATTCAACTATCATACCGTCTACGTCCCGGTAAAACCTTGGCAGGCCTCGGAGTACGTTCAAAGTTCGCACCATTGGGTTGGTGGTGTAGGTTCGGTTGAGACGGACTCCCGATTAGCGCTGGTCTGGCTCTGAGCACTTGTCCCCATAAGGGCTTGTGCCAACCCTCGCATGGCCTCCCTGCTCTGCAAAGATAACCATGGGACCAAAAAGGCGACTACACACACGAACGGAGATAGCGGCACCGAGGGGGGACCCAAAAAAACTGGAGCAATCAAAAGACCTAAAAAATCCAAAAAGGAAATAAAAAATAATAGCAACGGCGACGCAGCCAACGGTTGCAGCCACGATGTCAACAGTACATCGAGAGCTGTGCTAACCACGAAAAAAATAAAGACTAACACGACGACAGTGACGGTAGACGAAAAACGGAGAACAGCAGACAGTCTGGTGCAGACTGAGATGATGCGAACGCCCGAGCCTCCTACTAAGGAGAAGCGGGAGACTCGGCAGGATGCTTCAGGTGTTCGAGCAGTGGAAGATAACATAAAGAGCACCGAAAATTCGATTGTCACCACTGCGATCGTTTCTAAAGCAACCGATGCAAGGGTCACAAATCCCGACATTGCAACGCCAAATCCAGAAGCAAACGAGGAGATTACGGCACTAAAAGCAATGAGTGACCAGACACCGCGTGATTGTACCGCCACCGTTGAAAATGTGGCGGAAGTACTGCACTCGAAAACGGAACGCGAAAACCTCTCCCAAGGATGGTAGCAAGGTACAATTGCGGCCAAGCGATACGAAGAAGAAAGACTACTTCGAAAAGCGGGAGATGTTCTGAAAAGAATACAAGCTGCATGCGACTCCGCAAAAATTAGCAAAGTAGCAAAGGAAGGGCTCCTTGAACTAGAAGAGCTCCTAGATCGCATAGGGCACTGTCGGAGGAGCTGGTTAAGGGCCGAAGATAAACAGAAGGCTAAAGAGGCGCTTGGGGCGAAATCTAAAGGCGACATGCAGATAGCTCCATCATCAAAAGTCAATAAAAGAATGGCGTCTAGCCCAATCGAAGGAGATCGGGATAAAAGAAGGAAGGAAGAGGCACTTAATGGGCGTGGAGATCCAGATCAGGGGTTCCAGACAGTGCTCACAAAAGGAGCGAAGAAAGCTGCAAAGAAACTCCTTCAAAAAAAGCCAGAAAGTAAAGTTCGTACGGACGCCCAATTAGAAAAAGGACCTGATGCAAAACAGGAGAGGCAGAAGCCCCGACAAAGACCCCGGCAGCAGGCACTGCTTGTAAAGCCCCAAGATGGCTGATCCTACGCGGAGGTACTGCGGAACATCAGGGAAAACGTAAGGCCCGAAGACACCAATACTACCATTAAAGTAGTACGACCAACGCGGTCGGGCCACATACTGGTCGAATTTGGAGCAGAGGCCGGCAATAAAGATGCATTCTGTGACGCAGTAAAGAAAGTCCTCGGCAAAAGCGCAACTATAGCCCCGCTCGAGCCGATGGCAACGATCGAAATACGAGACATAGACTGCGTGACGGATCTGGCCGAGGTAGAAGAGGCCATCAAAAGGGAGTTCCCTAGCGTGGGAAGGATCGAAACGAGACTGACACCAGAAAACAACAGGGGACAACGCATGGCCATAATTGACTTGACCGAAAAGGACGCCGAACAATTCCTGAAGAAGGGCAAAGAACGAATTGGGTGGGTTGTCTGTAGGATACGGCAAAGAGCAAAGCCTCTTCAATGTTTCAAATGCCTTGGTTATGGTCACACCACACAAGTATGCAAAGGTCCCGATAGGAGTTCCCTATGTTACAAATGCGGTGAAATGGGATATATAAGAAAAGAGTGTACGAAGCAGGCACACTGTAGCCTTTGCAAGGATGCTGATCCAAAACTTGATTTTGGACACGTCTTGGGATCAGGAAAATGCCGGGTGTTCCAGGAAGCCCTAGCCAAGGCAAAATCAGAGCTTCGCTAAACCGCATTCCGCAGCCAAACCTACACCGCAGTTCAACCGCCAAAATCTGCTTGAGCAGTTTGCGAGGGACATGAAAGCCGACTTCTTGCTGCTGAGTGGGCAACACCATAATAAAAGTCCTGCATTATGCTACTCTGATGAAACTGGTACTGCCGCTATCTGGGTTCGGAACAGTGACTTTCAAGCGGAGAGTTGTGGACGGGGGGTTGGTTTCGTGTGGGTTCGGTGCTCAGGGATCACCTTCTTTAGTGTGTACCTAACGCCTAACGAGTCGATATCATCTTTCCAAGCCAAGCTTATTGCTTTGGAGGGCGCTGTCTCGAACGCAGAGGGCAGATGGCTCGTTGGGGGCGACTTCAATGCTAAAGCAATCGAATGGGACAAGCCTCAGTGGGATCCGCGGGGAAAACGAATCCTGGAAATGGCGGCCAGGACGGCCCTCGTCGTACTAAACTCCGGAAATACGCCGACTTTCCGCCGTATTGGCTGTGAGGGAACCATACTGGATGTGACATTCGCCTCGGAGTCCTTAGTACGGAGGATACACAAATGGAAAGTATTAGAGGACTACTCAGCCAGTGATCACCAGTGCATTCTGCTTGAGATAAGTGATGATCTCCTGACGTCCGTGCTCTCGGCGTTCCACAACTGGATGGAACATTGGAAGAATGGACGTCGAGAGGCTCGTCAAGGTTCTCACAGCAGGTGAGCCGCTGCAGGGAGCTCCGGAGGGGACGGAAGAACTGGCAGCTCAAGACGTGGTGAACTCTACTATGAGCATAATCACGACTGCTTGCTGCGCTTCTATGCCCCGTCGAAGACCCCGGCACGGCAAGCCCCCAGTGTACTGTTGGTCTACTGAAATCGCTGAAAAGCGGAGGGAGTGTCACAAGCTTCGGCATGAGGCTCAACGGGCGCGGAACCGTGACGAGGCATGCAACCAGGTGGCAGCATATAAGTCGGCCAGGAAATGCCTTCGCAAACTGATCAACAGTAGCAAGGCTCGCTGCTGGCAAGACCTAGTGGACAATGTGAACAAGGCTCCCTGGGGCCTTGGCTACAAGCTGGTCATGGCGAAACTTGGTGCCCTACGGAAGCCTTGTATGCATGACGCGGAAAAGATGGACGCGATAGTGCGGGGACTCTTCCCCGCCCATACCGTCCGTGTTGATGCTGTCCATGGTGAAACAGCAGTTGAGTGCCCACTCTTCACACAGCTGGAACTGGAGGAGGCAGTCCTCTCCCTGAAAGTGAGAAAAGCTCCAGGTCCAGATGGTGTTCCAGCTGAGATGTTGCGGCTCGTCTATCACCATTGTCCTGACTTGCTGCTCAGCACATTCAACGCTTGCCTACGGGACGGGGTTTTCCCGGTACGATGGAAGGTGGCGAGGCTCGTGCTGATCAGCAAGGGGAAGGGAAATCCCGAATCGTCGTCTGCATACCGCCCGTTATGCATGCTAGACACGGCTGGGAAAGTGCTAGAGAAACTCATCAAGGGAAGACTCACTGACGCGATTCGTGCTGCTGGGGACCTATCTCCTCGGCAGTACGGCTTTAGAGCAGGACGTTCTACCATTGATGCGATTGCAGAGGTGGTGAACGCGGTCCAAAAGGCAGAGACATATAGTCGCACCAAGCGACGGATCGTCCTGTTGGTGACACTCGACGTCAGGAATGCCTTCAACTCCGCTAAATGGGTGGATATTCTGGACACGCTGGAAAACTCTTTTCAAGTTCCAGAATATCTAATGCGGCTTTTGAGGAACTACCTTAAGGACCGAGGCCTGCTCTACGACACGACACAGGGCCAACGAAGGATGGAAATTACATCGGGTGTTGCCCAGGGATCTATCCTTGGTCCGGACCTGTGGAACGTGTCTTACGACGGGCCACTGAGACTTGAGATGCCAGATGAGTCGCGCTTGATCAGCTATGCGGATGATGTTGTGGCTCTGGTCGCCGGACGCACCGTTGAACAAGCGCAACTTAGGCTAGGTATGCTAATGCACCGAGTGAGGGACTGGATGACTGCTCGCGGGCTCAGTTTAGCACTGGAGAAAACCGAAGTGGTCATCTTGACAGAAAAGAGAATCCCTAGAGTAAGGATGATCAGTATTGGAGATATACAAATCGAATCGAAGCCAGTGGTGAAGTACCTGGGGCTACTGATCGACTCGAAGATGAGTTTCTCTGAGCAAATCAGGGCAACGGCTGAGAAGGCTGCTTCGGGAACATCGGCCCTGAGTCGACTAATGGCCAACGTAGGGGGACCCAGCCCATCAAGAAGATGCCTCTTGATGAGTGCTGTAGGGTCAGTGCCAATGTACGGAGCAGAGGTACGGGGCGACGCTCTCAGCAAGGAGGTATACCGAAAACGATTGGCACAGGTACAGAGAAGAGGAGCACTGAGAATTGCATCTTCGTATCCAACAGTCTCCGACTCGGCGGTGAGAGTGATTGCAGGCGGATACCTGTCGCCCTCCTTGCTAGAGAGCGCCGCGCTATTTACCTGCGCCGAAACGGGGATGCGAGGGAGATGGTTGTCCGCGAGGAGAGACAGCGCTCGCTTAACGATTGGCAGCAGTCTTGGGGGAGTTGCACGAAGGGCAGGTGGACTGCGCGCCTCATCCCGGATGTGAGGCCGTGGCTAAATCGAAGGCATGGTGAGACTGACTTCTATCTGACCCAGCTTTTGAGCGGGCACGGGTGTTTTCAGTCTTACCTGCACAAGATCGGTAAGTCACGGTCTCTCGATTGTCGGTTTTGCCCAGGAGAGGAGAGCAATGCCTGTCACACATTTTTTGCGTGTACAAAATGCATCAGGCTGCGAAGAGATCTCTACAGGGAGACGGGAGACCTTACCCCGGATAATATAGTTGCGGTGATGCTCGAATCGGTTGACAAATGGAACCAGGTGGCACATTATGCTCGGGCAGTCCTAAAATATAAAAGGGACTCACAGCAGCCGGAGACACTGGGGCTGGGGGATCGCTCTTCTGGCATTTCCTCTTCCCCTCTCCCCTCTCACTAGGAAAGGGAATCGCCAGCTTGAAGGCACCCCACGGCGTAACAAAACGAGACCTAGCCCGAAGTAATGTGTCAGATGGTTTCAGGCTAGGTTCTCAGATTGACAGGGGAGGTGTTTATTGCGTAGTCCAAGGGTTTTCTCCATGGGAGTCCCACACTGCCAGACTCGGCGGGCGTAAATGCCTTCACCTCCCTTCCACAAAAAAAAAACACATTTGATTTCCTTCTAAACTAACGTGCTTTTTTCAACATCGATGGTCAAGTTGGCGTCACTGAACAGTTTTGCAACAGTACTCGGGAGCTCCAAATGCTCATCAGATTTTGAGCTTGTAATAAGCAGTTCATCTAGGTAAACAAATACCTTGTCCTGCAGCTCATATGTATTAACCACCACATCGTTGGGAGAGCATTGCATAAACCAAACAGCATGACATTGAAATGGTACAAGGACCTGCTAGGAACAGCAATGGCTGGTTTTTCCTTACTTGCTGCAACCAACGGAATTCTCCAAAAGGCATCCTTCAGGTCCAAGCTAGTAATAAACCTTGTGCTCTGCAACCGTGCCAAAAGACCTCCAATCAGCGGCAATGGAGAAACATCCTTCATGATCACCTCGTTGAGGTGTCTAGTTTCAAGCTATAAACGTACTTTGCCGGTCTATCTGACAAGGGAGAGCTCTAAGAACTCTGACTTTCCTCTATTACTCCCGAAGATAATATACAATTGAGTTTGTCATACAACAGTTTCTGTATAACCGACGAGATAGCAGAATGCCGCTCGTTAATGGGTCGAGCAGAACCAGTGACAATGTGATGAGACTGGTCCTAACTAAGTTTTCTCTTTATACGATGGAAACTGTTGTTTGATGAAGTCTAGTCAACGCTGATCTTTTGGGCACAACAGATGGAATTCAGGACTTGGAGGCTCTGTAGCTGCTTCGATAGCGTTGAGCTGGATTGGTACTATTTTGAAGAGATCCCAGAAGTCAATTCTAAGATACATTGCATGTGTCAAGGAAAGCATTACTTGAAATCTCATCAGTTTGCTGGTTTTGTTAAACCGCACCAATGTGGTGACGTATCCCAGAACTGAATCCTTGTGCACTGATGCAGTCTGGACCTGAGCATGCATGGAATGCGTATGCAAGTCCAACTTCGTCACTAGATCCAAGGTTCCAGTTCCAAGAATACTGATACTGGCTATACTATCAAGCAAGTCCGCCAGGAGTTGCAACAATTGACTCCATGCAGGCACGCTTCAAGAAATTTGGTTGATCCCAACCAACACCCGCACTTCCACAGTTCACCACTGTCATACCCGATGAGGACTGTTATACATAAATTCAGCACGGTGAGCACCACTGCCACTGCGGCGAACCACGTTATCAAAAACGTATACTTAAACAAACTCAATCAAAACTGAAAAGCCTCAAACTTGATCACAAGTTCATCATTTAAAATATAATTAAACATCAAAACTTTCTACATAAACAAGAAAAATAATAATTACCCTGGAAAACACAAGTTGGGCACTCCAGGTACTCAGTCCAACAAATCTTACAATTAAATTAAAAACTGTAATAATTAAAAACAGTGAAAACTTTCAACAAAAAAAAACAAAACAAAATTAAAATCAGCAAAACCATAATCTACATAGTTTGGGCGCCATTCTGTTCCAAAGCAATAAATGGTGCTATTAAAAGTGAAATAAAACAACAAAAACAAACTTGGGCGCTATTCTGTAACAACCACGGAAGTCACCATAGTTGCAGACATTAATTTGTAGTAGAGGGAGTGCATAACCCGACGTGGCATGCTGAGGTCGGCTACCACTCAGCCGTGTCGCGGGTCGTCCGGGGTCCTCTCTGCTCGTGCTGACCCACTCTACACATAAAAACCTACATGAAGGGAAACGGACGGGAGAGGAGGAGGACATTCTGAGAGATGAAAAATTTGTTTTTCAAAATGGACATGGCCGTGTATTTTAAATAAGAAGAAAAATAAAACGACTCAATAGAAAAGTATAGTAAACAAGTTAATCCCTTTTTTATAAAACTGAAATAATTTCAAGTATTATACTAGACAAACTAAAATCAAATTATTACGTACCAAGCGGAAGAAGTAAACTCAAAATAGAATGTAAAAAAAAACATTACAATAATACTGAAGGGTTTTCCAATAAGAGGTGTTATTTTGAATTACCCGCTATTTCGGTAGAAGTCACTTTTGAATCTGTCATTTTTTGACATTTGACAAGTAAAAACTACACCATAACTAAAAGTGGAACAATATATGCTTCAACAGTGCATTAAAATTATTAAAATTCACTATAAAAATGGTGAAAATTTGGCAGAGACGGTTCGTAAAACTCGAACATTTTTGGCTCGTCGTGAAGCACCTTGTTGGACCGCAATACAGAAATTAGTGGGAAACTTCGAGCTGTTGGGACAACTTAGTGATGTGAAGAATAAAACCCGTGCACGTCACTAAAGAGCAGCTGAGAATATTGCTGCTGTAGCCAAAAGTGTTGAAGAAAATCCAGGTTTGTCCATTCCTCGTTTTTCTTTGGAATTAGGCATTCCACAAAAGTCATTACACCGTATTTTGCATAAAGATTTGGGTCTTAAGACTTAAAAGTTCAATTAACAGAAGAATTCAAGCTGGTCAATCATCAACAACGTCGTGTTTTTACTGATTGGGTCCTTGAAATACATGAAAATGATCCGGATTTCCATCGGAAAATCATCTTGAGTGATGAGGTCCATTTCCACCTCGGTGGCTTCGTCAATAAGCAAAATTGTCACATCTGGGTCGCGGAAAATCCAAGAGTTATTGTTGAAAAGCCTCTCTATTCTCAACGTGTGATGTTTGGTGCGGTTTATGGTCCAGCGGGGTCATTGAAGTTTACTTTTTCGAAAATGAGGCTGGAGCAACAGTTACGGTGAATGGATTGTGCTATCGAGAGATGATTCATGATTTTTATGGCTGAAATTGGATGAAATTGATCTTAACAACATTTACTTTCAACAAGATGGCACTACGTGGCACACAAGCAACGAAACCATTGATTTTTTGCGAGAAAAGTTTCCGGACCGTGTTATCTCTCGAAGAGGTGGTCACAATTGGCCACCGAGATCTTGTGATTTAACACCCTGTGGCGTCTTCCTTTGGAGTCATGTGAAGAGAAACGTCTATGCCAACAGCCCAGTGTCGATTCAAGACCCCAAAGATGGAGGCTAGCATTCTTTGGGGAGTTCCGCCCCCACGTACCCGAGGAAATTCCCGCAGGGAGAAAGCCGGTCGACAAGAACATTCTTGGAGGCTAGCATTCTTTGGGGAGTGCCGCCCCACGGACCCGAGGATATGGGGGGTGCCGTGAGGTTCCCTCTTATTGTATCTGGACTACGCTTTGGACAACGAACTGGAATTGACGCTTTGGGCTGGCGGATGTGATGGTTTGGACCTAGTTGCTTTGCACAGTAGCGCCGAGGTGAAACTCGTGTGTGAACGGCTCCAATTCAACTATCATACCGTCTACGTCCCGGTAAAACCTTGGCAGGCCTCGGAGTATGTTCGAAGTTCGCACCATTGGGTTGGTGGTGTAGGTTCGGTTGAGACGGACTCCCGATTAGCTCTGGTCTGGCTCTGAGCACTTGTCCCCATAAGGGCTTGTGCCAACCCTCGCATGGCCTCCCTGCTCTGCAAAGATAACCATGGGACAAAAAGGCGACTACACACACGAACGGAGATAGCGGCTCCGAGGGGGGACCCAATAAAATGGAGCAAACAAATGAAACCACAAGCAAACAGGATGCTAGCACGGAGAACCCTTTCAGGCACAAACCGCTGTTGGCAAGAACACCGATAAAACAAGTCACCGATTGCGGGGGGAGGCAGCAAACCCCAGAAACACTGTCAAAGTCAACATCACAGGTTAAATCATCGGAGACAGACCACAGACGAACTAACGAACGAAAGAAGGCAGAGTGCGTTGTGCAACCTGGCATCATTGCGGCCTTTGGGCGCAGCAGAAGGACTATGCGCACCCCGGAGCGCCCAGTGCAAGACGTACACAATCCGGATCAAGCTGCGACACCAACAGAGGCCAGCGTAAGACTGGGGGAGGGAGAAGTTTTGCCGTTGGCCGACGCCACTTCAAACGGGGGGCCTCTCCCAAGAGGTGGCGCCAAATAACACAATCGCCCTTGACCGCGCCGAAGAGGAGCGGCTTACTCGGAAAGCGGGGAATATCGTCAAACAACTGAGGGCTGCCTGCGAAGTGCAGAAAAACATAGGCAAGAGTGTCAAGAATGGCATTCTTGAACTGGAGGAGCTTTTTGGCCGCATAACGCACTACAGGCGGAGGTGGCTTGCAACCGAAAAGCACCAAAAAGACACGCTCTCCCTCGAGGCATCAGTGGGTCCTACCAGCAGCAAAATAATGGCCGGTAGCCCAATTGAAGGCTCACGGTCGCCTTCAATTGGGCTACCGGCCGATGGAAGGACGAGACCATAAACGAAGTTGGCACTCCAGGCGAGGAGATTCATGTGGTGCGAAACAAGGCAGCGAAAAAAGCGGCCAAAAAGCTGCTCCTAGAAAAAATAGACAAAGAGCTCAACCACGAAAA
Source organism: Odontomyia ornata (assembly GCA_963969285.1). Classification (NCBI taxonomy): domain Eukaryota; kingdom Metazoa; phylum Arthropoda; class Insecta; order Diptera; family Stratiomyidae; genus Odontomyia; species Odontomyia ornata. The sequence continues at coordinate 56,542,090 of OZ017743.1, read as the reverse complement.
GAACAAAGAACCCCCCGATATACCGCAGACAACAAAAAGCAAACCGCGGCGCAAACCCTTGCGAGAGGCACCGCTTATTAAACCCACTAAGGGCCGAACCTACGCAGATGTCCTCCGTGAAATTAAAGGAGCGGTCAAGCCAGACGACACCAAAACTGCCATCAAAGCAGTTCGACCAACCCGGACCGGTGGCTTGCTGGTGGAATTTGGGCCAGAGGCCACAAACAAAGATGCATTCCGTGACGCGGTTCAAAAGGTTCTTGGAGATGCGGCAACGGTTGCCTCGCTCGAACCAATGGCCACCCTGGAAATCAGGGACCTCGACTGCGTCACGGACAAAGCTGAAGTAGAGGATGCCATTAGGAGGGAGTTCCCCAGCTTAAGTGAAGTCAAGGCAAGATTGACACATGAAAACACAAGGGGGCAACGCATGGCTATTGTCGAACTAGCTGATAAAGACGCCCAGCAAATCCTGGCGAAGGGCAAAATTAAGATAGGTTGGGTGATCTGCAGGATACGGAGAAGAGCGACCCCTATCCGCTGCTTCAGATGCTTCGAATACGGACACACCGCGTATGGCTGTAGGGAATCCGACAGGAGATCTCTGTGCTACAAATGTGGTGAAAAGGGGCACACAAGGAAGGAGTGCACGAACAAGGCAAAATGCATTCTTTGCAAGGATGCTAAGCTAGCACCCGGCGACCTCAAACATGAGCCGGGGACAGGGAGATGCTGGGTTTTCAAGGAGGCCGTAACTAAAGCCAAATCGATACTCAAATGATCCGTATCCTGCAGGTCAATTTGCACCGAAGCACAAACACCCAGGACCTACTTGAGCCGTTTGCGAGGGATAAGAAAGCTGACCTCCTGTTGCTGAGTGACAAAACTGGTACCTCGGCTATCTGGGTTCGAGACAGCGCCCGCCTTCAGGGGCAGGGCCATGGACGCGGGGATGGTTTTGTGTGGGTGCGGTGTTCAGGGATAACATATTTCAGTGTTTATCTGACGCCTAACGAAGCAATGCCATCTTTTCGAACCAAACTCGATGCCCTGGAGGACGTTGTCTCGATCACAGAGGGTCACATGCTGGTCGGGGGAGACTTCAACGCTAGAGCCATCGAATGGGGTATGCCACAATCCGACCCAAGGGGAAAGCAAATCTTGGACATGGCGGCCAGAACAGCGCTTTTGTCCTAAATACTGGTAACACCCCTACTTTCCGCCGCTGGGGTTGCGTAGGAACCATACCCGATGTGACACTCGCTTCGGAGTCCCTGGTACCTAGAGTACACAACTGGCGAGTACTAGAGGACTACTCGGCTAGTGATCACCAGTATATAGCTGTTGAGATTCACGACGGTGCCACTCTGCGTGCATATGCCCAAACTTCAATCCTCGGATGGAGGACTGGGGGATGGACGTCGAGAGGTTCACTGACGCGCTTACGGCAGGCGCACCGTTGCTGGGAGCTCCGCCAGGGAGTGGAGGGCCTACAGCCAAGGACTTGGTGAACTCAACTATGAGTACCATCATAGCTGCTTGCGAGTCTTCCATGCCCCGTCGGAGACCCCGACATGGTAAGCCTCCAGTATACTGGTGGTCAAACGAGATCGCCGAACAAAGAAGCGAGTGTCACAAACTTCGGCGAGAGGCCCAGCGGGCGCGAACACGGGAGGAGGCAGACACTAGGCTAGCAGCATACAGGTCCGGCAGGAAATATCTTCGCAGGCTTATTAACAAGAGCAAGGCCCGATGCTGGCAAGACCTCGTGGACGATGTAAATAGGGATCCGTGGGGCCTTGGCTACAAGCTGGTCATGGGGAAACTTGGTGCCCTACGGAAGCCTTGTATACATGACGCGGAAAAGATGGACGCGATAGTGCGGGGACTCTTCCCCGCCCATCCCGTCCGTGTTGACGCTGTCCATGGTGAAACAGCAGTCGAGTGCCCACTCTTCACACAGCTGGAACTGGAGGAGGCAGTCCTCTCCCTGAAAGCGAGGAAGGCTCCAGGTCCAGATGGTGTTCCAGCTGAGGTTTTGCAGCTCGTTTATCACCATTGTCGTGACTTGCTGCTCAGCACATTCAACGCTTGCCTACGGGACGGGGTTTTCCCGGTACGATGGAAGGTGGCGAGGCTCGTGCTGGTCAGCAAGAGGAAGGGAAATCCCGAATCGCCGTCTGCATACCGCCCGTCATGCATGCTAGACACGGCTGGGAAAGTGCTAGAGAAACTCATCAAGGGAAGACTCACTGACGCGATTCGTGCTGCTGGGGACCTATCTCCTCGGCAGTACGGCTTTAGAGCAGGACGTTCTACCATTGATGCGATTGCAGAGGTGGTGAACGCGGTCCAAAAGGCAGAGGCATATAGTCGCACCAAGCGACGGATCGTCCTGTTGGTGACACTCGACGTCAGGAACGCCTTCAACTCCGCTAGATGGGTGGATATTCTGGATACGCTGGATAACTCTTTTCAAGTTCCAGAATATCTAATGCGGCTTTTGAGGAACTACCTTAAGGACCGAGGCCTGCTCTACGACACGACACAGGGCCAACGAAGGATGGAAATTACCTCGGGTGTTGCCCAGGGATCTATCCTTGGTCCGGACCTGTGGAACGTGTCTTACGACGGGCTACTGAGACTTGAGATGCCAGATGAGTTGCGCTTGGTCAGCTATGTGGATGATATTGCGGCTCTGGTCGCCGGACGCACCGTTGAACAAGCGCAACTTAGGCTAGGTATGCTAGTGCGCCGAGTGAGGGACTGGATGACTGCTCGCGGGCTCAGTTTAGCACTGGAGAAAACCGAAGTGGTCATCTTGACAAAAAAGAGAATCCCTAGAGTAAGGATGATCAGTATTGGAGATATACAAATCCAATCGAAGCCAGCGGTGAAGTACCTGGGGCTACTGATCGACTCGAAGATGAGTTTCTCTGAGCAAATCAGGGCAACGGCTGAGAAGGCTGCTTCGGGAATATCGGCCCTGAGTCGACTTATGGCCAACATAGGGGGACCCAGCCCATCAAGAAGATGCCTCTTGATGAGTGCTGTAGGGTCAGTGCTACTGTACGGAGCAGAGGTATGGGGCGACGCTCTCAGCAAGGAGGTATACCGAAAACGATTGGCACAGGTACAGAGAAGAGGAGCACTGAGAATTGCATCTTCGTATCCAACAGTCTCCGACTCGGCGGTGAGAGTGATTGCAGGGGTGATACCTGTCGCCCTCCTTGCTAGAGAGCGCCGCGCTATTTACCTGCGCCAAAACGAGGATGCGAGGTAGATGGTTTTCCGCGAGGAGAGACAATGCTCGCTCAACGATTGGCAGCCGTCTTGGAGGAATTGCACGAAGAGAAGGTGGACTGCGCGCCTCATCCCGGATGTGAGACCGTGGCCAAATCGAAGGCATGGTGAGACTGACTTCTATCTGACCCAGCTTTTGAGCGGGCACGGGTGTTTTCAATCTTACCTGCACAAGATCGGCAAGTCACGGTCTCCCGATTGTCGGTTTTGCCCAGGAGAGGAGGACAATGCCTGTCACACATTTTTTGCGTGTACCAAATGGGCCAGGCTGCGAAGGGAACTCTACAGGGAGATGGGAGAGCTCACCCCTGATAATATAGTTGCAGTGATGCTCGAATCGGTTGACAAATGGAACCAGGTGGCACATTATGCTCGGGCAGTCCTAAAATATAAAAGGGACTCACAACAGCCGGAGGCACTGGGGCTGGGGGATCGCTCTTCTGGCAATTCCTCTTCCCCTCTCCCCTCCCGCTAGGAAAGGGACTCCCCAGCTTGAAGGCGCCCCACGGCGTAACAAAACGAGACCTGGCCCGAAGTAATGTGTCAAACGGTTCCAGGCTAGGTTCTCAGATTGACAGGGGAGGTGTTTAGTGGGTAGTCCAAAGGTATCCTCCATGGGAGTCCCGCACTGCCAGACTCGGCGGGCATAAATGCCTTCACCTCCCTACCACAACAAAAAAAAGAAAAAGGTGGAATTCGTGAGGCTATCGAGGACATAGGGCAGCCACTTTTCGATTTGGTTATGGAAAATTTCATGAAAAGGATATGGTCCTGTAAGCGTGATCGTGGTGGTCATTTGCCTGATGTTATTTTTTACTATTAACGACATACCTTGTTCTTTATAATGAAATAAACATCTGATCATTTATATTAAAAAATGGCATTTTTCTTCTAATATCAAAAAACACCTCTTATTGGAAAGCCCTGTAGAATAGAAAGAAAAATATGTTCATTACTTACCCCTCTCCTGGCTGCGGAGCACTCTGCAATGAGTGGGAGAAACTTAATTTTTATTTTTATATGGAAACAAAGTGACTAAATCACCATTCAATAGTTTTTTCAAATTACTCTAAAGTGTCTTCTTCCATGAAATTTTTCCACCGCAGTTCTAATATTCACCGTTCAGTAAATATTTTAATCAAACGAATTCAACCGAGATAACCAAATTCATCTTATTCCAAATCAATATAACTTCAATCCCTTCTTTTACTTTTTTGTTTGTTTTTTATTTAACAATTTCGTTTTGAATTTAACACTTCTATCAGTCGAGTGTCTATCCCTGCACCCTGCGCCGGCAACTGGACTTATTAATTCCTTTCCATTACTTTTTCATAGAGCTATCCCTTGGTTTGGATTCAGCGTGTCTACACTTCTACCACCATCACCTAACCATAAGTTATAATGTGAATACTTAATATTTGGGTCATTTCATTGTTTTTCCGATAATTTATTGCGCTCGTAACATGAATATCATATTCTTTGTTTTCCGTAATAACCCGCAAAATTGACCTTTATTTTCACAATTCACGCACTTGTCCTTACCCACCAAAAACCTCTCATCCTCAAAACCAAATGTAGCCTCCGCTTCTCAACCATCATCATCCAAAAATTTAATCCAAAATTGCCCCAATCCCCAATCCCTTACTTCCCAATTACCGCTGCTACGCCGAGATAACGTAATCGAAGTTCAAGACACTTCGATTCGGTTACCCACACATCTTTTCCATTTCGACAAGTGCAAGAATTTCCATTTGCATATATGGCGATTTGCATAACCATAAAAGCGTTTAGTTATATGCAAATCGTCAAACACACGGAAACAATTGCTTTTGACGATATTGAAAACAGTGTTCCTGCGTTCAGGGGAACTTGATCCCAGGGTCCCAGTTGACCCCCGATTGAGAGTTCACGACACTAGTACCAGAGCCACCTGCTGATAATTTCGCACTCATCAAATAACAAATAAATTTGTATGCCGACGTGGATGTCGTTACAGTGGGCATAATACCGAAGATTGTTGTTTTTGAGAAAGAATAAAATTTGTTAGTAGGAAGTAGGAAATGGTATTTTGTTAGCAAAAAGTGTAGAATGAAACTTAGCTAATGGGAAGTAATGAATGAAATTTTGTTAGTGGGAAAGATAAGATTGTTATTATTATTCGTTTTTTTTGTAGTTAAAAATAGAATAGAAAACGTAAAATAAATAAAAATAAATAAACGAAGAAAAAAGTATGCGTGCCCAAAACAAGGTGGAGATGATAAGTAAGCAATTTGAACTTGTGAATGGAAGAATGCCACTACGGGCAGAATTTACAAAAGTTGTCTATTGCCTTGTTGAGTTTTTCTATAACATGCTTCTGTTATATAGGATGTCTTAGAATTATCTTTATCCATCCATCTGCTACCTCAGAATTCCGCCGACATTCACTATCCTCTAATCATGGAAGCAATGCTTATAATATTCAAAGTCATATCAAATACTTTTTCTCTTGCTCCTGTGACAAAAATTGATGTATTCCTAAATTCTAGTAGATCTCTACCTCTATTGTTGGGATCTGTGCTGCCTCGCAATTGATTGTATGCATTGCCATTACATCTAACTAGAATAGTCAGGCTCGCTCTCTAATATTCTAGCAGCTTTTGAGCTTCCAACTGAGGAATATATTCAATGTTTGCAGGAAAGCATGCTAATGCAACAACTATGTGGCGAGTGTTACCGTCTATTGAAACAAAACGTTTTATAGTAACTGAGTCTCACGCCCTAAATTCCAAAAGATGCATATAGTTTGTGATTTTCCTGATCATGACTCCCGCATTGAGTGGGTCGTATCCCATACTTGCAATCAATTTGAAGTCCCGGGTATTTAACTTTCAGATTTGGCTTACATGGGTCGAAACTTAGTGGATGTTTGCTAAAATCTAAATGTTCCTTTATGAATATTCTGGCCAGAACCACAGAGGCAGCGCTGGCATATTAAAGATTCACCTGGACTATACAGGTACTTCCCTGCTTATTGCTAAGAATACTTCGCTCGCAACTTGATCTGAGCTACTGTGCTCTTCATTGTTGGAACTGATCTTAAGAATAGAGGGATCGAGTTCCTTCGGTTATTTAGTCCAAATCTCGTTTTCCAGATTCAGCTGCGTAGGCAGTGTGGCCTTTAATGTGGTTATTAAAGGTGAGAACTAGCTTTTTATCTTGAAATATTTTTAGATAGAACTACGTACTACTACTACTGGCATCGATTAGTTGGAAAGTAATATAAAATCACTAACAATGTGGAAATAGGAGAGCTCTCCCCGGATAGACCGATGGGGGAGACGCTTGAAACGGTTGATAAATGGAACCAAATGGTACATTATGCGAGGCTAATCCTAAAAGATAAAAATGTTCACAGCTGCTGAGGGCGTTGGGGTTAGGGGATCAAGTTTCTAGCAATCCCTCTTCAGCCTGGTATGGTCACTATAATGAGTCACATGGAAACCTGACTATTAACAATAACTTCGTTTAAAAAATAAAATTGCCAGCAAACTTTATAAAAATAGTTTATCCATTTATTCTATCCGCATATATAATCTCTACTTTTAGATAATTGCTTTCTATAGATATTAATTTGACTGTGGAATATCATGAAAAAAGGAAATCCAATATCATGACAAAATTTTGAAGATCTCATTGCTTCAAATTATCAAAATATTTTCGGAGAAATTCCTCCCTACTTATGTTGTTACTTCATTTTCATATCTGATCAAATAAACTTAAAGCCATACAGAGTGGTAAGAACAATAAGAAATTATTTTCATAAATAAATTTATCAAAAACTAGTACACTGTTCATTACGCCGAACGATTAAATTTGCTTAAGGATTGGAAAGCCAATTTATAGTTATAAGGAATGTCAATTAGGTTAATAAAAAGATGAAATATTGCTTTTCGATATTAATTGACTTAAACTAAGCCGCAACTCCAGGCTTCCGAAGTAATAAGCGCCTTTTATTGGCTAACAGACCCAAGCCTTTGGTTGGTTGTTCTGATGATATTTCAATTATATGCTCAGAGGCTGCCTCTTTGTGTGTATCTTCATTTTCTTCGGCAAGATTGTCATTCTCATTGATTTCCGATTTTGTGCTTTCGCTTTCATTTGGGGCTTCTGTAAACCAAGCAAAACATAGTGCAAAAATGTTGCAAAAAATAAAAAAGTTTACCTGTTGTTGTCGATGAAGCTCCTATACGTTTCCTGCCTATGAGCGGATTTGGTTTTCGCACAATCGCTGAAGCTGGAGATTTAGATGATTTTTGTGTAGGTAGAACCTTTGTTTTACTTTTTAAGCGATTAAGTCCAACTGGTTGTGAGCCCTGAGCTGGTTTCTCTTCAGTTAAATTGACAGGTGATGTATCTTCATGTGCTGGGTTACTGGCTGTATCATTGTTGGAGTCATCAGCACTTAGCTCAACATCGGCAGTATTCTCCTTGGGAAGGTGTGATCCACTGGTTGGCTTAAGAGGAGAAACTCTACCACGGGGAAGCAAACGATTTGCTCCTGCTGGGCGACCCAAGTTAAATCGAGACGGTCGTGTAAGTGACACCGAAGGTGTACTGAACTTTTCTTCATCTAATTTGTTTTCAGTTTCAGATACAGATGGCGGATGTGCTGTTGTCACGCGTGCACGTCCACGAAGGTTAAGCGAAGGTCTATTTCTTGAAGTTTTAGGCGTGGTTGACAAAAATTTCGTTTCGATTGTATTTTCTTCATTTGACTTTTCAGTGGTCGATGTACTACCGCGGAGGTTAAAACGGTTTCTTGCTGAAAATTTATATTCGTGAAAAGATCATCACAAGAAAGAAAATACACTTGTATTACTTCTACCACGCAGGGTTGATGAAGACGACGATTGAGGTTTGACATCTTGCTTAACAACCTCCTCATTAACTCCCTCCTTTTGGTTTTTGCTTGGGCGTGACACTCGCCCACTTCCAAATGAAGGGCGGC
>OZ017743.1:56363797-56523797 GCA_963969285.1 Odontomyia ornata | reverse complement strand
GTCTCGTTTAAATACTGAAAGTTCAGGGTCACGCTCTGTTTCTTTTGATATGGTTGTAGCCGTAATTGATAATGTTGATATTTCGTTTATTGTTTGATCTTGAATATTTTGAATTTCCTCATCTAAAAAATGTTTAAAATTTGATTTATCGTTAATTGGTGCTCTCGATAGACAGTCTACATTGACGTTATTTTCGGCATTACGATGTTGTATCTGATAATTAAACCCTTGCAAAAATGATGCATATCTGAGAAGTCTAGCTGAAGTCATAGCTGGTGTTTTTGCATTTTGATGGAAAATTCTAGATAATGGGCGATTATCTGTCAACAAGGTAAATTCTCTTCCATACAAATACATAAAAAATTTGTCAACAGCGAAAATTATTGCTAAAGCTTCTCTGTCTAATTGACTGTAATTTTGTTCTGCTTTTGTCAACGCTCTTGAAACAAATGCAACAGGACGTTCATTTCCATCAACAATGTGGGACATTACTGCTGCTATTCCTGTTGGGCTTGCATCGCAGGCCAACGTAACCGGTAAGTTTGGATCGTACGGAACTAAAACTCTATCTTCCTGTATTTCTGATTTCAGTTTTTGAAAAGCTTGTTCACATCTCGGTGTCCATATACATTTTTTATTTTTTTCTAGAAGCTGACGTAAAGGAAAAGTTTTTGTTGAAAGGTCTGGAAGAAATTTCGCGTAATATGTTATCATCCCGAGGAATCTTCTTGTGTCTTCCATGTTTTGTGGACGCGGTAGGTCTACTATGGCACGTATTTTATCTGGACATTTTAATATTTTGTTGTAACTGATGACATAACCTAGATATTTGATCTGTTGTTTGAAATATTCGCACTTTTTCTCATTTACATGTAAATTATATTTGCTTAATCTTTGAAAACATTTTATTAACCGATGCTCACATTCCGCTAGAGTTGATCCATAGATGACAATATCATCGAAATAGGAAATTGTTCCTTCAAGGCCTTGTAGAATTTGGTCCAAAATACGATTGAATTCATTTGGTGCAGTCTTGATACCAAAAGATAACCTATTAAATTGATACGTTCCTCGGTGTGTGGAAATGGTTTGTATTTCTTTGCTCTGCTCATCAACCATTACATGTAAATACGCCTTGTATAAATCGAGCTTACAAAAATATTTTGCGCTTTTTAATTTGTTAAAAATTTCGTCGATTCTACGAATTGGATAGTGCGCTGCCTCTAGTTGAGGATTTACAGCCACCTTATAGTCGACGCAAAGTCGAACATTGCCATCGGCTTTGGGTATTACAACCAATGGTGAACCCCAGTTGCTTGTATTTACTTTTGTTATTATACCGTCTTTTTCTAAATTATCTAACTCACGTTCAACTTTTTCCCGTAGAGCGAAAGGTACTTGTCTTTCTTTCAAAAATACTGGTGCTGCTCCGTCTTTTAACTTTAAACTACAAACTAAATTCGGAATACATCCCACCTTTTCTTCAAAAATATCAGAAAATTGTTGCTTTATTTTTGATATTGAATTGATCTTATCAACAGCATGTTGATCGATTTCTATTTGGTCGATTTCTGATAAATTAATTTTCAAGTGGCGAATCCATACACGTCCTAAAAGTGCTGAACGATCTGCGGCTACAACGTACAAATCTTCTTTAGAGGTTTCGCCTTTATATTTCACATTTACACTCACTACACCCAATGGCATAAAAACGTCACCCGTGTATGATCGAAATGCTATGTTAGTTCTTCCTATAGGAGTATTTAGCTTTAATTTCTCATAGTCATTTTGTGGTATTAACGTATACCCGGCACCTGAGTCAACTTCAAACTCTTGCTCCTTTCCTTCAATGTAAACGTTTGTATAAAATTTTTGCAAATCTGTTATTGGAACAGCTATTTTGTTATAGATGTCGACAATTTGGTTTACACCAAATTTATTATCGGCTGTAATCGAAAATGACTCGATAGCATTTGAGTTGTTGTTGACTTCACTTGTTCTTTCTCTTGATTTACTTCGCCGCATTTTATCTTTGATACAGACCCTTTGTACATGCCCAGCTTTTCCACACGAAAAACATTTTAATTTATTTTTGTTAGTTTTGCACTCGGTTGATAGGTGATTATTGCGGCCACATCTAAGACACAACCCTTCTATGCCCAAATCGCTGTAGTTTACTCGTGTTGATGAATTTGATGTCCTGCTTCTTGACATGTTGCCATTACGATTGTTAGCAACACGACGATTGTCAACATTTTGACGTACTTGAAAAACATTACTTGTTGTACATGTTGCGCTGTTTTCAATCATTTTGTTGTTAATTTTGGCTGCTTCCAAAGATGTTGCCTTATTGACGATTTGCGAGAAAGAAAATTCTGGGTCTTGAAGAAGTTGCTCCCTGATGTACCCGTCGCTAAGTCCTCTGATGAATTGTGATCTCAGAAAAATATTTGAAACTAATTTACCACATTCACACTTAAAATCGCATTCTGTTGCACGGTTTTGTAATGCTGCTACAAAATCTGATATAGATTGTTCACTGTTCTGTACTTCGGAAAGAAATTTGTGTTGCTCCACTAAAATGTTCTTCCTTGGACAGAAATGCGTTTCCAATAACTCTATTATTTCGTTGTATTTAAGTTCATTAACATTTTTCGGCGCTGCTAATGTTGTTAAAATGGCGTACGTCGTCGATCCAATATATTCTAGAAGTAATTTTGCGCATAATTCTTTGTTGTCAAAGACCTTTTTGATTTGAAGATGAATTTCGAGACGCTCTTTATACATTCGAAATGATTCTTTTTTAGGGTCGAATGAGTCGAAGTTTGTTATTATGTTGATGCTGGTGCTGCTCGCTTGTTGATTTTGCTGCTGCTGTTGTTGTTGCATTGCTGTAGTCATGGCGTTTATTGCTTGTAGCAATTGCTGTACTTGAGCCTCCATGTTGATTTGAGGTTAAACACGATCACGACCACCTGTTTTTAATGCAATGCACGCACTTTATAGATTTGAAGGCGTTATTGTTATTATGCACTTATTTCAATTAGTTTACGATTTAAAATCCTCGTCGCCATTCAATTGTTGTGTATTAAATAAAAAGGCACGCATTTTGATACTCGTGTTCAATCACAAAAATTAGTCTTTATTAAGGAATGACTAAATTCAGCTGTCACTTGCACAAGAAGAAGATTGAATTAGAATACATGGAATGGAATGTCAGATTTAACTAGGGTTGCCAGAACCATTATAATTAATACATTACACATATTTAACTGTTAATATCTACAGAGTCCTTGGTAGGATCTCAATTTTGTTCCGATACACTTTAGACCAATATGTTTTCCTTCATTTGAAACCTCTACAATCAAAATCCTTACGCGCGTCGATCAATTATGAATTTTTTTAGTTTTAACGGTAAAAGTCCTTTACCGTTACTTGAATTTCTTACCCTATAAACGGGACCTAACTGGAAGAAAGACGTATCATTTGCCAAAAACAGGACTCTTCTACCTATCTCCGTTTAAAAGTTATGCTTGAACATAAAAAAAAAAATAAGCAAAAAAAAATATACGCGATGAATTGATAACCTTCTTCCTTTTGGAAGTCGTTTAATAAAATCTACCCGGCGGCAATATTTGTAATCAAACTCAATATGGATTAACTGACTTAAAAATGGATGCACGGGCGAACAGTAAGTGGGAGGTAGAAGTCCAGTTCAAAGAAGCAGTCAAACTGTCCCGAGAGCACAAAAGCTGATCATCTCGTAGAAACTGCTAACAAAAACAGTGCCTGTGGTTTCCAAGGGAAATTCAGTTAGGGACAATTGGTTCACTTTGAAGCCTAGTCAGGTATGCGGTATACGAGCCTAGCGTACTATATAAACCCTAGTATAGCACGTTGTGAAACCTAATATAAACGTAGTATCGATACCAAGATAAATTTTTAAATATAAATGAAATTTATAATTTATAAAATTGTTTGTTGACACTATTAGTTTATTTTGATGGAAAGTTCGAGACAGGTCTTGTTTTATTACGCCAAAATGCACCTTCAAGCTCCTTTAGCAGGAGGAAAAGAGGAATTGACAGACAAGTGATCCCCCAACACCGACGTTCCCGGCTGCTGTGAGTCCCTTTTATCTTTAAGGGCCGCCTCCTCAAAGGCATTAAGCTTGGCTTGCACAGATGATATCGTTTCGTTTGGCGGTATGTGCACCAAAGAAGGTAGTCTTTGAGCACCAAATCTACGCAAAACCACAGCCCTCCGTCAGGAAGTCATTGATCCGAACTCAGATAGCGGCAGTACAAATTTCATCAGAATAAACCGATGCAGAACTTTTATCGTGGTGTTGCTCACTCAGCAGCAAAACGTCGGCTTTCATGTCCCTTGTAAACTGTTCAAGCGATTGAACTCCGGTGTAGGCTTCTCTACAAGATGCGGTTTATCACAGTTTCGATTTTGCTTTGGCTAGGGGTCCCGGAAAACCTACCTGACGTTTTCGTGATCCCAAGACGTGCCCTAGATCCGGTTTTGGATCAGCATCCTTACAAAATAAAGTGTAAATCTTTTGTACACTCTTTTTTTTTTTATGTCCAATTTTACCGCATTTGTAACATAGGGAGCTCTTGTCGGGTCCTTTGCATGCTTGTATTTTGGCATCCGAAGCATTGAAGAGGCGCTGCTCTTCACCGTATACAGCGGAAGGCTCACTGTATTCGAACTTTGCCCTATTTCAGAAATTGTTCAGCCTTCCTTTCGGTGAAGTCAATGATGGCCAGTAGGGGGAATACTGGACGACAGGAGCACTCTTTAGGAGTTCCGCCCCCAAGTACCCGAGGGAATTTCCGCAGGGGGAATGCCGGACGACAAGAGTACTCTTGAAGGCTAGCATTCTTTGGGGAGCGCCAACCCCCTGGGCCCGAAGATATGGTTACAAGTAACGACCCTGACTGGATCTGGCCTACGCTATAGACAACGAACTACAATTTTTGCTTTGGGCTGGCGATATGATGGTTTGAATCTAGTTACTTTGCACGGTAGCGCTGAGTTGATACTCAATTCAACTATCATACTGTCTCTGTCCCGGTAAAACCTTGGCAGGCCTCGGAGTACGTTCGAAGTTCACACTATTGGTTTGGTGGGGCAGGTTCAATTGAGACGGCTCTGAGCACTTGTCCCCATAAGGGCTTGTGTCAACCCTCGCATGGCTACCCTGATCTACAAAGATAACCATGGGACCAAAAAGGCCACACACGAGATAGTGGTTTCGAGGAGGACACAATAAAATTGGAGCAACTAAAAACCATCAAAAAAGATCAAGACAACCCAAAAAAAGCAAAAATAACAACAACGAAGACGCAACCAGCGACTGCAGCCACGATATGAACAGCATATCAGGAGCAGTACTTACGATGACAAAAACGACGATTAATAAAATGACAGGGAAGACGGACGAAAAACGGAAATTAACAGACAGTCTGATCGCAGACTAAGATTCCTGTGGTGTTCGGGCGCAGCTAAACAAAAATGCGGGAAAGTCTGCGTCAGATGCTCGAGTGGTCGAGGAAAATATAAACAACATCGAGAATTCGATGGTCACTGTTGCGATCAATACCGAAGCGACTGAGGCAAGGGTCGTAGATCCCGATATAGTAACGAACCATCCTGAAGTCCACGAAAGGATTACGGCAGAAATGAAAGGATTGACCAGACAAATAAAGCGCCGTTGTGTGATTTCATCGTCAACGCCAAAAATGTGGCGGAAGTACTGTATTCGGAAATGAAAGCCGATAATCTCTCCCAAGAACGATGGTCGCCAAGTACAATCGCCACCCAGCGACATGAAGAAGAAGGCTGTTCTGAAAAGTGGGAGATGTCCTTAAAAGAATACAATCTGCATGCGACTCTCCTGAAATCAACGAAGGAGCAAAGATTGGGCTCTTTGTACTAGAGGAGCCTGCTCTACAACACGACACAAGGTCAACGAAGGATGGGAAACGCCTGGCACAGGAACAGAGAAAAGGAGCGCTGAGGATTGCATCTTCGTATTCGACAGTCTCTGCTTCGACGGTGAGAGTTATTGCAGGCGTGATACATGTTCCCCTTTTTGCTAGAGAGCGCCGCACTGTTTACCTGCACCGAAATAGAGATGTGAGGGAGGTGGTTGTCCGCATGGAGAGACAGCGCTCACTGAACGGCTGGCAGCAGTCTTGCGTGAATTGCACGAAGGAAAGGTGCACTGGGCGCCTCATCCCGGATGTGAGGCCATGGCTTAATTGAAGGCATGGTGAGACTCACTTCTCTTTGACCCAGCTTTGGACAGGGCATGGGTGTTTCAGTCTTACCAGTATAAGATTTGTAAGTCACGGTTCCACGATCGTTGGTTTTGCCCACGAGAGGAAGACAATGCTGTCCACACCTTTTTTGTGTGCATAAAATGAGACAGGCTGGGAAGAAAACTTTACAAGGAGATGATCACTTTTCTGGCATTTCCTCTTCCCCTCTCGCCTCCCGCTAGAATAGGGATACCCAGGTTGAAGGCACCTCACGGCGGAACAAAACGAGACCTGGGCTGAAGTAATGTGTCAAATTTTCCCAAGTCAAGTTCTCAGGTTGACAGGGGAGGGGTTTAGTGGGTAGTCCAGTTGCCTTCTTACGAGCATGGGAGTCCCACACTCTGTGTGTTAATAGTATTCACCTCCCAACCACAAAAAAAGGTTGCCATGTGTTGCTCCTCATGATTTTCTGGTGTTAACCTTGCTCTGATTCTGCTCACGTTGGGGAGCTCGCTTTTGATGGCCTCATGTACCTAGGCCAGGTTCAGCGAGGCTGCAGTTGCACTTTTGCCGAGAGCTTTCTTTACTGCATCACCAAATGCTTCTTTATTGTCAGCCTCTGTCCTGAATTTGACCAGTATGAATCCCTACTGGGTCGGTCGTGCGACGTTGATAGCAGTGTTCGTGTCTTTGAGCCTTACATTTTCACGTAGCATCGACTATCTTGGGGTTTTATGAGCAGCGTCTGCTGGTGAGGTCTTCGTTGTGGCTTTTTCTCTCCTTTTTCGCGTCAGGTTTTTTCTCTTCCTAAGCGTCTCTGCGAACTGTATTTTCTTGCACGTTTTGAAGTTGTTGGAGTTTCTTTGCAGCTTTCTACGCTCCTTTTGCCAGTACTATGTGGAATTCCTGATCTAGCGTTCCACGCCAATTAAGTCCCCTTCCTTCCATCGTTCATCCCATTTTCTTTCATTGAGCTAGACGCCATTCTTTATGGATGCTTGACAGTTATGCTATCTGCGTATGCTGTTTAAATCTAGTCGTCAGTATTTTTAGCTTTCTGCTCTTCTGTGGCTTTCTGGTCCTTTTTGGCCTGTAACTAGTTCCTTCGGTAATGCCATGTGCGGTCTAAGAGTTGCCCTATTTCAAGGAGACCATTCTCAACCTCTACTGGTTTCTGCGAATCGCATGCTTGTCTTTTTAGAATGTGTTCCGTTTTCGGACTAGCCTTCCTTCTCGATTTCATGTCATGGTTTTTCTTCGTTCGTTCTAGACTACCTGAAGGAAATCTAAACCGATCCCTCATCGGTTAAAGAGATGAAGTCTCAGTATGTGCCAACGGACTGTACCCTACAAGTCAACTAGTCCCAACATCCTAAGTCTACTCCAAGGTGGCTGCTGTCAGGCTGGCTAGTTTGGTTACATCTCTTCCAATGACAGGCTGAGTCCAAATACAATTTTTTACCCTCCAAATCGAATGCCCGTCTAAAAACGCGTTCCAAAAATTTCCCGAAGGAAAACGTTTTGCCTTTGGGTAGCTGGCGATCAATCAACAAGGAATTCACGCCTTCCCTATCACAATACTGATGCGGAGCGAAACATAAGCTACTCTAATTCTAATTGGAATAGTCAACGCCAATAAAAAAACGAACACAAACTAAGGTACCGCGTAACCGAGGCAAACAACCGGACCGACCAGTCCGGGATATATTTGTCGAAAAAACAAAATAATAGCGTTTAATTGGAAAACATGAAAACACAGGATAGTCTAGAAGCGCTAAACATGGGAAAATACACAGAGTATAATATCAACTAAAAGCTTAAACAATAAAACAATGACCTTCACTGAATTGTTGAATAACTTGATTCGCTTGCATTCTTGGCAATTTCAAGTTTAATCTAGGGAAAAAGTATATTTTAAAATTAATCTTAGAAATATGAAATATCATTCATTCAAAACGGTAAGTGATGAACGACTTTACTGCTACTTAAGGAAGGCAATCACTAACTAACTACTCAAACAAAAGAGAATTTATTGAAAATAAGAAAAGTAATGCAAGTAAAAGGACTTATTTTTAAGTTACAGAACATCATCTAAAATCAGAAATTGACAAAACTAGAATGAAACAAAACAAAATCAATTAAAAGCGAACACATGTTAGTGTAAGGAAGGAAAGAACTCAATCGAGAATGAGTATGCGAAATTCAGGCGCTGGTCATTGTCATTTGTTTCATCATGGAGGCTATATCCTCCAGTCGCTCCACAATGAGATAGCATATTCCCAACCTTAGCGTTGATATTACCCAAAATTATTTTTGTGCCGTTTGTAGACGACGAAGCGACTAGTCTTCCCAGGTGATTGTAGCCACAAAGATATACCAATCTCGAATTTTGGTTTGAATATCGCATTTGGGTTTTCGAATATTGCACACAAAACATTTAAGAAAACTAGAATTTTATCCAAAAGAAATTCAAACAAACAAAAAATGGAGAAAATTTTCTACCCAATGCAGATTTTATTTTCGCGAAATGGAAATATTAAATAGAATAAATGAAAAAATAAATCATGGTCGTAATCAGGTGAATCAATTAGCACCAGCCGAACTCATAAGCGTATTTAAAAAAAAATCTTACTCACTTGCACCATTCCTGATGCCATTATAGAAAAGATGTGGGAAGACTGTCCACGGTTGTTTGTAGCAGGGGTCATTTTCATATAAAGAACTCTGAATTTATAGTTGAAAATAGTCAGATATTGCTCGTGTTACGGGGTCACGTAATATTATATTAATTTGATGGATTAGTTCATTGCTTGAAATCGCTCGGGTGTCTCTGCTGTAATAAAGTAGCTCGGACTTTTTTCAATCCTTAATTCTTCCAAGTACGAATTTGGCATTGATTTCGATATCCTTCAAGTCCTTTTTGGTAGTTTTCATCTCTTTTGAAAAAAAATGTATTCCCTTTCCACCTTCATGAATGCAGATCTAACATTTCCAACAATGCATGAATACCGTTTTTACGAACACTAATTATTGAATGTTTACGCAAATCAGCACAACCGCAGCAAGCACATTATGAATTCTTCAGGTCGGCAGTTCACTGACCAAAATCTCGCCTGCAATACAACGTCATCATTTTCTCGCGACAGCCTAGATAACAAACACGCTGATATTAAGGTACAATTATTAAACTTGATAGGTTGACTAAATCTTGTATTGGAGCCAATCAAGGTCGAATGTAACTGTTGGTTACGTTGGCATTTTTGATAGTTTCAGTTAATTATTTGAATATTTTTGATCTATTCTTGCATATTTTAATCAACATTCCTCTAGTTTGATTGGGTCCCCCCTTGGAACACCACACAAAAAACCCAGTGGTGCGAACTTCGAACGTTTTTCGAGGCATAATACAATGACTAACAAGTAGGGTCAGTTCATTCGAATTTCCGAATAACGGGACTTGCCAGCGCGCGAGATAGTATGTGTGACAGCGTGCATAGACAGGGCATGAGGAACATGTAACAAATTCGACGAAAGTAAAACAGGAAAGAACAGTCATCAGCTGACTAGTAAATACTTCGCATTGAAAGAAAAGAGAAGTCCGATTAACAACTGTATTATTTCTTCGTTCAATTAAACGAATGTTGTCAAAAGACAAAGGTCATATTTTTCTCTCTTTCGGCGCAAATATAGTATGTCTATCCAACTCATTTAGCATGAAGTGAGTGCGAGAATGACTAAGGATGGGAAAAGACTACGATAAGATAGGCGCGCGACTATCATAATTAAAATAGAAGCCCACACCATACGACTTCACGCCTTCTCTCGCCAGAATTTTTTTCGCAAGGTTCCTCGATTTTTTTCTAAAAAATTGGTTTTTTAAACATAATAATTTACAGGTCACACAAGGGTATAACTTCTAAGAGGTATAAAAGCTCTGCGCATGCCTAAGGATCCGTGGCAAATCTTGTTGCAGTGTGTTTTTATTTAAAAAATCCCATTAAAAAAATCGCAGTGTGTTTTTATTAAAAAAATCGCTTAAAATCGCCCGAAGCCATAGTTGTATAAAAAATTTGGTCAAACGTTAAAATATATTACAATAACCCTTATATAAGAGGTGTTATTTTGATATTAAAAGAAAAATGCCATTTTTTGATATCAATGATCGGATGTTTATTTCATTATAAAGAGCAAGGTATGCCGTTAATAGTGGAAAATAACATCAGGCAAATGACTACCATGACCACGCTTACAGGACCATATCTTTTTCATGAAATTTTCCACAAGCAAATCGCCAAGTGGCTGCCCTATGTCCTCGATAGCCTCACGAATTCCATCTTCGAGGTCTTGAATCGACACTGGGCTGTTGGCGTAGACCTTCTCTTTCATATGGCCCCAAAGGAAGACGTCGCAAGGTGTTAAATCACAAGATCTATTCAAAATAACACCTCTTATTGGAAACCGTAAAGTAAGTTATTGTGTTATGCCCTAAAAACACATCTTGTGTGGGTCTTCGGAACTAATCCAATTGGTGATTCAGTAGATAATCGTGCGAAAAGTTATTGCGAAAATTATAGCAAAAATGTTTATTTCATTTTCAACTTACGAGTTATGGTCTGATGGAAGCCGGAACAATTTTCTATATTCATTTGAATTGCAATGAATTACAATGCACTCTTTATTTTCCATTACTCTTAAATGAACTGATGTCAAAATTACATTTCCGCCAAAAAAATCAGCTGTGTTATCGATCTGGCAATAATATCTTTCGTTAAGCAACAAACTTTGCTAATCTGGTAACACGAAAATGGCTAAATTTCAACGCACACAACCATAATTTCCCGCTTCAAGTACAAACCCATACAAACGCAAGCGCGGGCAAAACTTACTAACACAATTTCACATATGGGCTCCAGCTATATCTAACTCTCTTTCGCTAAAGGGCGAAAGCCATTTATATTCAGTCCTTTCTTGTCTTCATTTTATCTTGCCCCATCAATTTTTGTTTTTGTAATTGTTGACATCCAAGAGTAACCATACTTGTTAGTTATTGTACTATGTTCCGAGGTCTGCTATGATATGGGATGGAGACGTTACGACAGTTGAATTGGAGCCGTTTACGCAAGAGTATCACTTCGGCGCTAACGTGCAAAGCAACTATGTGGAAAATGCTATATTCGCCTGCCCAACTTAATACATAATGTATATGAAGATGCTGGTTAGACTTTTTGTCCATGAAGGAAATCAGATTTCAGTGGAATATTTTGTTATGTCCAAGCAGAAAGGCAAAGGTTCACCATTTACGCACACACTTACTGCGCTTAATGAATCACTTGTTTGCTATGTGTATAAGGGCCGACGCTCGTGAGGCAACCGGCCACGTCCAATGTTCGACATGAGATGATTGCATACTCTGTCTAAAAATTTGCCTAACGGAAAAATAAACGACATGCATGTATGTGTGTGTTTGCATTATACCGGCTGCTTATTTTTTACGCTGCCTTTAAAAAGCCCATTTCCCATTATTTACAGATTCTCCAAGATTATGCTCACTGAGGAATAAGAAGAGAATGGAGAGGCCAAGCCCATACTACGCGAACCGCGGCGCAAACCCTTGCGAGAGGCACTGCTTATTAAACCCACTAAGGGCCGAACCTACGCAGATGTCCTCCGTGAAATTAAAGGAGCGGTCAAGCCAGACGACACCAAAACTGCCATCAAAGCAGTTCGACCAAGCCGGACCGGTGGCCTGCTGGTGGAATTCGGGCCAGAGGCCACAAACAAAGATGCATTCCGTGACGCGGTTCAAAAGGTTCTTGGAGATGCGGCAACGGTTGCCTCGCTCGAACCAATGGCCACCCTGGAAATCAGGGACCTCGACTGCGTCACGTACAAAGCTGAAGTAGAGGATGCCATTAGGAGGGAGTTCCCCAGCTTAAGTGAAGTCAAGGCAAGATTGACACGTGAAAACACAAGGGGGCAACGCATGACTATTGTCGAACTAGCTGATAAAGACGCCCAGCAAATCCTGGCGAAGGGCAAAATTAAGAAAGGTTGGGTGATCTGCAGGATACGGAGAAGAGCGATCCCTATCCGCTACTTCAGATGCCTCGAATACGGACACACCGCGTATGGCTGTAGGGGACCCGACAGGAGATCTCTGTGCTACAAATGTGGTGAAACGGGGCACAAAAGGAAGGAGTGCACGAACGAGGCAAAATGCATTCTTTGCAAGGATGCTAAGCTCGCACCCGGTGACCTCAAACATGAGCCGGGGACAGGGAGATGCTGAGTTTTCAAGGAGGCCCTAACTAAAGCCAAATCGATACTCAAATGATCCGTATCCTGCAGGTCAATTTGCACCGAAGCACAAACGCCCAGGACCTACTTGAGCAGTTTGCGAGGGATAAGAAAGCTGACTTGCTGTTGCTGAGCGAGCAACATCATAACAAGGACTCACAAGCGTGGTACCCTGACGAATCTGGTACCTCGGCCATCTGGGTTCGAGACAGCGCCCGCCTTCAGGTGCAGGGCCATGGACGCGGGGATGGTTTTGTGTGGGTGCGGTGTTCAGGGGTAACATATTTCAGTGTTTATCTGACGCCTAACGAAGCAATGCCATCTTTTCGAACGAAACTCGATGCCCTGGAGGACGCTGTCTCGAACACAGAGGGCCACATGCTGGTCGGGGGAGACTTCAACGCTAGAGCCATTGAATGGGGTATGCCACAATCCGACTCAAGGGGAAAGCAAATCTTGGACATGGCGGCCAGAACAGCGCTTTTGGTCCTAAATACTGGTAACACCCCTACTTTCCGCCGCTGGGGTTGCGTAGGAACCATACCTGATGTGACACTCGCTTCGGAGTCCCTGGTACCTAGAGTACACAACAGGCGAGTACTAGAGGACTACTCGGCTAGTGATCACCAGTATATAGCTGTTGAGATTCACGACGGTGCCACTCTGCGTGCATATGCCCAAACTTCAATCCTCGGATGGAGGACTGGGAAGATGGACGTTAAGAGGTTTGCTGACGCGCTTACGGCAGGCGCACCGTTGCTGGGAGCTCCGCCAGGGAGTGGAGAGCCTACAGCCAAGGACTTGGTGAACTCAACTATGAGTACCATCATAGCTGCTTGCGAGTCTTCCATGCCCCGTCGGAGACCCCGACACGGTAAGCCTCAAGTATCTTGGTGGTCAAACAAGATTGCCGAACAAACAAGTGAGTGTCACAAACTTCGGCGAGAGGCCCAGCGGGCGCGAACACGGGAGGAGGCAGACACTAGGCTAGCAGCATACAGGTCCGGCAGGAAATATCTTCGCAGGCTTACTAACAAGAGCTAGGCCCGATGCTGGCAAGATCTCGTGGACGATGTAAATAGGGATCCGTGGGGCCTAGGTTACAAGCTGGTCATGCGAAAACTTGGTGCCCAACGGAAGCCCTGCTTACATGAAGCAGAGAAGATGGACGAGATCGTACGGGCACTATTCCCCACGCATCCTATCCGTGTTGATTCAGCTCATGCACAAACACCAATAGAATGCTCACCTTTCACAATGATGGAACTGGAGCAGGCAATTCTACCCATGAAAGCAAGGAAGGCACTGGGACCAGATGGCGTTCCTGCTGAGGTTTTGCAGCTTGTCTACAAGCTTTGTCCTGACTTGTGGCTCAGTATGTTCAACGCTTGCCTTTACGAAGGTGTATTTCCGGAACGCTGGAAAGTGGCGAGGCTCGTACTGATCAGCAAGGGAAAGGGAAATTCCGAGTTGGCGTCTGCATACCGCCCGTTATGTATGCTAGACACGGCTGGGAAAGTGCTCGAGAAACTCATCAAGGGAAGACTCACTGACGCGGTCCGTTCTGCCGGGGACCTATCTCCACGGCAGTATGGTTTTAGAGCAGGTCGCTCCACTATTGACGCGATAGCGGAAGTAGTGAGCGCGGTCCAAAGAGCGGAGGCTCACTGCCAGTCAAACAAAAGGGTTGTGTTGCTTGTGACGCTTGACGTCAGAAACGCCTTCAATTCCGCTAGATGGGCGGATATTCTGGAAGCACTGGAAAACTCTTTTCAAGTACCAGAATATCTGCTGCGGATTTTGAAGAACTACCTGACAGACCGGAGCCTGCTCTATGAGACGAAGGAGGGTCGGCGGAGGATGGAAGTTACATCGAGTGTTGCACAAGGCTCCATCCTTGACCCAGACCTGTGGAACATCACGTACGACGGGCTACTGAGAATCGAGCTGCCGGATGAGTCGCGCTTGATCGGCTATGCAGACGATGTCGCGGCGCTAGTCGTGGGACACACTGTTGAACAATTGCAACTCAGACTGCGTATGCTAATGCACCGAGTGAGGGACTGGATGACTGCTCGCGGGTTTGGCCTAGCTTTGGAGAAAACCGAAGTAGTCATCTTGACAAGGAAGAGAATCCCTAGAGTAAGGATTATCAACATTGGGGAAGCACTCGTTGAGACGAAACTAGCAGTGAAGTACCTGTCTAGTGAATAAGAAGTTCAATAAGTCCGTAAAGGACTGCAGCGATGGTCTGCTGCCTCGGCAGAAGAAGGTGTCGGTATCTGCCGAGAATGCCCTCGTCTGGAGACGCGTGAATGCACTGGCAGGCTAGCATTGCGGTGTCGTGGGGCGGGTTCATTTCCCCAGTACGAGGACCCACTACAAAAAAAATTTTGCACTCACGAATTTGGTTGGAGATCAAGAGGCGACCGAAGTCACAAAAAGTGTAGATAACTACACCGAGGGAGATAGAACTTGTTACGAAAACAAGAGGAACCTGAGAAGAAAGGCGGACTTGGGGTAACCTCGTCATTACCCGACGAAGTTCATGGCCCACAAATGAAAGAGGGGCAACTGGGTGGTGATGGAGCCCCTTTGCACCCACCCAACCGGAATAAATCCATATATATTTTGTTGCAGTGGCCAGGTTTTCCTCTTCTGAGTAGAAAACTCATACAACTTGAATTGCATGAACTTTCCCATTAGAAGGGGAGTACCCCGGTGACCAATTTATGCCATAGCATTATACAATTTGATTGCATAACGCTATTCCATAAAGAGGCACTCTGCTTGGGCCACTCAACCCGCCAATAATCCTAACACCTTGTGGAAACACCTAGAGACGATGAACTGTCTCATGCTCACGACTGATGATACAGCCGGGTATTTCGGGGCCCCACGTTGGGCGCCATTTGTAGTGAATAAGAAGTTTCAAAAATGTCCATGAAGGACTGCAGCGATGTTCTGCTGCCTCGACAGAAGAAGATGGCAATATCTCCCTCGGTGTAGTTATCTACACTTTTTGCGACTTCGGTCGCCTCTTGATCTCCAACCAAATTCGTGAGTGCGAAATTTTTTTGTAGTGGGTCCTTGTGCTGGGGAAATAAACCCGCCCCACGACACCGCAATGCTAGCCTGCCAGCGCATTCACGCGTCTCCAGACGAGGGCATTCTCGGCAGATATTGCCATCTTCTTCTGTCGAGGCAGCAGAACATCACTGCAGTCCTTCACGGACATTTTTGAAACTTCTTATTCACTACAAATGGCGCGGGTTGAGTGGCCCAAGCAGAGTGCCTCTTTATGGCATAACGTTATGCAATCAAATTGTATAATTCTATGGCATAAATTGGTCACCGGGGTACTCCCCTTCTGATGGGAAAGTTCATGCAATTCAAATTGTATGAGTTTTCCACTCGGAAGAGGAATTCCTGGCCACTGCAACAAAATATATATGGATTTATTTCGGTTGGGTGGGTGCGAAGGGGCTCCATCACCACCCGATTGCCCCTCTTTCATTTGTGGGCCATGAACTTCGTCGGGTAATGACGAGGTTACCCCAAGTCCGCCTTTCTTCTCAGGTTCCTCTTGTTTTCGTAACAAGTTCTATCTCCCTCGGTGTAGTTATCTACACTTTTTGCGACTTCGGTCGCCTCTTGATCTACAACCAAATTCGTGAGTGCGAAATTTTTTGTAGTGGGTCCTCGTGCTGGGGAAATGAGCCCGCCCCACGACACCGCAATGCTAGCCTGCCAGCGCATTCACGCGCCTTCAGACGAGGGCATTCTCGGCAGATACCGCCACCTTCTTCTGCCGAGGCAGCAGACCATCGCTGCAGTCCTTTACGGACATTTTTGAACTTTACTTATTCACTACACCTGGGCATTTTGATCGAGTCGAAGATGCGTTTCTCCGAGCAAATCAGGGCAATAGCTGACAAGGCTGCAGCGAGTGTTTCGGCTCTCAGCCGGCTTATGGCCAACATAGGGGGTCCCACCTCATCAAGAAGGAGACTTCTGATGAGTGCAGTACAATCTGTGCTGTTGTACGGATCGGAGATATGGTGTGAGGCTCTCAACAAGGGGCTGTATCGAAGGCGCTTGGCACAGGTGCAGCGACGGGGAGCGCTGCGGATTGCATCTGCATATCGGACGGTCTCGGAGTCGGCAGTGCTGGTCATCGCAGGAGTGATACCCATTGCCCTCCTTGCCAAGGAGCGCCGCAGTATCTACCTGCGGAGGAACGAATGCGACAGAGATGCTGTCACCCACGAAGAACGAGAACGCTCACTCAGTGATTGGCAACAGTCCTGGGTGAGCGATACAAAAGGTAGGTGGACCGCACGCCTTATTGGTGACCTGAGGCCGTGGCTCAATGGAAGGCATGGTGAGACTGACTTCTATCTAACTCAGCTACTGAGTGGACATGGATACTTTCGGTCTTACCTGCACAAGATTGGTAAGTCACGGTCTCCTGACTGCATATTCTGTGCTGGAGAGGTCGATGATGCCTACCACACATTTTTTGTATGCATGAGGTGGGAAAGGCAGCGCGGTGACCTCATTGAAGATATAGGAGATCTCTCTCCGAATGAACTCACTGGAGAGATGCTCACATCCGTTGACAAATGAAACTGTGTGGCACATTACGCTCGGGCAGTCCTTAAGATAAAAAGGAAAATATATGAGCGCCTGGAGGCGTCTAGGGCGGAGGGGTCTTTTTTCTAGAAATCCCTCTCCCTTCCCCTCCTTCCGTTGGAAAAGGGATCCCTGTAGCCCGGTGGCGCCTAAACGCGTAGAGAAATGAGGCTTAGTCAGAAGTAATGTGTCAAACGGTTCCAGGCTAGGTTCTCAGATTGACAGGGGAGGTGTTTAGTGGGTAGTCCAAGGGTATCCTCCATGGGAGTCCCACACTGCCAGACTCGGCGGGCGTAAATGCCTTCACCTCCCTACCACAAAAAAAAAAAAAACCCATACTAAATGTATGGGAAAGCATAGCACTATGGAGGTATAAGATAAAAAAGAGGCTACTCGTGTGCCCGTGTATACCACCCATTTTCACTCTATTTTCATCTTGTTTTTCTTTAATAATTAATGAGAAATGAGACAAAAATGTATCTTGCTTACAATATTTGGCGCAATAATCAATGAAAAATAGGATAAAAAAGGAGTTGACATGTGTCAATCATCAAGAATAAGCTGACTGTTTGTTTACTTGCCTGTTGCAGTTTTCAACATAGTTACTTTCAAATTTTTTATTTGTCCTTAATTTGAAAATTGTAAACTGCGGACGAATATATACATTATATTTTCTTAAATGGGCTTTGAAGAGACTAAACTAATTGGTGCCCAATATAGGGCCCTAACATAAAGCTCACATATGAAAGTAATGATATAATAGCGATCCGTATCAAACGCATTTACGAAAGTATTCGCGCGAGAAATAATGTAAGCGCGTGATGACGAGAGTAACTCGTACCAGATAGCGACACTAGCAGGATACGAAAGTGCCGTTTTCTATATGGGGTGGCGGACAACCGGGAGGAAGAGGAGGCAAATGGAGTTGCCAAAGGCAAAAAGGAGTAGCCAAGGATTATAGCCAACTCGCTTAAAATGTATATGTGTGTTTTAATAATAATAATTTAGCCAGTTCAAAATGAAAAGCTGACTATAAATTACTTTTTATGGAATTGTTTGCAGCTACATATAAATGAGTTGCATATTTTGAATAATAATTTTTCCGAAAAATTATTAGAGAAGAAAAATGTTAGAAGAAGGTGGTTTCGACGTGTGCACTAATTCTCCTCAGGCCATCACACTTAGATACACACCGGTGATGGCGACCACCATGCTCAGGGGTGAGGGAGTTAATATTTAATTTTTCTACTTATGCAAACTCAATATGTTTTTGTATCTGCAAGTTATATTCAAGGTAAATTTCGCTTGTAAGTACTTGTATTAGCTAAACTTTTTTATTGGATCATTTCACCCTTTTCACATCAATTTAATGTAAATCTATACGACAAATTTACATACATACATACATACAGCAATCTGGAAATCAAATACATATCACTTATCCAGCTACCCAAACCGCAGCCTACTCTGGAGCCCATGGACGTGGATCATTCTTAGAGGTCGCAAACCGTTAACTACCAGAATCACCTTCGTATGAGAAATAAAACAGGGAAACACCCTTCTCACGCCAGAAGCAGCGGAGTTACATGGCTCAAAGGATTCTTTTCACTGAAGAAGAGCGATACCATCAGCGGAAGTGTCTATGGAGGATTATGAACAACAAATCAATGAATGTGACGTGCATTTCAGCGAACTGGAAAACATATCTGCCATATGCACCATCAGAAGAAGAACTTGAATCTGCAGGTGTGAGTTTTTTAGATTAGCAAGCTTTTAGTTAACTTACATAGAACATATGGCAAAAAGCGGGAAAATGTTGAAATTCTTGATTGATGCAGGATCTAACAAGAATTATGTACAGCTTGAGTATTTAAAAAGTCCTTTTACGACTAATTCTGTTAATGGGAATACCCAGATAGCCCATCATTTGGTTATAGACCTGTTCAGTAATGGAAAAAGCCTGGCATCACCGGTACTGACTGTCTCAGGGAATTGGGCACAGCAATTCATACTGTCAAAGGTTTAATGACAATAAATACCGAAGTAGAGATCCCTCTGAAGAAAGAAATATCCAACCATGTGATCAACATCACAACATCGCATATGACGGAAAAGCAAAGAAGAAGATTGATGGACCCCCATTAGAAGCTAACTTATACAACTGAAATCCAGGGAGAAATTTGCGCTACCACCGATTTAGTTTATTCAAAATCGTACCCTTACCCCATGTGCTTAAAGGATGCGGTGAAAGAGGAAATGAGGAAGTTATTGAATGACGGAGTCATACGTGTATCTTGATAACCATGCAACTCACTTTTATGGGTTTTCCCAAGGAAATACGATGCATCTGGGAAGAAGAAATACCACCTTGTTGTGGATTTCCAGGAACTCAATGAGGCGGTAATACCAGATACTTATCAAATCCCTGCCATTAATTATATAGTGGCCAGCCTTGGAAAAACCAAGTTCGTAAGCTTCACTACCTTGAAGAGCGGATTTTATCAAATTCTGTTAGAGGAGGACGATATGCATGACGATAAATAATGCAAAATAGAAGTTCACCCGATGCCCCATGGGTTATAAGAACTCCCGCCTCTGACCTCCCAGCGAGTGTTAGATGACATGCTTCGGCATGATATTAGGTGACGTTGTTAGATTTTTATAGACGCAAGAATTTGGAATTAGTACATTTAATAAAATGCATGTGAAAATCCAATTAGATAAAAGTGAATTTTTTAAGGAGGAGGTTGAATTTTTGAGGTTTGTTATTTCAAAAGGCATACAAACTAATCCAAACAATTTGGGTAGATACTTAACTTAAGAAATGCCAAAGAGATGTGCACGTTTAAAAGAAAATCCATTCTTTCTCTTTTGTTGCAAACTAACAAAAATCACTCAAATTTTGAATTTCCAAAAACATTGTGTCTAATTCGATAGAAAGTCCAAAAAATATAAAAAAAAAAAATTTCAAATAGTTATAACTTTCGTGAATATCATGCAATTTTCATCAAACTTACAGAGCGTTAGGACCATTTATATAGTTATTGAAATATCGAATTTCGTTGAGTTTAAGGTCATCCATATGATTTTATTGGGGAAAGTGTGGAATTCAAAGATCATACTATTATTAACAAAGATGAGCGAATTTTGACTTCTGAGGTATTTTTCGCTGTTGTACTTATAAACACCTGCCTCCACAATTTTTTCAGGTTTTTCAGATCACAAGTGTCCAATTGCGAGGGGAGTTACAAATTTTTCGTGTATTTTCCCTCCCTGCGCGCTACTCGAAGCAATAAATGTCAGTTTAAGACCTTTTCTGAAAAGTTCTCATGAATACCTTTCATTAAATATCCATATCTGCTACCTTTGATGAATTTTTTTTCAGGGGCCATGGGAAGACCCCTTAAATACCTCATAAAATCTTTTTATGCTTGAACTTTGAAGAGGGCATCACTTTACACCTAAGCAAAAAATTTGATGTTTCTAGCTCATACCGTTTACGAGAAAAATTGGTGTAACATACGGACAGATGGACAGACAGGGCACGAGTGTAGTAGGGCTCTGTAAAATTATTTTACATAACCCGAAAAGGGTTCGGGCTATTGTAGACTCCTAAATTCCAAAGACTTTGTGGGGACTTGGACTATTCCTCAGTGTATCGAGATACTATCGCCGCTTCATGCTCGATCACTTAAAAATGGTGAAGCTCAGGATATCCCTCCTAAGGGATGGAGGATAGATGAGTGCCAAGAAGTCAATCAAAGAACAGGCAGATAAGCCTAGAGGATGAAGTGCTGGAAGCCTTCAACAAAATTAAGAGCAGTTTTAATGTTTCAAGAGGTGGTAGTTTTTCATCCTGATTTCGATAAGGAGTGCGAGCTAACAACTGATTCTTTAGGCCTGTAATGTTTCAATCTCGAATGCTTGGTAGGGTCTTATGCGGCTAGCAAGAAGGGAATGTTGATAAAAATATGGTATCTAAATTCATCGCAAGACTACATGTACGGATCAAAAAAGATTAACATATTTACACATCATCAGACACTAACGTACGCCTTAAGTTGCAGTAACTGAACCGCGAAGATGAAGAGGTAGAAAGCGATTTTAGAGGAATTCAATTATGAATGTAACTCCACTGAAGAAGGTCCCAATACCGATTGAGAAAGGAGGAGGGAACCCCTTGTTTCCCCAATCTATAGATTCCCTGATTCCTCATCCCAAGCCCCTCAATTACATGGTAGCGAATGTTCTCGGGGTCACACATTGGATTTACTGGTTACCCAATAATGGGACATTAAATGCCGACAAATGCTAATAACTGTAAATACATCTGCAGCTCTGCTACTAAATCGTTATTACACCTCCTTTGTGGGGACGTAAGAGGGTGAAGGCGAATCTTCCGCGCCTGATAACGTAATCGACGTAATAACGATGCCGCCAGAATGGAGGTGGGGTGACGGGCTAACTCTTTGTCCCTGGAAAACTTCTAAAATGTTTTCGGAACCTGCAGATGGGCCTCTGAATCAATAGATCTCACGGCAATGACAATCGGAAAAAGGACTATGGCATTGGATCCTGGAATGTCAGATCACTCAATTACCCTGGCAATGTTAAATACCTTATACAACATGTCAGTCAATATAAATTAAAATACTCACTAGACAAAAAGAATCAGGCATACAAAGAATACGTAGGTAGGAAAACCAAGACGAAGAGAGAATACTATGAATATCTCAGAAGAGTAGCAAATAAGATAGTTCAAATTAATAAAAGAAAATATTATGACGACCAATTGAGATGTATAGATGTAAGTTTAGCGAGTAACAATATAAGACAATCATACAAATCAGTGAAAAGCTTGAAACGTGGTTATCAGCCTAAAACCATGTGCTGTCGTGATGATATCGGCAATAGCATCGCTGATGGAACCAAGATTAAGGAAAGATGGGCATCATATTTCAAGAACCACCTTAATCCTCCTTACAGCTCCAGAATATCGGAGCCTATAGATTTTTCCGGAGACCTTCCATTGGCTCCACCAACTCTGGATGAAGTTTTTTCCATCATCAAGTCCAACAGAATTATAAACCGCAGGGCATCGATGAGATTCCAGTGGAGGTCATAAAATACTGTGGCAGCAGTGTTCATAAAACTATTCACACACTCATCCAGCACATTTGACAACAAGAACGTATGCTGAAAGAGTGGAGCCAATCAATTATATTCCCTATCCACAAAAAAGGTGACAAGTTACATTGCACAAATTAGAGAGGCATATCACTGCTTCGTGCGGCGAACAAAATATTTTCAGAGATATTGGAAAATAAAATCGGTTCATACGCCAACAGTATTATTGTGAAGTATGAAGGTGGTTTTAGAGCCCGTCGATCGACAATAGACCAATTGTTCACAGGCAGGCAAGGACTTGAAAAATGCTGGCAATTCAACATGGATGTGCACCGAATTTTCGTTGACATTAAGCAAGCATACGACAGTATTGATCATAACGTACTGTACCAAGTAATGCTTTGCTTTGGCATCCCAGCTAAATTGGTCAGTTTTACCAAAACAACAATAATGTTGACAACTAACTCACCGATGCCTTTGACACAAATACCGGACCAAAGCAGGGAGATGGGCTGGCCCCATTGCTATTCAATTTGGCTCTGGAGTACGTCATAAGCATATTGCATAATATTCTGCTTAACTTCCAATAGTTTATTAGTATTTTATATCCTTGTTCTTTTTTTCTTAATAAAACTTTGTTTATTCGCATTTATTATACTATATTTCATTACCTATTTTGTGATTGGGTTCACGGATCTGTAAAATAATGTAAATAAATAAATAAATAAATAAATAAATAAATAAGGGAGCTACCTGTTGATACATGAGGTATACTACTATACATGTCGAGCCAAGTAGTAGCCTATGCGGACGACATCAAAATTTTGTCACTGTCATTAACAACTACCAAAGAACTCCTCCTGAGACGTGACAGTGAAGCAAAACTAGTAGGGTTACAAAACAATGAAAATAAAACAAAGCTCATGACGCAGTCAAGAACAAATACCGTAAATACACAAAATATCACACTTGGCGAGTACAGTACCGAAAATGTGTATTTAGGCGCCTGCAAATAAAATATTTTATTCACTTTAGACGATCTTGAAGACCAGCTGCATCTACAGGAAGACAAAGTATACAAATCTATAATAAGACCTGTGTTATCCTATGGGAGTGAAACATAGACCCTAACCCAAGGATGCACAAACATATTGAACACCTTTGTGCAACGGTTCCTGAGGCAAATAAGTGGAGCAGGGCTAGACGAGTACCAATGGTGAGTTCGATATAACCATGGGCTGTATGAAATTTTTGATGAACCGGAGGTCTCAGAGATTGTAAGGCCGCGGAAGCTGCAATGGGCTGAACACATGAATCGTATGGACGAACAACGGATACCCAAAAAGTTGTTCGTAGGGAGAACTGAAGGCCGGAGACCAGCGGGGCAAGTGGTACGAAGAAGAAAAAGAAGAAAGGAGAATGTGGTGGCTGATGTTCATTCTAAAATTCTACATGTCACTAATGTAAACTCACCAGATATGATCGTTCATAATGACGAGAGCTCCTTGAATGGTCTTATTCCATCAGTAATCACCCCACTCAATGTGTGTAAGATGCAAATTATTCTAAAGTTTGGGGAAAAAACCAGTTATAGGTTGGATGAGCCATTCAGAAACTGCTTGAAACTCACATTTATCGAACCAAATTACACCCAGGAGTAAATTGTAGGCATCTTTAAAAAATATTATAGTCCTTCTGTCACCAATAGAATAAAAGTCAATTTGACCATACTGGAGACTATCCAACGGGTGTATCCATTATACTTTAAGGACTAGAAAATTCGATGTACCCAAAATCTGGTAACGTATGTTGGTAATGATGTCAAGTAGGAGGAGATTATTTCAAATTATCACAACAAGGTCTATAGGAATATAAACGGCAATAAAATTCGGATTTCGGAGCGTTATTATTTCCCAAAGATGGCCACAAAAATTCAGGCATCGCAACGCACAGCATTCAAGGAGAATAAGTACGAGCGACAACCTAATAATCCTGTGCTGGAGACAACTATATCAGAACTCCCTGACAAATATAGTTTGCATAGATCTCTATAAGACCGAAGGGAAGTTACTGCTTACATACTTGGATAAGTTTAGCAAGTATGCGCAGGTGCATACTTTAAAGTCTAGAGGAATACAAGTCAGCAGGGGACCCTTAAGGGGGTCGCTGATCTCATTTGGGGTACCAAAACATGTGGTCATAGATGGAGGAAACTCCATATCAATCACACATTCATGATGCACAATCAGCTGAAAACACAAGTTTACAGAACGTTTTCCCCCAAAAGTGAGGTTAACGGGCAAGTGGGGCAATTCCATTCAACGCTAACAGGGATTATAGGATGCCTCAAGGTAGACGGCATTTCTAGATTGTTTGAGGAGCTGGTAGAGAAAGCTGTGAATGAGTACAACTCTACCGTGCACTTGGCAATTTTTAAAAAGGCAATTGAGCTGTTCTTTGGAAGGATCGTCTCTGCAGATCCAATTCTCGAAAGAGCTAGGAAGGAAAACATTGAAGTCTTGAAGGCTAGGGTAGGAATTGAGGTTTTCGTGAAAGAAATGGATGAGAATTCAAGAACTACGAAGTAAGACAACAAGTGTTTGTAAAACAGAATGAGCGATCCAAACTAACCTCTAGGTATAAGAAAGAAATACAGTAATAGTTACAGAAACAGATCGTATTGTTTCAGATTCATGGCTCTGGTTTGGGCTGAGGTGCAGATAAAAGATCGTTTGGATTCGCAAATGATAGATATTAAATCTAGGAAGGCATGGACCCAGAGTAGAACCACAAAGTTGATCCACATCTTTTCAATGGAGCAATCTTGACAACCAGCACTCAAAATTTCGTCCCCTGTGAGTGATCATATCCTGGCTAACAATCCTTTCCATCAGTTGCTGGTATAAAAAATATCCAAGGCGGAGAAATACTCACAAAACTTTAAACATACCCAGCCAAAAAGAGCATTACATTTTCTTTGTTCAGCCTGAAAATACTCGTATGTTGCGGGCAGCACCAATCACGGTGACCTAGTTAGGCTGCAGTATAAAGTCAATTACATTATTTCTAATAATGATCAACTGATTGTAATAAATCGGGAACATAATGATTGGATTAATAAATTAACAAAAACCGCTCATAAACTGTCAGCTCTGATCAAAAAAGATAAAGGGTTTGAAAACAGGTTGGCTTTGACGACACAATATTATGTCAGATTACTTAAGGAAGAAATTTCAAATGTTATTGAAGCAATTCGTTTGACTCAATCGAATACTATTAACTCCAATATAGTTTCGAAATTCGAAATAGAATCCATAATAAATAATTTTCATCAAGAAAGAGTACTGGAGATAAGCATTGAACAAATCTTATCTGAACCAAAGGTCATACAAAATTTTTCCAATATTTTCTTTATCAAAGCAGCTCCCATTGTAACGGTCAAGATTTTTGAAAAGAATTTTTGCAAACCAGTTAAAAAATGGAACGTTACCAAAACTAAAATTTACCGATGTTTTACTCAATAGCGATGATTTTTTGTGGGTATCAGGTATAGCGATGATTTTTTGTGGGTATTGTTTGCTTGCTAAAAAAGTAACGTTAGGGATATTAAAGTACCGCAATGTGCATCACATCTGTTTATAAGTAGAGTTGCGCAGTGCAAAAGGTGGAGGAAATTAAATAAGGCATGCTATTTGCAAACAAACTTAAAGGCATCATCCAGGTCGATTGAAAACCCATGAATTGAAGCTAATTATGGAGTTGACCATAAACAACACAATGCAGATGAAGACAATAATATTCAACTAAACAGCCCACCAGCTATGGGAAATTGGCTGTACTGATGGTGATAATAACTGTTCTCAAGATTTGAGGGCTCTGTCAAAAGTCTGCAATGACCGGGGTAGTCGACCCGATACTTAAAAACTCTCCTGCCATCCGGACGAGGAACTCTGGATCGATAACAAACTTCCAGCATCTGTCAACAGTTCAAAGTGACAACGAGATGTAGAACCTACCGTTTTACTAACGTTCGAGGACAAATGCATTCAAGGAGTGAAAAGTTAAGGTAACAAACGAAAAATCCGAAAATGTAACGACACCGAGTCGCATGCGGGTCGACAAAACATCTTACCTGGCCATGATATAGGAAATTATGATGACACTACGTCTAGATACTTGACTCAAATTCAACCATAAGAAATGTGCAGATTCTATGCCAACTTACCTGCAGCGGTTTCCAACATAGTTGGAATTTTAAATTTTTAAATTAGCCTTATTTTAAAAATTGTAAAGTAACTAAAAAATTAATTTTATTTGCTTTAATAAAATGCTTGAAAGTTAAGTTAATTTATACAATAGGTAAAGGGGAGATGCGTTGATCTCTTTATTTTTAAGCTGATACAGTAATATACGGTGATGGAACAGATTATTGACATAGTTAAATTTCGTGTTAAACAAAATTTCAGCGAAAAAATAAAATATATTTAAAATGTATGCTTAACAAACATTTTGATTTATAGACTCTGTATTAAGTAACAACCACAGTTGAGACCGTGGCAGAACAGATAGTCGGGCATGAAGCCCGGTATAAAAGAAATAATTGGTTCGATGATGAGTGCCAGAACACTTTAGACGAAAAGAATCAGCGAACAAAGATTAGATAGGTAGGAAACCCAGGACGAAGAGAGACAATTACGAAAATCTCAGAAAAGTAGCGACTAAGAAACTGAGAATTAGAAAAGAAAATATTATGAGGACCAATTGAGAAGTATCGATGTAAATCTAGCGTGCAACGATACAAGAAAAGCATAGAAAGTAGCGAAAAGCCTGAAACGGGGTTATCAACCCACCGGTAATAACATCGTTGATAAAAACAGGATTAAAGAAAGATGGGCATCATATTTCAAGGACCTTCTGACTCTTTCGCATTGCTCCAGAAAATCGGTGCTTATAGATATTTCCGGAGAGTTTTCACTGGCCTCACCAACTCTGAATAAAGTTTGTTTCACCATCAAAGTCCAAAAGGATAACAAAGCGCCGAGCATCGATGAGGTTCCAGTGGAGCTCATCAAATATCGTGGCAGAATTCTTCAGAGAGCCATTCATAAAGTGATCTAGTCTATTTTGCAACCAGGAAAATTCCCAATCAGTGGAGCCAATCAATTATACTCCTGCAGCTACAGCTACAGTATAAAAACTATAGAGGCGTATCACTGCTTTATATAGCGTGCAAAATATTTTCAAAGATCTTAGAAAATAAAATCAGATGATACGCCAACAGTATTATTGGGTAGTATCAAAGTGGGTTTGGAGCAGGCAGGCCGACAATTGACTCATTGTTCAGAGGCAAAAAGATATTTGAGAAATGCTGAGGGTTTGACAGAGATATATACCAAATTTTTGTTGATTTTAAGCAAGCATAATACAGTATTGCTCGTAACGAACTGTACCAAATAATGCTGCTTCGGTATCCTTGCCAAATAAGTCTGTCTTAACAAAATGACAATGACGTCAACAACCTCCCAAGTCGCATCAATAGCGAACTCACCAATGCTTTTGACACAAGCATCGGAGTTAAGCAGGGAGATGGGCTGGCCCCATTGCTTTTCAAATAGGCTCTGAAATATGTCATCAGAAAGCTACCTGTCTACACAACACGTACGTTACTATAAAAGCCGAGCCAAGTGGTAGCCTATGGGGACAACATTAATATTTTGTCACAATCATTAGCAACCGCCGAAGAACTTTTCTTGAAACTATACAGCACCGCAAAACTAGTAGACCTACAAATCAATGAGATTATAATAAAGCTCATGAAGCAGTTGAGAAAAAATACCCAAGTTATCGCACTTAGCGAATACAATATCATAAATGTGGGTGACTTCGTGTATGTAGGCGCCAAAATTACGGGAACGAGAAATAAGCCGAAAAGTAAAGCTCGCAAATAAAATATTTTATTCAATTTTGACGATCTTGAAAATCAGCTACATGCACTGAAAACAAAACATAAAGTATAAAAACCTGTGATAAGACTTATGCTATGCTATGTGTGTGAAACATGGACCCTAATCTAAGCATTCCCAAATATATTGGACGCCTTTGAAAGATGGACCCTGGGGAGAGTAATTGGAGCAAAGCTGTACGTGGACCAATGGTGAATTCGACACAACCGTAAACTGTATGAAATTTTGGACGAGCTGAAGGTCTGAATGGATGTAAGACTGCGTAAGCTGCAATGAACTGGCCACATTAATTGTATCGACGAGCAATGCATACCCAAAAAGGTATTCGTTCGGAGAAATGAAGGATGGGGACCAGTAATGAAGCCGAGAAAACGATGGTCTGACTCAGTTGACGAAGAGACTTCATCGCAGCTCGGTTTTCAAAATCAGAGGACGCGATTAACGGACTAAGACAGTTGGAGGCACTTTTTGCAGGAAGCAAAGGCCCGAGAGGAGCTGTAGCTACGAAGAAGAATGAGATACTCTAACTATCTCCAATTGAAACCCAAAAGGAGTTGCAGTGCTAAAGCAAAAAAAGCACGCATTTAAAACAACTTTTTTGAAGCTATACCTATTATAATTGGTTGATTCGGAAATTGTTGAGTACTATTAATAGTTGAGGCACCTAGTACGGCTTTTTCATGAGTAAATAACAAATGTTTGTGTCTTGTTTTATCTATTTAACATTGATTATTCCAATTTTGTGTTTGGGACTTCTGGTCCAACTTTACTCCATTCTTCTGAAATGAATTCGTTGAGTAGGGTTTTTCAATCAGACGATCATAGACGAGTAGCAAAATGTGGAGAGTTTTGTTACGGAGCAATGATCGCACGTCAGTGGTACTATCTTTGGGGTCGTTGGTGGGCTGAAAGTATAATCTGCTTCCGAGCCTCAAGTTTTCTACATTTAACAAAAAAATAGCACCTCTTGCGAAAACAAGCGACTACCACCGTGCTATACTGTGCGTTGAAGATTTCCTCAGCACTAGTATTTTGCCATCTGACTAAAAAATATTGAATTCGCTCTCATCAGAAAACAGCAAACATCCAAAATTCATAATTTTATATTTTATAAATTATTTTATAAATTCTTTTCTGCTTTAAATTTGCTTTGCTTATGAGAGGATTCTTTTTCACTACTCGTGCTTTATATCTTATAAGATGTATGGTTCTTTGTTCTGCTTTTGGGTGAATTTTAATTGTCAAATTATGTTTTAACTTGTGTTTTGACCTACAATGAAGAAACCTTAGAAAATTTTTTCTTATAATTGTAGCTTCTTGTCTTATACTCCGCTCCCATGACTTTCCACCATGCGCGTGAGTTTTTAAGTTTTTAACTTTTTACAAATCGTTTCACGGCACTGAGAAAAGCAAACTGTCTTCTTTCCATAATCTTCTTGATTCCACGGTTAAATTGAAATAATTTTTGTTTTAGCTTTACTCACTACGTTCAGTTTACAATTTATAGCTTTTTGGCATTGGGAATCGAATGCCATTTACGCACTAAGTTCCCATGTTCAGACTACCCACTAGGCACCTCCGCTGTCCACCTGAGTAGCTAGCCCGGAACCGTTTTATACATTATTTTGTGCCAGATCTCGTTTTCCTATGCTGTGAGGTACATTCAAGAAGGCGAATCCCCATTCAAGTGCGAACGCAGGGATAAGTGATCCCCCCCCCCCCCTAACATCTCCGGCTGGTGTGAGTCATTTTTATATTTTAAGACTACCCAAATAAAAATACCTTTTGCCAGCTGATCCAATCATCATCGTGACCATACTATCCAGGGTAAGCCCTCTTGTTTCTTTGTAGAGGTTCTGTTACAGCCTGTCCAATTTTTTGCATAAAAAATTTTTTTGTAGGCATCTTCTTCTTGGAAAAATTGAACGTCGTGCAGGTAAGACTGAAAACACCCTTGCCTGTTCAAATGCTGGTTCAGATAGAAATCATTCTCACTATGCCATAGAATGAGCCACGCATATGAAACTCTCAGTGCTTTTCTTCTCAGCACCTCTGCCAAGCGTTTTCGGTACAGCTCCTTACTGGGAGCATCGCCCCATATTTCTCCAGCCAACAGTAGCGCTGATCCTACGGAGCTCATCAAGATGGGTTGGGTCCCCCTACGTTGGCCATAATTTAACTCAGAGCTGATATACCTGAATCAGCCTTCTGAATCGTTATCCTGATTTGCTCAGAGAAACTCCTCTTCGAGTCGACCAGTAGCCCCAGGTACTTCACCTCTGGCTTTGATTCAATTAGTATGTCCCCAATACTGATTGTCCTTACTCTAGGGATTCTCTTATTTGTTAAGATGGTCACTTCGGCTCTCTCCAGTGTTAGACTGAACCCGCGAGAAGTCACCCAGTCTCTCACTCAGGGCATTATCATTCGTAGCTTAAGTTCTTCTTGTTATTCGCAGCACTACAGCCCCTCTTGGGCATTCACCTTCTACAAATAGTGGTCCATTAACCGCGTACTCTAAGTTTGAATCCGAGCTGCATTGAACTGTCTGGTCTCCGGCCTTCAATTATCCCAACAAATACCTTCCTGGGTATCCGTTGTTCATCCATACGATTTATGTGGCCAGCCCATTGCAGCTTCCGCAGTCTTACAATCGTTGAGGCCTCCGGCTCGTCAAAAAATTCATACAGCTCATGGTTGTATTGAATTCGCCATTGGTGCCCATCTGGCTTCGCTCCGATTATTCGCCTCAGGATCCGTCGCTCAAAGGTGTTCAATATATTTGCGGATGCTTGAATTAGGGTCCATGTTTCACACCTATCAGTCTTATCACAGATTTGTATACTTGGAGCTTTGTTTTCCTGTGTATACAGCTAGTCACCTAGCTTAATTCACGCTTGTTCAATGGTTCTTCTAGCGACTAGAGCTGCAACGTTATCCTCAAAACCGAGCGAGCGTGACTCAACTGTCATCTCCATTCTCAATAGTCTGTCGTTAGGCACAGGTCGCATGCCACATTACGGTGTCGTGTCCGTTGAGCCACATCCCATATTTTATGACCACCAGCATATTGGCGGCTTACCATGTCGGAGTTTTCAAAGCGCTGCAAGCAGTCGTGATGATGTATGTAGTTGAATTTACCACATCTTGAGATGCCAGTTGTTCTGTCCCTTACAGATCCACATGCAGCTAAACACCTACCATGAGCACCTAGAAAAACCTCTCGACCTTCAACATCCAATTATAGAAGTAAGAGAGCAAGAACGTCATGAGACAGCATCATAGATCTGAAATATAATGTACTAATGGTCACTGGCTGCATAGTTCTCTAATACTCTCCAATTGTGTATCCTCCATACTAAGGACCTCGAGGCCAATATCACTTCCGGTATGGTTCCTTTACAGCCAATATGGTGGAAAGTCGGTATATTTCCAGTATTGAGCGCGGCAAACGCCATCCTGGCTGCAATTCCTGGGATCATTTTCGCCATGAATATGTTACAGGCATCCCCTTCAATTGTTTTAGCGTTGAAGTCTTCCATATCAAGCACGTTCTCATCTGAGTTCAAGACAACACCATTCAAGATGGCCCCTGTGCACCAAACCCACACGAAACCATGCCCTCATATCCAACCCTCCACCTGGAAATCACTGCTCCAAACCAGATGGCGGCAGAAAAAATTTCATCTGGATACCACGATGCAGAACTTTTATCCTGGTTATGCTCACTGAGCAGCAAAACGTCGACTTTCATATCTCTCACAAACTGCTTAAGCAGGTTTTTGGATGATTGAACTGTAGTTACGGCTTACCTATGGGTAACGGGTCATCGAAGTTCTGATTTTGCCTTGGCTAGGGCTTACCGGGAACCCTACATTTTTCAGATTCTAAGAAGCGCCCAAGATCCAGCCTTAGCTCAGCATCTTTAGAAAAGATACAGTGTGCCCCTCTTGCACACGCACCACATTAGTAGGATAGTGAACTTCTATAAGGGTCCTTCCCATAATCGTGTGTGTGACCATAGGCAAGGCAGTTGAAACATCAAAAAGGCGCTGCTTTTTGCCATATCCTGCAGATAATCCAACCTATTTTTACTTTGCCCTTATTCAGAAATTATTCGGTGTTTTTTTTGGCCAAGTCAACAATGGCAATGCGATACCCCCTATGATTTTCTGGGGTCTGCCACACTTTGATCCTCCCTACACTGATGAGCACCCTTTCGGTGGCCTCGTCGACCTCACCCCACAAGGCAATAGCTGTGCTTTTTCAAAGGGCTTTTTTACTGCATCACAGAATGCTTCGTTATTGTAGGCCTCTGCTCCAAAGTCAATCATTATGTGGCCCAACTGAGTTGATCGTACTGCTTTAACTACAGTGCTAGTGTCTTCAGACCTTACATTTTCTCCAATACCCTGCAAGAGTTCTGCGTAGGATCGATCATCTTGGAGTTTTATTAGGAGTGCCTTCTACCGAGGCCATTTGCGTGGGTTTTTCACCTTGGGATTTTATGAGCAGTGCCTTCTACTAGGGCCTTTTTTGTGTTCTTTTCTTTCCTGCTTTATATCAGGTCTTTTTCTTGCTGAGCGCCCGTGTGAACTTTATTTTCTGGCGCTTTTTGAAGAAGATTCTGTTCGGCTTTCTTCGCCCATCAAGTGCTTCCTCTTTCCTTTTTTTATCCAAATCTCCTTCGATTGGGCTAGACACCATCATTTTATGATGTTTGATTGTTGCGCGATCTGCACGTGTCCTTAAGGCTTAGGTCTTCATGCTTCTGGTCCTCTTTGGTCCCTAGCCAGCTCCTCTAGTAAGACTTGATGCAGTCTAGGAGCTTCTCTAGTTCAAGAAGCCAATTCTTTACACTTTTGCTGATTTTTTGCAAGTCGCATGCTGGCTTTATTCATTTTAGAACGTCTCCCACTTTTCATATCATTCTTTCATCTTAGTGTCGTTGGATGGCAATTGTATTTTGTAACATCCTTTTTTAAGGTACGTTATTGGCTTCCATTTCCGATTACAGTATTTCAGCCACATTTACTATAGTTACAGTGAAATTGCACAACTGCGTTTCGTTTGTCTGGTCATTCCTTTAATTTTCTGCTGTGATTACTTTGTGGACCTCAGGATGGTTCGTTATATTTACAGCAGTAATTATCGATGTTATCATATTTGCTTCTACCGCGCAAACATCTGGCGAGTCCTGCAGAATTCCTGTGGTTTTTGTTGATCTCTTTTTGAGTTTTTAGACGTGACCTGTTTTTTTATAAAATTCTGATTATGGTGCATATTCATTTTAGAGTTCTTGATAGTAACGCATACATAGAATTTTGTTAAAAAACTGCAGCAAAATAGACGTTATATTTTCTCTAAAATGTCATTATACTTGCACGTGTTATCCCTCATTACTAGATGGAGCTATCCAGCAGCCAGCAACTAATAGTCATTCATCATTCGCCATTCACTAAATGCCACTTGCAGCCTGCCAAATGCCTTCCACTATCTACCAAACACCATCCGCTAAACCATTCACCATATGACACCCACCCCACCTAGTGCCATCCAATCTGGAAATCTTCTAACATTTAAGTGAGTGAAACCAAACCCACACAAGGTAAAGCGCAATTAGGAGTATCCACTGCTTTGTATAAATAAATAGCTGAAAAGAGTGCAAACTCTACTAAAATACTTTAAGTTAAGCAGACAGGAGGTTGCTTTCTTCATCATCTAAAGGCTCAAGATAGTTTTTCTAAGAGCATACACCGATGAATTGAGTTGAGCATCCACTGTACCATGTGTCCATGAAAAGAATAGCGATGCCATTTTTTCCAGCTTAGACAATTTTGCGGACTGGTCGGCCAATTGAAAATATTCAAATCAAACAATAATCCTGATTTTTTATTGAAAATCAGCAAGGAATTGAAGTTTCGGTTGCGTTGAAATATATCAACCATTAGTGTGTACTCGTATACCCGTACATGTACTGGAATTGGCTATATCTCTTTTGATTATGACCCAGTATCTATGAAATTTTTTAACACAAGGAACTTATGTTAATGTACATAAAAACTTTAAGAAATTGCAGGCTATCATTTTCTTATTATGAGCAAAAGTATAAAACTGACTAATCATATTATACGATAATAAACAAGTTGAGCGAATTTTAATTTCTGAAGTGCTTCTCTTGTACT
This sequence comes from Odontomyia ornata, assembly GCA_963969285.1. Lineage (NCBI taxonomy): Eukaryota > Metazoa > Arthropoda > Insecta > Diptera > Stratiomyidae > Odontomyia > Odontomyia ornata. Next base: position 56,489,315 of record OZ017743.1, on the reverse strand, counting down.
CACAAAGACCATTTTCCAAGATTTGTCAAAGATTCTTAGGTTGAAAAATGTACAATTCCGGGTTGATACAAATTTGTTATACTTTTTACTTTGCTCGGGGCCCTAAGATTCACAAGCTGACTTTTTAGTTCAAGATTCTAAAAGTTATAACGAAGAGCTTTCACTAAATTTTTTGCCACATGAAAACATTTTTGAGGGTCATTTCAGTATCTGCAGTGGATCCTTTAAAAACTTCAAAATTTTCTATATAATCTAACATTTGAGAAACCAACACGTCTGACTTTTCCACAATGTCGGACCATAATGCCCTATATTGTTTCTTAGAAAACTTGCTATGATACACGGAAAGATGGACAGGTGGGCGAACAGACAGGTAAGAAACGAGACTTAAAGGGTCTTTTGATATTTTTTTAAATAGTCAACAACACAGGGTGTGATCTAAGGTCAAAGCACAGATCCAGTTAATTATATTTCATGAAAAATTAATGATCACAGAAGATACGACTCGGCAATGGAGAAAACTTTTTGCTGTTTTATGAGCTGTCACGTATTTCTGCCTGATTTATGGGATGATTCATTGAAAACAATCCCCGTTGGCATCACCTGTTAGATAAAATTTTTGATTGCATTCAACAGCCTGCGTTTATTGAATATGCCTTTCGCAAATGAGATTAACCGATGATATATCACCTTTTCAGTCCCCGTTGTGTAGTGGTTAAAGCACTCATTCCATAAGTCAAAGGTCCCCGATTCAAGTCTCGTTAGTGTTTAAATGGGTGTTAAAATGTCCGTAAATAACTGCAGTGGTGATTAGCTGCCTTAATGAACGAAAAATTAGTGCTATACTTGCCTGGCGACGTGTTAGTTTGCTAGCGTTGTGGTACCATGGGGCGAGTTCTTTCCACCAGTGAAAGGTTCCACTACAAAATTTCACGCTTACGAATTATTTAGGTGACTATTGTCAAAGAAAAATCCAAAAAACGATTCACTTCATAGGCATCAAGGTCTAAGTAACAAACCGTAAGGGATTACATTGGAAGCGCGAGACAAATACCAGGTTAACCGTGCGCGAGAAGCAAGGCAATTTCATCTTTGCCGAGAACGGCCACGGCCCACAAATAAGAGTGGGGCATCTAGGTAGTGGCTGTGCACCCATGCACCCTTCCTACTGGGACCAAGAATCCAAATACGATGCCTTGGTCCATATTTGGTGTGGAAGGCAAAGCATCCCGGCGAGAGCCTCTGCAACACTAAAAACAGAGTGAGCTTGCCCAATGGCTAGCTCATGAGTGCAAGGGCCCACGAACGTGACGGGCCATATACCTGTTCGAAGTTCAGGTGAAAAGACTGAATGTTTTCCGCATAACTAAACTTGTGTTATTTAATCGGTTTAAAATTAACAATCCAATTTTTTCAACGTAATCATCTTAAATCCAGTGCAAATTCAGTACATGCATGAACACTTCAGAAGTGAATAATTTCAATGCATTACTAAATCTTCACGCAAATGCATAAGTTTAATCTATCTTTAAACAATTCTTAAAAATGTATAAATCAACTAAGTTATTGGAACATTTTCAAAAATGTATACGTTAAAAACGTTAGAAAATTGTTCGCGAAAATGTATACATTAAATAAGCTATCGAATATTTTGAAATAGGTATAAGATCAATAATTCCATAAAGATTATACAAAGAAACATTTCAAGCCTATCCCGCGCAATTATGCGATTAATGATTCAACGTTAATATTTTTCCTTTTTTGCAATAAATCGCCCAATACTTGAACTTTAGAAATCGTATGGAAGTGTTTCAAAAAAACAACACAGAAAAAGGTACTTATCCACTCCTTCGACGAGCGCTCGTTGTTGGGGGGGTAAGGAGGCCTTACAATTCACAAAATCTTTTATTTTACGACAGCTATAGTACATCCATACTAAGTATTACTTATTTTTTAAATATTTATAATGTTTGAAGTTGCGAGAAAAATACCCGGCAACAAATCGTATGTTTATTGTTTATCCTTTTTGTTCAACAGACAAACACTATAACCAACTAAATGGTTGTTCTAACAAAATCACTACACTTTTCGGTAAAATAGAAATCGTGCAATACATATTTATTCCTAAGCAAAAGCAGAAGTTAATTCGACAAAATGATACAAATCAGTATACGCGTGCACATTGTAGTATAACTGCCATCTGAATTCCAATCAGAGGCGGAAATCAAATAAAAATCATCACTGTGACATCTCGTTAACGTAATTTTTCCCAATTCCTACAAGGAATTCTCCCTCGTTTCACCACACTTTTCAATCTCAAGGCCGACGAAAAACTTGGTCTGAAACCCTAAAACATTTTACTGCATATGCACATAGGAAACATTTTCGCGGCATTTAAATTCCATTACCGAGCACACAGCACCCGCACGAAAAATTCTTGTACCAAGAACCTGTCGCTAATTATTATTGAAGCTATTCATATTATTTGGAAATGCTTGGGGATGCACGATCGTTGCTGCATTTAAATTAGCAAACATTTGATTTTGCGCTGATGGCAATGTTTGCAGACGTAACACTTTCATCGGACTATACCAAATGACTGAATGCATCAAAACTTCCCAGCCAAGCTCTGTCAGTTTTTGCCGGGTCATCGAATATGTGTGTGGTCTGGCATTGTCATGATGGAAGACAACACCCTTTCTTTTGATCAATTCTGGCCGGTTTTTAGGGTTTTGTAAAATAATTTTACAAAACCCTACTAGTTTCGCGACCAGACTGTCCGTCTGTCCGTCCGTCCGTCCGTCCGTCCGTCCGTGTGTCACAGCAGTTTTTCTCGGAAACTACTTAAGCTAGAAACATCAAATTTTGTGTGTAGGTGTAAAGTGGTGATCTCTTCAAAGTTCAACTATAAAATAATTTTATAAGGTATTTAAGGGGGGTCTCCCCATATAGGAGAGTGACCCCCCCCCAAAAAAAAATTTCATCGAAGGTAGCCGATATGGGTATCAAATGAAAGGTCTTGATGAGAACTTTTCAAAACAGGTTTTACTTTGGCAAAGTTTGCTTCGAGGAGCGCACAAGGAGGGGAAATACACGAAAAATTTGTGTCCCCTCCCCCCTCGCGATTGGACACCTGTGATCCGAAAAATCTGAAAAAAATCAGAAATGTAGGCCTTGGTGAGTACAACAACAATAAATACGTTAGAAGTCACAATCCACTCAACTTTGTTAGTAATAGTATGATTTATCGATTTTATGTTTTCTTGAATAAAATCTTAACAGTACCCTTAAACTCAATGACATTCAGTACGTAGATGTCTATTTATAAGGTTGATCTATCCTGAAAGTTTCATAAAGATTGAATCATATTCAGCGAAGTTATAGTGGTTTGAATTTTCCTGTATTACTATGGAACAATATGCGCTGCATTTATTACTATGGCAACATATGGCTATGGAACAACATGCGCTTTTTACCGACTCAGACACTACAGTTTTGCTAGGATTTGCATGAAAGTTTCAGGAATGATAGGTGTCATGTATATCTTTGAGTGGTATCAGTAATCGTAAAACAAAATAGTGGCTGTTTTAAATGCGAAGATTGAATAATTTTGAGTTATTTTTTCCCAACTTCAACGTTTAAGGTGCATGCTTTGAACACTTGATTCAATTTAATGAATGACAGAAGATGAGTACCTTCAATTAATGCTCATAAGTGAAACAAGTCAAGGAGGTGGGAGAGAGCTCCTAGCAAAAGGGTTTTGTAACCATTCTAGGATTCGAAAGAATTTGCCATTAATCGATGATAATTAAAATCGTCTATGACATGTTTTTTGATTTGATTCGATCTGGTGACTGCATTTCGTAAATTGGATACAAAACCCTTCTGAAATGAGCGTAGGTCTGTTTACCCAACTTGTTTTGAATTACATGTTGCATTCTGGTTAATTGCTGACAGTACACAGCCTAATTGAGTGTTTAGCCTGGTTCTAGCACCTCATGATAAACAATTCCCGTCCAATCCCACCCAGCATAACGACATTTGGTGTCAATCCTGGCTTTCAAGTCGTTTGTGATGATTCACCTTTTTCGACCATGATCTTTTTCGAACGATATTTGCGTATCTCACCCATTTTTCATCGCCCGTAATGATTGGCTTCAAAAATGGCTCGATTTCGTTGCGTTTTCTTAGCATCCCGCAAATGGAAATTCGGTCGATCAAAATTTTTGCGTTAATTCATGCGCCACCCAAACGTTGAGCCTCTTTGTGTATCCAGCCTTATGCAAATGGTTCAAAACTATTTGGTGATGAATATTCAGTTCCTTAGCAATGTCATGGCTGCTTATGTGTCGGTCTTCTTTAATGTTTTGTAAGATTTCATCGACTTTTTCAGTGATTGGTCGATCTGAGCGAGGTGCATCTTTGACATCAAAATTTCCAGAACGAAAGTGAGCGAACCATCTCTTGGCTGTGGCTTTTGATAGAGTGTCTTGATCGTAGACACCACAAATTTGTTCCCGAGCCATCGATGCATTCTCACCTTGATCGTAGTGATATTGAAACATATAACGAATTTTTTCATAAATTTCGCTCACTTTTAAATGAATACAACTTTTTACACGAATGACGATGTACAAAACTGTCGGTATAAAAATTGTAGATTGCAGTGTCATCTTTCAAATGCATGTCAGTTTGACTCAATTTGATGAGTATTGCCCGATATATGACAATGAACACCATCTATTGACAAAAAAGGCTCAATACTTTTTAGACTACCCAATATATAAATTATATATATACATATATATATATATATATATATATATATATATATATATATATATATATATACATATACATATATATATACATATATATATATATATATATATATATATATATATATATATATATATATATATATATATATATGTATATATATATATATATATATATATATATATATATATATATATATATATATATATATATATATATATATAATTCTTCTTCATCGGAGCACTACAGCCTCGCTCCAATCCACGTGGACAGCATTTGGGCGCATCTGGCAACTAGTCACATTTTTCCTCCTAGGTTCAATAACGTCATAATTTTTACCCTTCGTAAGAAGGCAGCTATAGTCATAGGGTCATCCTGGCCCGAAAACACCAACTTTTAGCTAGCTATGATGTGTCCACTTTAAATGGTAGAATGATGCACGGGGAACGATTGCGTTCACAGCTGGGTAGTCTCGGCACAGTCTCATCTCTGTGCGTGGACCTTCCCATTCGACGACTTTCTGGCAGAGTTGATGGCGGGAGATCCCAGGTGTACCTGGGCATTGAACCACGGTTATAGTCTGCCTGCTTATGCATCTGTCGATCAGAGCTCCAGGCACGTGTGTTATTCCGGTGGTGCGGGTGTGAAATTGAAACACTTACTCTGGGCCTATATTCTGGGGTCATTTAACTCAGCACTTCGCTGAGCCTTGGTGGTTTTGGATAACTAGATCATGTTGGGGGCGGCTCTGTAATCTACGCATAGTCCACCCTTGACGGTAGTTTAGAAGCCTGGACGTATGATTGTAGGACAGATAGTTTTTCCAATTGTTACCTGATTTGCTCAATACTGGCAGCCATTGTCTGCATAACGACCAGCAGCTGGACCATCTCGGAAGTCAATGATGAGGATTGAATAGTAGGTTCGACTGGTTGCAGCACCCCTGCTCCATCTGTGTCACTGAGTGTACTCATTGGGTTCGATTGGCCGAGCCCACTTTTAGTCACTGTTCCACAAGCGATAGGAGGTTGTGTTTGTTCTAGGGGTTGACGGCAGAGATGGTATATCGATGATGTCTTACGTAACTGGGCCATACATGCTTGGTGGCGACAATGACCACGTCTGGCTGGACAACTCGTCCATGTCCTCATGACATAAAGAACATAGAAGTATCGGTCCGGCATCCGACTTAAGTTTTCTCCTCCTTGGAGTTCTTTTGGTGGGCATCTTTCTCCCAAAACGTTATAATATTCTATATAAAACTAGTATTAAATTGATACAGTGGCTTTCACTGGTGAACTATACACACAATTCTGACCAAAAAAATATAACGTTAAATAAATATTATTACACAAATGTTAGAAATATTATTTAAAAATAAATTTAAAAATGAACCAACTTTTTAAATAAATTCCAATCACGATTATCAATACTAAACTCGGTTTTTCCATTTACTTTCCCCGTCGCAGGCAGGGACGCTAATAGTGAGTGCGTCCTACACGTTACAGGTACTACTCACTTGCGGCACCGTAAATATTATTGTTCAGAAATGGTTTTTTGTTCGCTTGCGTTAACCAAGTGCAGTTTGTTGGGCCAGGGTTGATTTCGACCCGCAAGTTGCGTGTGTCTTACCACGGATAGTCACAGACTAACTAAGCAGCCAATCACGTAAAATCAAGAATCCATGTACTGGAAGACACTACGGCACCGCTTGGTATGGGGTGTAGATCAGAGTCCGCGTCAAAATAATGTTATGTAACATTTTTCGAATACCCAAAGAAACTCTCATATCATTTGGCCTAGCTAGATGGTAAACCACCAATTTATAAATCACTCTCTCAGAGATCAACACCTCAAAGCAAATTATTTAACCAAAGGGAGCAACCGGAACGATGCACAGTAGCTGAGCTCGAACACAAAGTGGCTGTGCTACCTGTGCCACCTTGTCTCACACCATCCCTTCAGTAGGTTACCTCGGTCTCAACACCGTCAAACCTACTCATTTGATTGTTTCATTTGTAGTGAATTTATGATGTTCAAAATGTCCGTAAAGGACTGCAGCGATGTTTTGCTGCCTCGGCAGAAGAAAATGACAATATCTGCCGAGAATGCCCTCGTCTGGAGACGCGTGAATGCGCTGGCAGGCTAGCATTGCGGTGTCGTGGGGCGGGTTCATTTCCCCAGCACGAGGACCTACTACAAAAAAATTTCACACTCACGAATTGGATGTTGTTCAAGAGGCGACCGAAGTCGCAAAAAGTATAGATAACTACACCGAGGGAGATAGTACTTGTTCCGAGAACAAGTGGAACCTGAGAAGAAAGGCGGACTTGGGGTAACCTCGTCATTACCCGACGAAGCTCATGGCCCACAAATGAAAGAGGGGCAACCGGGTGGTGATGGAGCCCCTTCGCACCCACCCAACCGGAATTAAATCCATATTCTTGTTGCAGTGGCCAGGTATTCCTCTTCTGAGTGGAAAGCTCACACAACTTGACTTGTATAAACTTTCCCATCAGAAGGGGAGTACCCCGGTGACCAATTTATGCCATATAATTATACAACTCGATTGCATAACGCTATGCCATAAAGAGGCACACTGCTTGGGCCACTCAACCCGCGATGTACCCTGAAACGAAAAAAGGATTAATTAAGTACCCGGCGGCTGGCTCATGTTTTTCGTGGGCAGCCTGCCACCGTACCGGGTCCTATACCCGGGCAAAGGGTATTGGAAAGGAAAGACCGATTTTCAACAGAATTAGCACTTCATTTTTCTTTTACTTTATAATTACTTTGACGTTTCTATATTTAAATTTTTAATTAGTAAAATTTTAAATAATTAATCTATCCCTCCAATACAAAAGTTATATTTAAAGAGGTTATAACAACATTTTCATATGTAAAATTTTAATTAGAAACATTTCAATTAATTTAACTGTCCCTCCCATGCAAAATTTATATTTAAAAAGGTTATAACAATATTTTCATATGTAAAATTTTAATTAGAAAAATTTCAAATAATTTAACTGTCCCTACCATGCAAAATTTGTATATAAAAGGATTATAATAAAATTGTATTAAGTAAAATATATATATATATATATATATATATATATATATATATATATATATATATATATATATAAATAATAAAATGTAAGGGTACTCACCCAAACATCCTCGTCGGGCGCCCGCTGACGATGTGGGTGGTCCTGGAATGTAGATATCTTTGCGTTATAGCTACTTCTAACGTTAAAATGCAACGACGAATACTGAGATTCCAACAAAAATTCCAACCAAAAGCATCGGAGATTAATGACAAACAGCTGTTCTTTGATAATTGCTGCCCTTGCTAACTTCCATCAATAGGAATAGTTGCCGAAGAAGTGACTTTCCTACCCCTTAGCAGACACCAATATTGTGGGCATACATTGGAGCTTCTATTTATAGCGGCAAATCGATAGAAACAATGCAATTGGCTCCTAGTCTTACCAAATGATTTAGGGGCACCGTGTATTAGACTATTTGAATGTCACTACGTCTGCCCCTTTGTATCGTTCCTCCTTCAATTGTTGAAATTTACGTACGGTTAATAAGTGCTTGCTTTCGGCAATAACAATAATAAGAGCAACGCGACGTTCCCAATCACTTCATACTTGCGACAGCCCTAAGAAGAGAGTTCGGAATGCGAGACTTCACAGTTCTGCCCACTAGAATCCAGCCCAAACTACAATTTAAAATTTACCACGAAACGACACGGAACAAATCTATAAATGAAACAAACTGCCTTCTATCTAACCTTTTCGAGGGGTTTTAGTCAAAAACATTGTCTTTCGCTCAGCTGGATGTTATTTTGCTTTTACACGAATCCCGATTAGACATTCAACTGTTTCTTTGGGTCCCACTCCACATCCGATTCCGAACTTAGCTAAAAGGCTAAACCAAAATTCGCGTTCACCATATATTAAAATTCCACTAAATTTCGTCAACCTGCGATGAAAAGACAACAAAACTCCGCCATCTTTGACGTTTCGAAATGCATGCATTAGTTGCTTCAGGGAATTTATCTTTGGGATGGATGAAGATAATGACGAATAAATTCTCTTTACAGTATGTCCAAAAGTTTTGTTCGATCATACGCGCCTTCGTCTCGCTTAGCAAAAAAAAACCGTGCACCTTGAGTTGATCTGGCTTCGCAAGTCCAGATTTCATTAGCCACTGGCAAATGTTCTCTCGCTGACCACCTTGAAGCTGTAATACTTCACCGTTTTCGGGACGCTCTATGACTGTGCCCTTGCACGTAAATTTCCTTTTACATGCTCGCACAATTTTCTTCAGGTTATATTCCGAAGAAAGGCCCGGCACCGTAGTTAGTGTTTTTCGACCATTTCTCTGCTGGATTCTTATGTGCGCAAGTCCGTCCTGTACCGTATCATCAGCACAATTGATTACATCATCAAAGGGGTCAAAGTTTTGCAAATTCCGGATAGACATGCGCCAAACAAATTAAACACAAGCAAGCAATAAGACTGCCAATCGAATATTGGGCACGACTTGTCAAATCTAGATTCCGAAATTAAACTACTCGCGTGTCAAATTGTCGCGTCCCACGTGGGTGGCTTCAAGCAGCAACGCGCGGAAGCTACCACTCGCGGCGCCCGAAACACCAACAAAACTAGACAAATGACTCAACGACGTCGACGTCAGCTCGCTGACTCGCACTGCAATATCGATGATCACGGGTGCCAGCTTCGGTTCCAACAACAGAGAGAGCCCTGACTTTTCCCGACAACAGGCGAAAGCAAGGTGACAAGCTCAGGCGACAAAGGCAATCGTAATATCTCGGCGGAATTCGACATCAGGGTATAGCCACGGCTAGAATTTTACTCCCGTTCAGTGCCGACTTCCGGATTCCTTTCAATTTGCATTTACAATCCAAACGCTATGCAAAATAATTTGATCTCACCACAATAGTTGACGAGCCCGTCCGCTGATGTACTCTTTCCACCCTTGTCACGTTTACTTTTTCCTCTTCAACGACGTAGACGTGGTACCGTTGTCTGTTTAGTGCACTTGAAAAATGTTTCCTATCCCTCGAACAAAACACAACCAAAATCTAAATGCAAAAAGCCACAAGATAACAAGATAACCTTGAAAAATGTCTTTTCTTACCTCCACCCAATGGCAACTCTTCCATATAAAAAGAAAACTGGTGCATTTAGCGTCATCTTTCAACTATGTACTTTGCCTTAACTTTTGCTATCCACTAGCCAGAGTTGAATTCGAATCCCCAGAAACGCGAATCACATGCTCGTTTTTCCTGTCCGACCTCGGCGACTCCTGTCAAAAATATTAAATTGTCCCAGATCAATCTTAACTCGTACCAGTTCGATCGTAAATCGTTCCAGTTCAATCTGAAATCGTTCCAGTTCGATCTGAAATCGCTGCGTTCGATTGTTTAGTTGATCTGGGACATTTTATGCCTGAATTTTCTTTAACCCTTAACTGCTCGATTACTACAGGGCAGCTAATTTTCTCGCGATCCCAAGGCGACGAGGATTGCGAAAAAAGGGGCTGACGGATCTTGCAGGGTACCATGGGTTGTCTTCGGCGTCAGGACACGAAGTGACGAACAATAAAAGAAAACACAATTGACAGACGGACGGACTGACTTATGTTTATGTTTGGCCGGAAGTATACATCCCTTGCGCGTTTTTGAAAATATATGTGGACGGACAAAACAGACGTGACTAATTATCCGACCATAACCTCCATGGGCACTTAAAGGATGATCATGTGCGCGGAGGATCAGATGTTGTGTCATTTCCTCCGGTACCCAGAGTTTCCTGGACTCTTTTTCCTGCCATGGATCACCAGTGGCGTATTCATTTCGTCTATACACGTAGCTGTCTATTACCCTCAAATCAGGCAGCTGCGATTGTTGGGTCGCGATGGTTTGCCTCAACTCTTTGTAGCTGTCTGATTCGAAATGTGGGCTGTCGAAATCTATTTCGATGGGGTCCTCGTCATTTATTGTCAATTCGGCTCCCTCTGGGGAAAACATTCGTGAGAGAGTGTCGGGTACGATGTTCTGGGTCCCTTTCCGATGTTTGATGGAAAACTTGAACCCTTGCAGTTTAAGAGCCCATCTTGCTAGGCGTCCATGTAAATCTGCCTGGTTCATCAACCATTGTAGTGAAGCGTAGTCTGTGATGATCTCGAATTGGTGGCCCTCGATATAAGCTCGAAATTTCTTCACAGCCATTACCGCTGCCAAACATTCCTGCTCGGACACAGTATAGTTTCTTTGGGCCGAATTCAGCTTATTGGACATGAAGGCGATGGGAGCTTCCTCTCCCTCATCGGTCAATTGCACCAGCACGGCTCCAACTCCATGTTGACTTGCGTCACAATGAATGGAGAAGGGCTTCGTGAAGTCGGGGCTGTGCAAGACCGGGGCTGATGTGAGGGCTTGTTTTAGCTCTTCAAATGCCTTTCGGCTGAGTTCGGTCCAAATGAACTTCGCTTTCTGCAGCATGTCTGACAGGGGCGCTGAAACTGTTGCGTAATTCCGAACAAACCTTTGGTACCAACCGCACACACCAAGGAAACGTCGTAGCTGCTTAACTGTTTTTGGTAAGGGGAACTCATCAATCGCACGAGTTTTGTCTGGATCCGTTTTGATAGTGCCATGTCCTATGACATGTCCTAGGTATCGGACTTCTTTCATGACAAACTTACTTTTCTGTACGTTGATGGTGAGTCCCGCCTTACTGATATGCAGGGCTACTTCTTGTAGTAGTAGGAGGTGTTGATCGAACGTTTCCGTGATGAGTAACAGATCATCCAGGTACACGAACACTTGGTGTTTCAGGTGCGGTGGGATGACCTTGTCCATCAGCCGAGTCATCGTTTGCGGCGCGTTACACAGGCCAAAGGGCACTGTGATGAACTGATATAATGGTCGTCCAGGCACTGTGAAGGCGGTCTTATCCCTCGACCCCTCATCGAGTGGAATTTGCCAGAAGGCGTCTTTTAGATCGAGACTGGTGATATAATTGGCTTTCGGCAGTCTCCCTAGTATTCCAGCGATGATTGGAAGAGGGTACGCGTCCTTGATGGTAACCGCGTTTACCTTACGGGCATCAAGACAGAGGCGGACTTTACCTGGCTTCACCACCAAGGTTACCGGTGATGACCAGGCACTTTGGGACTCCTCTATGACCCCCAACTCGAGTATCCTATCCAGCTCCGCATACACCAATTTCTCCATGGCCGGTGAGATGGCGTCGATGGCGTGTGAGACTAGGGTGGTGCGGCCAAGACCTTGGGTAGCGTAAGATGGAAAAGCAGCGATGGATGCTTCCAGGCGTTGCCGTTGGTTAGGCGTCAGGTCATGCCTATCGGGAATAGAAGTGATTTCGTTGACATATCTGGTATTTAAAGACAAATCTGTGAATAAATCGGAGGCCAGTCCAAAGCAAAGGACGAAATCGACGCCAAGGTACACATTCTGAGTCAAAGACGGGATAATGTAGAAAATAATATCCTTCGTCTGACCCCTGAACGTCACGGGTGTGGTTAGTTTACCTCGTATAGGGTGTTTGGTGCCATCAGCTGTACTGATTTCAGTGCGCCAGGATTTAATCAAGGTCGGATATTCTTGGAGCACCTTCGAGCCAAAGCTCGAGGCAAGATAGCTGATACTGGCACCCGTGTCGATCAATGCAAACACCGTTTCGCCCAACACTTTAATTGGGTGATAAGGTCTGATCTCATTCTCAGCAACCTCCGAGATGTTACAAGAGTTTAAGGTTTGACGGCAGATGCGCACTCTCTTGCGGAAATTCCGCCAACGACGGGTTGACCATTTTGTCTTGCGCGGGCGGGAAGTGACTACTTCGGAAGCAAATATTCGCTCTCGAGCCACCCGATATTCCTGCAGTCGAACATGATAAGGTTTTAGAGTGCGTATTTGAGGCTGCCAGGGTTCTTCTGGCAGTGGCTGCGGTGGTCGCTTTAATATTGTCGTTGGCGAGGTCTCCGGAAGAGATTGCACACCCGCAGTCATCGTGGTCATGGCTGGTGGGTTAACGCCAGGTTTGTTGGGGTGAGCAGCTGGCTGGGGAACTACTGCTGGGGCTTCGAGTACCGCTGAGGTGGCAGGGTACTCGTTCGTCCGTTTTTTGGTGTGGCATCATCTGGGTAGTCCGGAACACAGGTGTTTGACTCCGTGTTTTCTTCCCGATCTGGGTTGTTGCAATTTAGTGCCACTTCTGCGATTTCACGTCGCGGACCCGTCCTCGCATGTAGGTAAGGCCGTTCTTGGAGGTCTTCTTCAAGCCTCTCCAATCGACTCACGAGCCTCAGTAGTGCTTCCATGTTCTGCGGGTCCGAGTTTACGACATGGCAACGAAGTTCCGGCTTTAGATTCCGTTTCAACACCCGCAGCAGTTGAGTGGAAGACATAGGCTCTGACAACTGGTCATTCAACCGAAGGATATTGGCTCGATATTGATGAAAGGGCTCGTCCGGACGTTGCCATCTGGCATGGATCTTGTCCAGGACACTCTCATCCATGTTGACCGTCGGGTATTCCCTGCGGAGTACCTCCTTCAGCCGTGTCCAGCGTATTGATGGTGGGGCCGAATGAATCCGCCAGTAAGTCTCGAGTGCTGCTCCCCTAAACAGCATTGGTAAATATCCTGCCAGCACCGTGTAGTCGCCGGCCAACATCTCTCCGACTAAGGACTCCACCCGACCAATGAAAACTTCCAAGTTCAGGCCGTTTGGCTCCCCGCTAAAATGAAGATTCCAACCCTGTACAATGCTGGGGATATGCTTCGGCTTCAGCATATAGGGTTGCTCCTGCGGAGCCACTGGACCTAGAGTCGGTGGTGGTATTTGGTTGAGTCGCGGCGGAAGATCCCAGGAGTTCCAAGGCTGATATTGAGATGGTGGATCCGGATCCTCAGACGGATAGTAATCAGTTCTCCGAATCTTGGTTGGCTGGTTTATGATTGGTTTCTGAGGGCGTCGTGCCGATCTGTGTCGTTGTATGGCTGTCTCGGTCTCTTTGCAGCAACGTATGAAGGAGTATATCCGTTCCACTTCCGTGTAACAATCACCACAGATTTGGTCTGGTGAGCCTTCTTCAAAAACAATATTAATCTTGATGTACTCCTTCAGTAGGCTAACGACACCAATTCTCATCGTTTCATCGACGAAACAATCACACAGCGGGTACATTTCATCGCCAATCCTCAGGCAAAGTCGACATGTGCTTGAAATGTCCATTACGCTATCCTACAAACTTGGGACTCTACTAAATAATAAATAGAATAATAGAAGTACTGGTAGAATAATCGAAGTAGGTTAACTAGATGCTAAAATTGAATTTGACTATTGCGAAAACAATCACAAGTGGCCGAAAGTGGCGAACTATTCAAAATCCTCACAAAAAAAGTGCTAAAAATTTTTAATTAGTTATCAAAATTACATTATCAAAACAAAAAAAAAAAGGTCTTTCCATTCTGTCCCTCTTCCCAAGTATGGACACCAATGGCACATTCCTTCTGTAGTGTTCAGGGACAACTCTCTTGCGGCACCATGAGAATCAGAGTTCAGAAGTGCTCCCTCATCCGCAAGTTTTTCAAGTTACAACTTGTCAGCCCAGGGTTGAATTCTGATCCACAAGCAGCGCGTGTCTTGTCATGGATAGTCATGGATTAGCTAATCATCCAATCACATGAAATCAAAATCCATGTAATTTAAGACACCCAGGCACCGCTGGTTTGGGGAGCGGATCCGAATCCTCCGCAAAATGAATGTTGAGATAATAACTTCCGAACACAAATAGGGACTCTAATATCATTTGGCCTTACTAGTTAGACAATGATGGTAAACCACCAAAGTATAAATCAGCAGCAGGACCAAACGATTTTGATGTCCAAAGACAACACACATCCGGAACTTACTAAGTTGCTGGGGCACGATCAGTGCAAAAACCCTCGGGAGTTACCTACCCGCCAATAATCTTAACACCTGGTGGGGACACCTAGAGACGATGGACTGTGTCGTGCTCACCTCTGATAATACAGCCGGGCATTTTGGGGCCCCACGTTGGGCGCCATTTGTTGTGAATTTATGATGTTCAAAATGTCCGTAAAGGACTGCAGCGATGTTCTGCTGCCTCGGCAGAAGAAGATGACAATATCTGCCGAGAATGCCCTCGTCTGGAGACGCGTGAATGCGCTGGCAGGCTAGCGTTGCGGTGTCGTGGGGCGGGTACATTTCCCCAGCACGAGGACCCACTACGAAAAAATTTCGTACTCACGAATTGGATGTTGTTCAAGAGGCGACCGAAGTCGCAAAAAGTGTAGATAACTACACCGAGGGAGATAGTACTTGTTCCGAGAACAAGTGGAACCTGAGAAGAAAGGCGGACTTGGGGTAACCTCGTCATTACCCGACGAAGCTCATGGCCCACAAATGAAAGAGGGGCAACCGGGTGGTGATGGAGCCCCTTCGCACCCACCCAACCGGAATTAAATCCATATTCTTGTTGCAGTGGCCAGGTACTCCTCTTCTGAGTGGAAACTCATACAACTTGACTTGTATAAACTTTCCCATCAGAAGGGGAGTACCCCGGTGACCAATTTATGCCATATAATTATACAACTCGATTGCATAGCGCTATGCCATCAAGAGGCACTCTGCTTGGGCCACTCAACCCGCGATGTATCCTGAAACGAAAAAAGGATTAATAAAGTACCCGGCGGCTGGCTCATGTTTTTCGTGGGCAGCCTACCACTGTACCGGGTCCTATACCCGGGCAAAGGGTATTGGAAAGGAAAGACCGATTTTCAACAGAATTAGCACTTCATTTTTCTTTTACTTTATAATTACTTTGACATTTCTATATTTAAATTTTTAATTAGTAAAATTTTAAATAATTAATCTATCCCTCCAATACAAAAGTTATATTTAAAGATGTTATAACAACATTTTCATATGTAAAATTTTAATTAGAAACATTTCAATTAATTTAACTGTCCCTCCCATGCAAAATTTATATTTAAAAAGGTTATAACAATATTTTCATATGTAAAATTTTAATTAGAAAAATTTCAAATAATTTAACTGTCCCTACCATGCAAAATTTGTATATAAAAGGATTATAATAAAATTGTATTAAGTAAAAATATATATATATATATATATATATATATATATATATATATATATATATATATATATATATATATATATATATATATATATATATAAATAATAAAATGTAAGGGTACTCACCCAAACATCCTCGTCGGGCGCCCGCTGACGATGTGGGTGGTCCTGGAATGTAGATATCTTTGCGTTATAGCTACTTCTAACGTTAAAATGCAACGACGAATACTGAGATTCCAACAAAAATTCCAACCAAAGGTATCGGAGATTAATGACAAACAGCTGTTCTTTGATAATTGCTGCCCTTGCTAACTTCCATCAATAGGAATAGTTGACGAAGTAGTGACTTTCCTACCCCTTTGCAGACACCAATATTGTGGGCATACATTGGAGCTTCTATTTATAGCGGCAAATCGATAGAAACAATGCAATTGGCTCCTAGTCTTACCAAATGATTTAGGGGCACCGTGTATTAGACTATTTGAATGTCACTACGTCTGCCCCTTTGTATCGTTCCTCCTTCAATTGTTGAAATTTACGTACGGTTAATAAGTGCTTGCTTTCGGCAATAACAATAATAAGAGCAACGCGACGTTCCCAATCACTTCATACTTGCGACAGCCCTAAGAAGAGAGTTCGGAATGCGAGACTTCACAGTTCTGCCCACTAGAATCCAGCCCAAACTACAATTTAAAATTTACCACGAAACGACACGGAACAAATCTATAAATGAAACAAACTGCCTTCTATCTAACCTTTTCGAGGGGTTTTAGTCAAAAACATTGTCTTTCGCTCAGCTGGATGTTATTTTGCTTTTACACGAATCCCGATTAGACATTCAACTGTTTCTTTGGGTCCCACTCCACATCCGATTCCGAACTTAGCTAAAAGGCTAAACCAAAATTCGCGTTCACCATATATTAAAATTCCACTAAATTTCGTCAACCTGCGATGAAAAGACAACAAAACTCCGCCATCTTTGACGTTTCGAAATGCATGCACTAGTTGCTTCAGGGAATTTATCTTTGGGATGGATGAAGATAATGACGAATAAATTCTCTTTACAGTATGTCCAAAAGTTTTGTTCGATCATACGCGCCTTCGTCTCGCTTAGCAAAAACAAACCGTGCACCTTGAGTTGATCTGGCTTCGCAAGTCCAGATTTCATTAGCCACTGGCAAATGTTCTCTCGCTGACCACCTTGAAGCTGTAATACTTCACCGTTTTCGGGACGCTCTATGACTGTGCCCTTGCACGTAAATTTCCTTTTACATGCTCGCACAATTTTCTTCAGGTTATATTCCGAAGAAAGGCCCGGCACCGTAGTTAGTGTTTTTCGACCATTTCTCTGCTGGATTCTTATGTGCGCAAGTCCGTCCTGTACCGTATCATCAGCACAATTGATTACATCATCAAAGGGGTCAAAGTTTTGCAAATTCCGGATGGACATGCGCCAAACAAATTAAACACAAGCAAGCAATAAGACTGCCAATCGAATATTGGGCACGACTTGTCAAATCTAGATTCCGAAATTAAACTACTCGCGTGTCAAATTGTCGCGTCCCACGTGGGTGGCTTCAAGCAGCAACGCGCGGAAGCTACCACTCGCGGCGCCCGAAACACCAACAAAACTAGACAAATGACTCAACGACGTCGACGTCAGCTCGCTGACTCGCACTGCAATCTCGATGATCACGGGTGCCAGCTTCGGTTCCAACAACAGAGAGAGCCCTGACTTTTCTCGACAACAGGCGAAAGCAAGGTGACAAGCTCAGGCGACAAAGGCAATCGTAATATCTCGGCGGAATCCGACATCAGGGAATAGCCATGGCTAGAATTTGACTCCCGTTCAGCGCTGACTTCCGGATCCCTTTCGATTTGCACTTACAATCCAAACGCTATGCAAAATAATTTGATCTCACCACAATAGTTGACGAGCCCGTCCGCTGATGTACTCTTTCCACCCTTGTCACGTTTACTTTTTCCTCTTCAACGACGTAGACGTGGTACCGTTGTCTGTTTAGTGCACTTGAAAAATGTTTCCTATCCCTCGAACAAAACACAACCAAAATCTAAATGCAAAAAGCCACAAGATAACAAGATAACCTTGAAAAATGTCTTTTCTTACCTCCGCCCAAGGGCAACTCTTCCATGTAAAAAGAAAGCTGCTTTATTTAGCGTCGTCTTTCAACTATGTAATTTGCCTTAACTTTTGCTATCCACTAGCCAGAGTTGAATTCAAATCCCCAGAAACGCGAATCACATGCTCGTTTTTCCTGTCCGACCTCGGCGACTCCTGTCAAAAATATTAAATTGTCCCAGATCAATCTTAACTCGTACCAGTTCGATCGTAAATCATTCCAGTTCAATCTGAAATCGTTCCAGTTCAATCTGAAATCGCTGCGTTCGATTGTTTAGTTGACCTGGGATATTTTATGCCTGAATTTCCTTTAACCCTTAACTGCTCGATTACTACACATTCGTGAATACGAAATTCTTTTGCAATGGGCCCTTGTGGTGAGGAAAAGAAACCGCCCCATGACCCCACAATGCTAGCCTGCCAGCGCATTCACGCATCCTCAGGCAAGACCCCTTCCGGCGAGCACCATCAACCTTTGCTTGCCGAGGCAGAGACTATCACTACAGTCCTTTACGGACAATTAGAATACCTACAATTTACGACTATGTATTGGGTGCACTACTTAATAACCGGATTTTTTTTAGCGAAATTTGATGCTTTATTGTGGAAAAATCTAATAATAAATTTTATTCAAAGTATTGTTCATCGGGAGCTACAACGTTTGCCCATCTTTCAGACAATTTATGAATTCCATCCCAAAAAAATTGCGCAGGCTTGGCGGTGAAAAACGAATCTATCCGATTTCGGATGTCTTGCTCTGAAGTGAAGCGTATTTCGGTGAGGGCGTTCTGCATCGAGCGAAATAAATGAAAGTCAGACGGAGCACGGTCCGGACTATAAGGTGGGTGGGCCAAAACTTCCCATCCACTATTTTCCAAATAGTTTTTCACGGGTCTTGCAGCATTTGGCCAAGCGTTGTCATGATGAAAAATTATAGCCTTGTGTCTGGTCGCATATTCCGGGCGTTTCTCGATGATGGCACGCTTCAAACGTATTAACTGTGTTGGCCAGTGCTAGTTGGCCAGGCTTCACGTATGACTTTTAGCGCTTGTGATTGTCATAACGGATCCATTTTTCATCCCCAGTCAGGATCCAATGCAAAAATGATTTCTTTGTATGGCACTCAAGCGGCATTACAGACATACAGAAGCGCCGTTCAACGTCTCTCGGCTTCAACTCATAGGGGACCCAATTACCTTGCTTCTGAATGTATCCGGCGGCTTTCAAACGTTTTGGAATGGCTTGCTAATTCACTCTCAACAATTTGGCAAGTTCGTCTTGCGTTTGACACGAATCCTCATCGAGTAGCGTCTCTAATTTTTCGTCTTCAAACTTTTTGGCTGTCCTGGGCGTTCTTTGTCTTTGATGTTAAAAATCGGCACTTTTAAAGCGTTGAAACTATTCAAAACACTGTGTTTTTGCTAACACATTGTAGCCGTAAGCTTCTACAAGCAAACAATGACTTTCCACAGCAGTTTTCTTTGCAAAAAATTGACCTAACAGAACCTCCCACGAATGCTGTCTTTTTCTCCAATTTTCAAAGTTATTCATCGTGAAAAATAATAATGATGCACACAAGATAAAATTGTTTTGTTGACTGATTTTGATAGCTGTCATATGTACCTTCAAAATGACATATATAAAGTTCGAGCTTTCACAATATTCGGTAGTACGGACAACTAGCGTCAAATTCCGGTTATTAAGTTGTACACCCAATATATAGGGTTATCCATTTTACACTTGGGAAAGTAAAGCTAAAGAAAACACACAAATATTCAGATTGAAACGAAATTTTTTATTCAATGTAAAGATTGAACCTTCCGCTGCTTCAGATGCTTCGAATACGGACACACCGCGTATGGCTGTAGGGGACCCGACAGGAGATCTCTGTGCTACAAATGTGGTGAAACGGGGCACAAAAGGAAGGAGTGCACGAACGAGGCAAAATGCATTCTTTGCAAGGATGCTAAGCTAGCACCCGGCGACCTCAAACATGAGCCGGGGACAGGGAGATGCTGGGTTTTCAAGGAGGCCCTAACTAAAGCCAAATCGATACTCAAATGATCCGTATCCTGCAGGACAATTTGCACCGAAGCACAAACGCCCAGGACCTACTTGAGCAGTTTGCAAGGGATAAGAAAGCTGACCTCCTGTTGCTGAGCGAGCAACATCATAACAAGGACTCGCAAGCGTGGTACCCTGACAAATCTAGTACCTCGGCCACCTGGGTTCGAGACAGCGCCCGCCTTCAGGTGCAGGGCCATGGACGCGGGGATGGTTTTGTGTGGGTGCGGTGTTCAGGGATAACATATTTCAGTGTTTATCTGACGCCTAACGAGGCAATGCGATCTTTTCGAACCAAACTCGATGCCCTGGCGGACGCTGTCTCGAACACAGAGGGCCACATGCTGGTCGGGGGAGACTTCAACGCTAGAGCCATTGAATGGGGTATGCCACAATCCGACCCAAGGGGAAAGCAAATCTTGGACATGGCGGCCAGAACAGCGCTTTTTGTCCTAAATACTGGTAACACCCCTACTTTCCGCCGATGGGGTTGCGTAGGAACCATACTCGATGTGACACTCGCTTCGGAGTCCCTGGTACCTAGAGTACACAACTGGCGAGTGCTAGAGGACTACTCGGCTAGTGATCACCAGTATGTAGCGGTTGAGATTCACGACGGTGCCACTCTGCGTGCATATGCCCAAACTTCAATCCTCGGATGGAGGACTGGGAGGATGGACGTTGAGAGGTTTGCTGACGCGCTTACGGCAGGCGCACCGTTGCTGGGAGCTCCGCCAGGGAGTGGAGGGCCCACAGCCAAGGGCTTGGTGAACTCAACTATGAGTACCATCATAGCTGCTTGCGAGTCTTCCATGCCCCGTCGGAGACCCCGACACGGTAAGCCTCCAGTATACTGGTGGTCAAACGAGATCGCCGAACAAAGAAGCGAGTGTCACAAACTTCGGCGAGAGGCCCAGCGGGCGCGAACACGGGAGGAGGCAGACACTAGGCTAGCAGCATACAGGTCCGGCAGGAAATATCTTCGCAGGCTTACTAACAAGAGCAAGGCCCGATGCTGGCAAGACCTCGTGGACGATGTAAATAGGGATCCGTGGGGCCTTGGCTACAAGCTGGTCATGGGGAAACTTGGTGCCCTACGGAAGCCTTGCATACATGACGCGGAAAAGATGAACGCGATAGTGCGGGGACTCTTCCCCCTGCCACCCCGTCCGTGTTGACGCTGTCCGTGGTGAAACAGCGGTCGAGTGCCCACTCTTCACACAGCTGGAACTGGAGGAGGCAGTCCTCTCCCTGAAAGCGAGGAAGGCTCACGGTCCAGATGGTGTTCCAGCTGAGGTTTTGCAGCTCGTCTATCACCATTGTCCTGACTTGCTGCTCAGCACATTCAACGCTTGCCTACGGGACGGGGTTTTCCCGGTACGATGGAAGGTGGCGAGGCTCGTGCTGATCAGCAAGCGGAAGGGAAATCCTGAATCGCCGTCTGCATACCGCCCGTTATGCATACTAGACACGGCTGGGAAAGTGCTAGAGAAACTCATCAAGGGAAGACTCACTGACGCGATTCGTGCTGCTGGGGACCTGTCTTCTCGGCAGTACGGCTTTAGAGCAGGACGTTCTACCATTGATGCGATTGCAGAGGTGGTGAACGCGGTCCAAAAGGCAGAGGCATATAGTCGCACCAAGCGACGGATCGTCCTGTTGGTGACACTCGACGTCAGGAATGCCTTCGACTCCACTAGATGGGTGGATATTCTGGACACCCTGGAAAACTCTTTTCAAGTTCCAGAATATCTAATGTGGCTTTTGAGGAACTACCTAAAGGACCGAAGCCTGCTCTACGACACGACACAGGGCCAACGAAGGATGGCGGTTACATCGGGTGTTGCCCAGGGATCTATCCTTGGTCCGGACCTGTGGAACGTGTCTTACGACGGGCTACTGAGACTTGAGATGCCAGATGAGTCGCGCTTGGTCGGCTATGCGGATGATATTGCGGCTCTGGTCGCCGGACGCACCGTTGAACAAGCGCAACTTAGGCTAGGTATGCCAATGCGCCGAGTGAGGGACTGGATGACTGCTCGCGGGCTCAGTTTAGCACTGGAGAAAACCGAAGTGGTCATCTTGACAAAAAAGAAAATCCCTAGAGTAAGGATGATCAGTATTGGAGATATACAGATCGAATCGAAGCCAGCGGTGAAGTACCTGGGGCTACTGATCGACTCGAAGATGAGTTTCTCGAGCAAATCAGGGCAACGGCTGAGAAGGTTGCTTCGGGAATATCGGCCCTGAGTCGACTTATGGCCAACGTAGGGGGACCCAGCCCATCAAGAAGACGCCTCTTGATGAGTGCTGTAGGGTCAGTGCTACTGTACGGAGCAGAGGTATGGGGCGACGCTCTCAGCAAGGAGGTATACCGAAAACGATTGGCACAGGTACAGAGAAGAGGAGCACTGAGAATTGCATCTTCGTATCCAACAGTCTCCGACTCGGCGGTGAGAGTGATTGCAGGCGTGATACCTGTCGCCCTCCTTGCTAGAGAGCGCCGCGCTATTCACCTGCGCCGAAACGAGGATGCGAGGGAGATGGTTGTCCGCGAGGAGAGACAACGCTCGCTCAACGATTGGCAGCAGTCTTGGAGGAATTGCACGAAGGGAAGGTGGACTGCGCGCCTCATACCGGATGTGAGACCGTGGCTAAATCGAAAGCATGGTGAGACTGACTTCTATCTGACCCAGCTTTTGAGCGGGCACGGGTGTTTTTAGTCTTACCTGCACAAGATCGGTAAGTCACGGTCTCCCGATTGTCGGTTTTGCTCAGGAGAGGAGGACAATGCCTGTCACACATTTTTTGCGTGTACCAAATGGGCCAGGCTGCGAAGGGAACTCTACAGGGAGACGGGAGAGCTCACCCCGGATAATATAGTTGCGGTGATGCTCGAATCGGTTGACAAATGGAACCAGGTGGCACATTATGCTCGGGCAGTCCTAAAATATAAAAGGGACTCACAGCAGCCGGAGGCACTGGGGCTGGGGGATCGCTCTTCTGGCAATTCCTCTTCCCTCCTCCCCTCCCACTAGGAAAGGGACTCCCCAGCTTAAAGGCGCCCCACGGCGTAACAAAACGAGGCCTGGCCCGAAGTAATGTGTCAAACGGTTCCAGGCTAGGTTCTCAGATTGACAGGGGAGGTGTTTAGTGGGTAGTCCAAGGGTATCCTCCATGGGAGTCCCACACTGCCAGACTCGGCGGGCGTAAATGCCTTCACCATTGAACCTTGCCATTACACACACAATGCAACATCATTCAAATATCTTCCACGGGACCTCTTACAGGCCTCAATCCTTTTGAGGTAATTTTCAATGACTTTTCGGCACATTCCCGGCAATATCTCGGCCATAACTTCATGAATATTGGTTTTCAATTGCTCAAGATTTTTAGGCTTGTTCGCGTAAATACGATCTTTCGCATAGCTTCATAAAAAAAAATCCAAAGATGTTTGGTCCCAGGATCTTGCAGGCCAATTGACATCACTCAATCTCGAAATTACGCGTCCTGGAAATTTCTCTTGCAAAAGTGCTCGACTAGCCTGTGTTGTGTGGCTTGTGGCTCCATCCTCTTGGAAAACATGTTCTCCAGATCAGAATCTCCAATTTCCCTCCAAAAATAATCGGTTAACATCCGTCCATAGCGGTCAGAATTGACTGTAATGGCTCTTCCTTGATCGTTTTCAAAAAAATACGGGCCAATAACACCACCAGACCATAATGCACACCAAACGGTCATTTTATCCAGATGCAAATGCCTTTCTTCGATCACCTGAGGATTTTGAGAGCCCTATATGCGACAATCCTGTTTATTTACTTAACCACTGAGCGAAAAATGAGCCTCATCACTAAAGATAATTTTGTTCGAAAAATCGTTACCAATGGCTTGTTGTTCAATCACCCAATTCGCATACATTCTGCGCTGTGTATGGTCTTGAGGCTTAAGTTCTTGGGTGAGTTGGATTTTGTAGGGATGGAGATGCAAATTCAAATGCAAAACCCGCCACAATGAGCCGTAAGACAAGCCCAAATTATGACCACGTCGAGTAATCGAAAAATTCAGGTCTTCCTCCATACTTTGAACAACAACACCGATATTTTCAGCAGAACGAATGTTGCGATGATGTACAGGCTTTGCAATATCAATAACCGATTCAGTCTCTTCAAATTTTCTCACTGTGTTCGAAATTGTTTGCTGTGTAGGTCGATTATGTCGACCATAATCGGCGCTTAAGGCCCTAAATGTTGATACAGCAGAATCACCATTTTTATAATAAAATTTAATAATTTTAACACGTTCTTCGGCTGTTAAACGATCCGTATTTCTAAATGGCAAACCCTCAACTAAAAAAAACATGCTTTAGATGACATTTAATTCTGACAGATATCAAATGGCAGGGTAAATATATATATATATATATATATATATATATATATATATATATATATATATATATATATATATATATATATATCTACATATTTATATATATATATATATATATATATATACATATATATATACATATATATATATATATATATATATATATATATATATATATATATATATATATATATATATCTATATATATATATATATATATATATATATATATATATATGTATGTATATATATATATGTATTTATATATATATATATATATATATATATATATATATATATATATATATATATATAATATATATATATATATATATATATATATATATATATATATATATATATATATGTATATATATATATATATATATATATATATATATATATATATATATATATATATATATATATATAAATATATATTGGATAGTCTGAAAAGTATTGAGCCTTTTTGTCGCTAGATGCTGTTCGTTGTGATATATCAGGCAATACTAATCAGATTGAGTCAAACTGTGTTTGAAAGGTGACATTCCAATCTACAATTTTGATATGGACAGTTTTGTATTCCGTCATTCGTGTCAAAAGTTGTATTCATTTAAAAATGAGTAAAATTTCTGAAAAAAATCGTTATATTTTTCAATATCACTACTTGATCTTAGAGTGTGAGAATGCATCACAGGCTCGTGAAAAAATTTTTGGTGTCTACGGTCAAGACACTTTATCAAAGGCCACAGCCAAAAGATGGTTCGCTCGCTTTCGTTCTGGAAATTTTGATGCCAAAAATGCACCTCACTCCGATCGACCAATCACTGAAAAAGTCGATGAAATCTTACAAAAAATTGAAGAAGACCGACACATAAGCAGTCATGACATTGCTGAGGAACTGAACATCCATCATCGAACGATTTTGAACCATTTGCGTAAGCCTGGATGCACAAATAAGCTCAACGTTTGGGTGCCGCATGAATTAACACAATAATTTTTGACCGACCGAATTTCCATTTGCAAAATACTAATAAACGCGACGAAATCGAGCCATTTTTGAAGCAAATCATTACGGGCGATGAAAAATGGGTAAGATACGAGAATGTCGTTCAGAAAAGATCGTGGAAAAAATATGGTGAATCATCATCAACGACTTCACTGACACCAAATGAGGTTATGCTTTGTGTATGGTGGGATTGGACGGGATTTGTTTATCATGAGGTGCTAGAATCTAGCCAGACACTCAATTCTGCTCTGTACTGTCAGCAATTAACCAGATTGCAACACGCAATTCAGAAAACCGGCCAGAATTGATCAATAGAAAGGGCGTTGTCTTCCATCATGACAATTCCAGCCCACATACATCTTTGATGACCCGGCAAAAACTGACAGAGCTTGGCTCGGAAGTTTTGATGCATCCACCGTATAGTCCAGACCTTGCACCATTAGACTTTTATTTGTTTTGGTCTCTGCAAAACTATTTTAATGAAAAGAAATTTACTTCAAAAAGGGACAGCGAAAATCGCTTGATCAAGTTTTTTGCCGATCAACCACAGAAGTTCTACACAGATGGAATAATGGCTCCACCCAGAAATTGCAAAAGGTCATAGATAATAATGGACAATATGTACTTAAATTTTAAGGCAATAAACGAACGGTTATGTGCGATTCGTATAAAAGCGAAATTCTTTAAACAGATTAATATCCACGCACCCACCGAAGAAAAGACCGAAGAAACGAAGGAAACGTTCTACAATTACTTGAAAAGACTGGCTGTAGGCAATGGCCTACAAATGACATAAAAATAATCCTGGGTGATTTCAACGCTAAAGTTGGCAAAGAGCTATCTCATCGGGGAACGACTGGAGGATACAGCCTCCACGATAAAACAAATGACAACGGCCAGCGCCTGATTGACTTTGCATTTAGCAGAAATATAATCATACGTTCAACTTGCTTTCCATATCGACGCATTCATAAAATGACCTGGGTATCACCATTTGGCAACACACAGATCGATCATGTTTTGATCCAACAACATTGGGCCTCGAGCATACTTGACGTCCGTACTTACCGTAGAGCCAATTGTAACTCAGATCATTTATTGATCAAATTGACCTATCGATGTTGTATGTCAAAGGCATTTTCGGCGAAGACCAGCTTGCTGCAAAAATTTGACATCGAATGGCTCCAAACGGCATCTGTGGCCGAAAATTTCACGGAGACCCTCTACAACCAGCTGGCTCCCATCTTATCAGACGCATCGTTAAAGACGAGCAACGAGCTCTGGATGGAAGTGAAAGCGGCTATTAGGACCGTGGCAAAACAGACGATCGGACATCAAGACCGGCGCTAGAGGAATGATTGGTTCGATGATGAGTGCCAGAGAGTAGGTAATAAAACCAGGACGAAGAGAGAACACTATGAAAATCTCACAAGAGTATTCGCAACTCGAATTAGAATTAAGAAAAGAAAATACTATGATGACCAATTGAGAAGTATAGATGTAAGTTTAGCAAACAATAACACAAGACAAGCAAAAAAAGTACTGAAAAGCCTGAAATGTAGTTACCAGCCCAAAACCACGCTCTGTCGTGATGACATCGGCAATATCATCGCTAAAACGAAGATTGAGGAAAGATGGGCATCATATTTTAAGAACCTCCTTAATCTTCCACACAGCTCCAGAGTATCGAAGCCTATAGATGTCTGCGGAGAGCGTCTATTGGCGCCACAAACTCTGTATGAAGTTTGTTCCGCCATCAAAGCCCAAAAGAGTAATAAAGTGCCGGGCATCGATGAGATTCCAGTGGAGCTCATCAAATATGGTGGCAGTAGTGTTCATCAAGCTACTTACAAAGTCATCCATCACATTTTGCAACAAGAAAATATGCCAAAAGAGTGGAGCCAATCAATTATATTCCCTATCCACAAAAAAGGTGAAAAGTTACAGTGCAAAAATTATGGAGGCATATCACTACTTTGTACGGCGTACAAAATATTTTCAAAGATCTTAAAAAATAAGATCGAATCAAACACCAACAGTATATTATTATCTTTAATCCTCCGCACAGCTCCAGAGTATCGAAGCTTATAGATGTCTGCGGAGAGCGTCCATTGGCGCCACCAACCCTGGATGAAGTTTGTTCTGCCATCAAAGCCCAAAAGAATAATAAAGCGCCGGGCATCGATGAGATTCCAGTGGAGCTCATCAAATATGGTGGCAGTAGTGTTCATCAAGCTAGTTACAAAGTCATCCAGCACATTTTGCAACAAGAACATATGCTGAAAGAGTGGAGCCAATCAAATATATTCCTTATCCACAAAAAAGGTGACAACTTACAGTGGGAAAATTATGGAGGCATATCACTACTTTGTACGGCGTACAAAATATTTTCAAAGATCTTAGAAAATAAAATCGGATCATACACCAACAGTATTATTGGGGAGTGTCAGGTGGTTTTGGAGCAGGCAGATCGACGATAGACCAATTGTCTACAGTCAAGGAGGTACTTGAAAAGTGCTGGGAGTTCAACAAAGACGTTCACCAAATTTTCGTTGACTTTAAGCAAGCATGCGACAGTACCAAATGATGCTTTGCTTTGGCATCCCAGCCAAATTAGTCCATCTTACCCAAATGACAATGACGTCGACGACCTCCGAAGTCCGCATCAATAACCAACTCACCGATGCCTTTGACACAAATATCGGACTAAAACAGGGAGATGGGCTAGCCCCATTGCTATTCGATCTGGCTCTAGAGTATGTCATAAGGAAGCTACTCGTCGATACGCGAGGTACATCACTATTCAATTCAAGCCAAGTAGTAGCCTATGCGGACGACATAAACATTTTGTCACGGTCGTTAACAACTGCCAAAGAACTCTTCCTAAAACTCGACAGCGAAGCAAGTCTAGTAGGGCTACAAATTGATGAAAATAAGACAAAGCTCATGACGCAGTCGAGGAAAATACCTCAAGTACACAAAACATCACGCTTGGCGAGTAAAGTATCGAAAATGTTAGCGAATTTGCGTGTTTAGGCGCCAAAATAACGAAAACGGACAATGAAAGTGACGAAATACGCCAAAGAATACAGCTCGCAAATAAAATATTTTATTCAGTATTGATGATCTTGAAGATCAGTTGCATACACAGAAAAACAAAGCTCCAAGTATACAAACCTGTGATAAGACCTGTGTTATGCTTTGGGTGTGAAACATGGACCTTAACCCAAGCATCCGCAAATATATTGAACGCCTTTGAGCGACGGGTTCAGAGGCGAACAATTGGAGCAAAGTTGCAATAGGCTGGCCACATTATTCATATGAACGAACAACGGATACCCAAAAAGGTATGCGTTGGGAGAACTGAAGGCCGGAGACCAGTGAGGAAACCGAGGAAACGCTGGTCTGACTCTGTCGACGAAGACAGTTCATCGTTGCTCGGACCGAGACAGTTGGAGGCGCTTGTTGCAGGCAGCGAAGGCCCGAGAGGGAATGTAGTGCTAAGAGGAAGATCTATTTAAATAAAAGAAATATTCAATAGGGAAATGACCAAAAAGGCTCAATACTTATCAGCCTATCCAATAGATATATATATATATATATATATATATATATATATATATATATATATATATATATATATATATATATATATATATATATATATATATATATATATATATATATATACATATATATATATATATATATATATATATATATTTATATTTATATTTATTTGTATACATATATATATATATATGAATGTATGGATGTATGTACATATATTTACATATACATAAACATACACAGATGTACTCGTTCATACACAACCGGACAGAATAATAGGTGTGAATCCCCGAAACTTGTAAAATAAAGAGGCTTGTGCTGTGTTTGTTTCGTTTGTTTGAGGCTTGTTCTCAGTGAATATAGTCAAGTCCTGACCTTAATATATATCTTAAGTTCTTAATGGTATAGTAAATAGCTAAAAGCTCTCTACCGTAAGCACTGTATCAAATTCATGACGGTAATGATTTAAAGGAGAAGAATCCAAGAGGATGCCAAATATTGTCAATTTTCGATTGAATGACTCCACCTTTATCCAAACTGGAAGCGCTTGCTACTGAGGAGAGTTAATCATTTGAAGAAGGGAGCTGTAGTAATGCGGCTTGTGATAGTTGCTGTTTTGATTTTTCAAATGCTTCATTAGCAAGAGAATTCCATTCACGTATTCTGATTTCTTTTGTATTTAGGTGGGTGAATGTCATTCATGGGACTTACATGATCGCGTGTAATTGCACTACCCACTAAACGTTCCCCTCTCAACCTAAAAACCCAGCCTGGAGCCGTTTGATGCATTTCTTCGCCGTGAGGAACCTTCTAACTGGGGTATCCCTCTTCAAGCGGCTGTGAGTACCTTTTATCTTTTAGGACTGCCTGAACATAATGTGCCACCTAGTTCCATTCGTCAACTGACTCAAGTATTATCGCGACTTTATTATTCAGGATGAGGTCTCCCGTCTCCCTGTAGAAGTCCCTTTACAGCCTATCACATTTTTCGCACGAAAACTATATGTGGGAGGCGTCGTCTTGCTCTCCTGGGCAAAGTCGACAATCGGGGGACCACGATTAACCAATCTTGTGCAGGTAAAACCCATGTGCAATCAAAAGCTGGGTCAGATAGAAGTCAGTCTCACCATGCCTTCGCTTTAGCTATGGCCTCACATCCGGGGTGAGGTGCGGAGTCCGCCTGCCCTTCGTGCAATTCACCCGAAACTGCTGCCAATCGTGTTCGTGAGCACTGTCTCCTTGCTGGTGATTGTCTCTCTCGCGTCCTCGTTCCAATGCAGGTAAATATCGCGGCACTCTTTAGCAAGGAGAGTAAGAGGTATAACGACTGCAATAACTCTCACCACCAAGTCAAAGGCTGTCAGATATGAAGATGAAATACTCAGTGCCCCTCTTCTCTGTTCCAGGCCCAAGCGTTTTCGGCATCCCTCCTTACTGGGGGATTGCCCCAAGTTTATGCTCCGTACAGGAGCACTGACCATATCGTCTTCTTGATGGGCTGGGTCCCCTTCGTTGGCCATAAATTGACTCAGAATTGATCCTCTCGAAGCAGCCTTCTCAGCCGTTGCCCTGATTTGCTCAGAGAAACTCATGTCCGAGTCGATTAGTAGCCCCCGGTTACTGCACTGATGCTTTCAATTCGGTTAGTTTGTCTAAAAAACTGATCTTTTATACCGTAGGGATTCTTCTTTTGTCAAGATGACCACTTTGGTTTTCTCCAGTGCTGACATGAACCCACGAGCAGTCATCCAGTCCCTCATTTGGCACATTAGCATACCTAGCCTAAGTTGCATTTATTCAACGGTGCGTCCAGTGACCACAGGTACAACATCATCCGCATAGCCGATTTAGCGCGACTTACCTGGCATCTCTACTCTCAGTAGTCCATCGTGAGACACGTTCGATAGGTTTGGACCAAGGATAGATTCTCGGGCAATACCCAATATAACTTCCATCTTTTGTTGGCCCTGTGTCGTGTCGTAAAATAGGTTTCCGTCCTTCAGGTAGCCCTTTAGAGGCCACACTTTATATTCTGGAACTTGAAAAGTGGTTTCCAGCGTTTTCAGAATATCCACTCATCTAGTGCAGTTGAAGGCGTTCCTGACATTGAGTGTCACCAACAGGGCGCTCTGTCGCTTGGCGTGGCTATATGATTCTGCCTTTCGGACTGCACTCACCACCTCTTCGATTGCAGAGATGATGGAATGTACTGCTCTAAAGCCATACTGCCGAGGAGATAGGTCCCCAGCAGCATGAATCCCGTCGGTGAGTCTTCCCCTGATAAGTTTCTTTAGCACCTTCTAATTAGCGCCTAACATGCAAAATGGGTGGTATGTGAATGGCCATCCAGAATTTTCCTTTCCCTAGCTGATCAGCATGAGTCTCGCTACCTTCCATCGTACAAGCGCAAACGCATTTCCTGGCCAACTTACATGCTGCTACCCGGTTGCATGCCTCGTCATGGTTCCAACCCCGAAGCCTGTAGCACTCTTGTCACTTTTCAGCAATTTCAGTTGGCATCCAGTTCACAGGGAGCTTGCCGTGCTGAGGTTTTTGACGGGGCAACATACGTTGCAAGCAGTCATAGTTGAGTTCACCACGTCTTGAATTGCCAGTTCCTTCGCCTCATGCGAATCACCCAACAGCGAAGCACCCGCTGTGAGCACAACGACATCCATCCTTTCAATTTGCCACCCAATTGTAGAAAGTTGCGAACACAGACATTGGGAGGCAAAATCCACGATCCTAACCAGGATTCACTGATGATCACTGGCTGAGTAGTCCTCTAATACTCTCCAATTGTGTTTCATCCATACTAAAGGCTCCGAGGCAAATGTCACGTCCAATATGGTTCCTTCACAGCCAATACGGCGGAAATTCAGCGTCCTGGCTTCCATTTCTAGGATTCGTTTTCCTCGTGGATCTGTTTGAGGCATGCCCAATTCGATTGCTTTAGCTCCCCTAACGAGCACGGTCCCGTGTGCATTGAAAACAGCGCTCTCTAAAGCATGAAGCTTTGCTTGGAAGGATACTATCGATACGTTTGGCGTTAAGTACACACTATGAAGATGGTCTCTGAGCACCGAACCCACATAAAACTATCCCCCGTGCACAGCTCTCCAGCTGGAAATCATTGTTCCCAATTCGGATGGCAGTATTATGTGTTTCTTCAGGGTAACATGACTAAACTTTTATCGAGCATTGAAGAGGTGCTGCTCTTCGCCGTATCCTTCCGATGACCCACCATATTCTTACTTTACCCTTATTCAGAAATTGCTCGGCATCCTTTTCGATCAAATCAATTATGGCCATGCGTTGTCCTCTATGGTATTCTGTTGTTAGCATTGGTTTGATCCTGCATACGCTCGGGTACTTCCTTTTGATGGCCTTTCCTACCTCGGCCAGGTTCGTGATGCTCTCAATGTATCTTATTTCGATCATTGCCATCAGCACGAGTGAGGATGTAGTTACGCTCGTTGCTGTGTCGCAGAATACTTCCCTATTGCCGGCCTCTGCTCTGAATTCAATTAGTATGTGGCCTGATTGCGTCAGTCGTACTGCTTTAATGGCAGTGTTGGCGTCTTTGCGCTTTACGATTTCCCTGAAATCCCGCAGTACTTCTGCGTAGGATCGGCCATTTTGGGTTTTTACGAGCATTGTCTGCTGCTGAGGTCTTCGTTGGGGCTTCTTTCTCCCCTGTTGCACATCAGATATTTTTTCTTGTTGGGCGTCCATGCGAACTTTATTTTCGGTGTAGTAGTAACAATTGGAATCCATTTCTTAGGATAAATGCAGCAAAGGAAAAATTAAGTGAGCAGGTTAAATTGGCTAAAAGATAATCAAACAATATCAAGTAAAGGATTAAGCTAAGTGAGTAGATAATAAAAACCAATATCAGGAAGAGGATGAAGGCTAAGTGTGACGATGAAGTCAGATTTGCTGACAAAATTAGTTAAACGGTTTTGGAATTTAAGGAGGTGAAAATATCGATATTTACATATATATACACAAATATATATATATCTATATATATATATATATATATATATATATATATATATATATATATATATATATATATATATATATATTGACATATACACTGTGACAATGAAGTATCCGGAAATTGTAATTTAAATTCCCCAGGTAAATGATGTTTGTATAAAATGTATTTTGTTAAGTTGGAAGGACTGTCCTTAATTACTATAAATATGAGCGCGACCTGTTCACCAGTTTGTTGACAGTAGCTGCCTAAGTCGGTACACCTCAGTCGAGCATTGAGATTTTGTGATTTTGTGATTTTTTTTATTGTGACTAAATTCGAAGCCAAAAATGCAATAAATTCCATCGATCGACCTTATTCACTACGAGTAGATATGGCTCAGTGTGATTTTCATGATTTTTGATATTTTGCGTTTTGTTTGCAATTTCCGGGTACTTTTTTGTCACAAACTCGCTAAAGGAGCTGAAGGCCATCCCAAAAAGTGCTTATGAAAAGTGTTTCGAGGACTGGAAAAATCCTTGGCGTAAATGTAATGCATCTGATGAGGATAACTCTGAAGGCGACAAAATAAATATTGATGAATAATTAAATATTTTGCGTTTCATTTGCAATTTCCGGATACTTTTTTGTCAGAGTGTATATATATGTATATATATATATATATATATATATATATATATATATATATATATATATATATATATATATATATATATATATATATATATATATAGATATATACGAAAGCATTTCAAATATGATCGAGACAAATGCTCTGATACGTTTATTTACTATCGAAAATATTTAGAAATATTTACAGTTTTTTTAGGTACTCCCCCTTAAAAATTACACATTTTGGCCACTTTTCCGGAAAGTTTTTGATGGCAGTATCGAAGAATTCCGTGGGCAACTCGGACAGCCGTGTGGTCACGAACCACTCCAACTCGTTGTCGGTGTTTAATCTTAGACTTGCAAGGGCTTCTTTCAGTGGTCCAAGCATGTGGTAGTCGGAGGGTGATAAATCCGGACCGTAGGGAGGTGTTCGAGTAATTAATTCCGATATGGTATCGAGCATGAGATGCGCGGTATGAGGGCACGCGTTATCCTGGAGAAGAATCGCACTTCGTGCTGGAATGCTTCTCCGTTTCGAGCGATAAGCTGGTTTCACGTGTGGTTTCAGAAGGTTAGAGTAGTATGCGGCATTGATGGATCGTTGGGTGCGCAGGAAATTGACGTACAGCACGCCCCACAAGTCCCAGAACACAGTACATATAACCTTACCGGCGGACCTGGTTGTCTTCGCTTTGACTGGCGCCCCCTCCTCCTTCTTCCTCCACTCTTCACACGACACCTTGATTTTGGGAGTGTAATAGTGTACCCATGTCTCGTCTATAGTGAAGATTCGCGTTAAAAAACCATCCTCCTCCACCTCGTATCGCGTCAGCAAAACGCCACAAACTTCCGACGGCGTGAATTGTTGCTCAAAATTCAACAATTTAGGAACCCATCGCACCGTTAATTTGCGATATTGAAGGTGTTCGTGGATGATAGACACTACACTACCAATACTGATGCCGAGTTCAGCCGAAATGTCCTCCGAAAAGACTTGTTCTACGCGGCAAATGTTGTCTGGTGTGATGCTGGTTCGCGGTCGACGATCATGTGGCTCATTCTCGATGGTTTTGCGATCATCCTTGAATGCTTTGGCCCATTTAAGCATAGCGGCCCTACTCAGGCACTTACTACCGAACTGAGTTTGCAAGCAAAGAAAAATTTCCGTGATTTTAACGCCTTCCCACACTAAAACACGAATGAAAATACGTTGCGCAACGATGGTTGGCACTTGACGTTCACTCATGGTCGTAGCACGCGCGTGAAACATGCACTTCCGATGAAACTTTGCCACA
Organism: Odontomyia ornata; assembly: GCA_963969285.1. NCBI lineage: Eukaryota > Metazoa > Arthropoda > Insecta > Diptera > Stratiomyidae > Odontomyia > Odontomyia ornata. The sequence continues at coordinate 56,454,267 of OZ017743.1, read as the reverse complement.
CTATTCGTAAGGGACCCAACTATCACATACTCAAGCTACGACCTTCAAAACATACATGCACGCCATCTATAGCGTTTGTCTCCATCATATTTGAACCACCTTCGTATATATATATATATATATATATATATATATATATATATATATATATATATATATATATATATATATATATATATATATATGTATATATATATATATATATATATATATATATATATATATATATATATATATATAGATATATATAGATCATATATACATATATATATATATATATATATATATATATATATATATATATATATATATATATATATATTTATATATATATATATTTATATATTTATATAAATCAGAGCTACGTAAAGATTTTACATACGACCAGAACGCACGTGTTTGGTTCGACATTGATGATGTTTCAATGTGGTTAACATATGCAGCTAGAAGTGGCGCTTTTTTGATTTGGCTAGGTCAATTAAAGGACCGCTGGATAAGAATTTTTTGCGGACAGCATCTTTTGCTTTAATTGCAATGGCAATACCTGAATTAAACAAAGGAGCATCTTTAGGCCTCCTTTATGGAAACACAGGAGTAAATTCTAAGATTAAGGATGGACGAAACATATAGAGCCTTTCAACACAGTCCTCAATAAAGGGGTTTACTGAAGAAGGAAAATCAGCTCATGATATTATGGCTAGCCTCCATACTCGATAGACTTGCTTTATAAAATTAAAGTGAGAGGGTGAGGAATTCCTCAAAAAATGAATATATGTGATAGCAAGCTCAATGGTGAGTGGCAGATGGTGAGAGCACCACAGTGAAGCCGAAGAAGAAGATGGCAAATTGGAAAGAACAAGATCATGTACTTTATTATTAGCATTAAGAATACTGTTGAATTGGTTGAAAGAACAGAAGGAAATAAAAGAAGGAAGAGCAAATGATACAATTCCGCCAGAATTTATAGGGATATACGTATTATTGCAATCAATAAAGGGCAAATTGAAGTTGCCACAGAACCATATAGGGGTAGACAAGAAGTGAGTACATATGTGGTCCATAAACAAAAGCAGGACCGTTTACAAGGGATGTAGACAGATGATACGAAGAGGGAAAGAGCATCAAATATAGAAACTAGCACAATTATACACTCAGAGGTGAAGATAGAGTAAAATGATCATAGAATTTGCTAGTAAGAGAAACATGCACACCCGCTAGAATTCCTCTCCCGTCAGACATACCATCACCGCCTCTACCTCTGTGGAAGATTAGATGATTCGGGTGAAGTTCGCTTTTCCTCATGCCATCTGTCAGCCATGTTTCCGTTATACAGATAATATACGAAAAAGGGATGGAAGAAAAGCGAAGTTCAGTAGTCCCAGTCCTGAAGCTACGAAAATTTTGTGAATAGCAAGTGAGATATGATAATTTAGTGTTTTATGCTAAAATGAAATATTTGTGGCGTGGGGGGGATATAGAACACAGTGGGGCGCTAGGTTTGATCGAAGTAATTTTTTCCGGCTGGTTGATGAAGATCCAGGTGAGCGTACGTTTCTTCTCATTAATTTGGTGTTAGCATTACTTTGTGTTACACATCTTGTAACAGAGGTCTCAGGAAGGTATGAACATTTTGGATTAGTCCAGACACCAACTAAACTTTTTGGTGTTATGGCAGCAGGCTGCAGAAATTAAGGTTACTGTGAACTAGAAATAGGTTATAGATGCTTCAGTTGAATTTGTTGCTGTAGTTATTTATGATTTGGTTGCTCTTGGGAACAAGACAAAATTTGCAGATGAGGCTTCTTTGAAATGGCTCCTTTGCTGGTATTATCCACAATACATACATCAGAGCCTTTGGTAGCTGAAGTTGGACAAAACGTTGGTGATAGTACAGGCGGATTGTTTGGTGGGCCTTCCCTATCGTTGGGTTTCCTAAAAATGTCATGTAAAATTTTTGATTGTTCTTTTAGTACTCTGAGCGCATACAAGATTTTGACACCGTAGGATTTGTTGCACACATTTCTGACTGAAACTTTGCCCGGATGTCATATAAGGACGCAGGGAAACCAAGGCATTTTATGTGGAAGGAAATTGCACAATACCCATCACACTCAATAAAAAATCAACGAATACACTATTCACTTCACGGCAATTGCATTTATAGTCCACTGAGCACTAATAGATGGCCCTGTATATTGCAAATAAAGAAAACAAGGCAAAGAACACAAGTTTAGACAAATATAGGGATAATTGGGAAGAAGTTCACATTTCACGTTCAATCAATCAAATCAATCTATTGCGTTATTTATGATAAAAGTAGGCAGACACATTAAACTTTGAGAACGGATATTTAAGAGAAATTCAACCTCGAAACTCTTAGTAAAACACTTTGAATAAGGATTAAATGTTAATACCATAATTAACGATAGTAATGTGAACATAGGAATATTAAGATATATTTTTTAGTACCTTTATATATAGGAGAAATCATGAAAACCAAACAAAAAATTAATTGAAAAGGATAAAACAGGAAGTTCAACATTTAATTCATGGAAGCTGGATCATTAAGCAATAACAATAACAAAAAACTAAAATAGTACACTGCGATAAATTTAGAAATATGTAGAACGCAAGTTTAAGCCTCCAAAGAAATCAATCTCAATTTTTTATTTTCTCTCGTCCTTCCCTTCCAACGTCTATAAATATTTATAACTCAATGGCTTTGTTAATAAGCAAAATATGCGTTATTGATCATCAACAAATCAACATAAGCTTCTTGAGGCATCGTTTCATCCGCGAAAATAATGTTTGGTGCGGTTTTCATGCCGGAGGTATGATTGGGCCGTACTTTTTCGTGGATGAAAACGACTGTCATGTTACCGTTAACGGAGAGCGCTATCTTGTTATGTTGGAAGATTATTTGTGGCCAGAATGGGATGAACTTGACATCAACCATGTGCGGTTTCAACAAGATAGTGCCACTAGCCACACAGCATGTCTCACAATCGATTTATTGAAATTTATTTATTTATTGTTATGTCCTTAATGGAAACATATATATATATATATATATATATATATATATATATATATATATATATATATATATATATATATATATATATGAATATTTACATATAATATATATATATATATATATATATATATATATATATATATATATATATATATATATATATATATATATATATATATATATATATATATATTTATATATATATATATATATATATATACATACATATGGTATATATATATATATATATATATATATGTATATATATACATATATATATATATATGTATATGTATATGCATATATAGATATATATATATATGTATATATATATATATATATATATATATATATATATATATATATATATGTATATATATATATATATATATATATATATATATATATATGTATATATATATATATATATATATATATATATATATATAGATAATGTTATACATATATAATAGGGGTACCGGTTAATTCATTGATTTTTATTCCAGTGATTCACCTTTACAAATATGTGTTGGGAAGCTACTGTTATATAGTTTCAGAATTATTATGTGTCATTTAGCTGAAGCGTAAACAACAATACTATTTTTTACACTGAAAATGTCGAATTTTGTGCCGAATAAAGTGTTTTTGCGAGGAGTACTTTTTCATTAAAGAAAAAGGCTGCCGAAAGTCGTCGTATTTTGGTGGAAGTGTATGGTGTACATGTTTTAGCTGAGCGTACGTGCCATAAGTGGTTCGCACGGTTTAAAAGTGACAATTTTGACTTGGAGGACGATGAACGGCCCAAACAGCTAAAAAAAGTTTGAAAATCACGAATTAGAGACATTGCTCAACCAAGATCCATCTCAAACTTGCAAAATCACTTGGCGTTGCTCAACAAACCATATCCGATCGTCTTCAAGTAATTTTTCACAATAAAGCTTCAATTTTAACCGGTACCCCTATTACACACATATATATATATATATATATATATATATATATATATATATATATATATATATATATGTATACACACACACACACACACACATATATATATATATATATATATATATATATATATATATATATATATATATATATATATATAATATATATATATATATATATATATATATATATATATATATATAAATATATATATATATAAATACATATATCTACATATATATATATATATATATATATATATATATATATATATATATATATATATATATATCTATATAAATACATATATATACATATATATATATATATATATATATATATATATATATATATATATATATATATATATATATATATATATATATATATATATATATATATATATATATATATATATATGAGTTGATTTGTATACGTAAATATTGCCTGACAAAGGCCCTTCGATGTCTCGTGCGTGGGTTATTTTAATTAAATCGTCTTCCTTAATTCATCTCATCTATATGCGCATGAATTTGTGCTAAGGTTGTAGATTTCAAAGTCTTACCTTTCGTCTTTTTAATTTACTTCTTTCTAGTATTTAAATTGTTTATTGACTCCCAAACGGAAATTTTTTTTATCTTTCTCGATATTGTTATTTTATTTCGGCCTTGCACCTCGGATGAATATTATGAAATTTAGCCTTCTCTTTTAAAAAAAAAAATATTGGAATATCAATTCAAAAAAAAAAAACAAAATACCCAGTTTTGACTTTTTGTGCGCTTGTTAGCTCATTACTCCGTTCACAATATATTTCATATAAGACATATTCGAATATATATTCAATTTTTAAGGTTTTAAACTACAGGCTGTCAATAAGCTGTGTTTTGTTTTAGTATGAAGAGATTGTTTGTAATTGTGAGAAAGAAAGTATTCAAGAAACTGAATTTAAAAGATTTGAAATAAAAAAAATGCCCGTTGGCAGCACCAGCCGGAAAAGTAAATTTCTCGTATGTAGCGTAAGGTTTCGAAAATGAAATTGGCTTATCTACTACTGGACTTCTTATTGCAATTTTTGTAGCACTACATGGGTATTTATTAACAGAAAGGATCTGCTGCTGTTCGTATTTGGAGACCCTTCCTAGAGGAGCAAATATTTTGCTAATTAAATTAAGTTGCACACGTACGGATCACATATTGAAAATCGGCGGGTAATAAATTGTTATAAACATATTTATACTCGTTTCGCCCTTCTCACATTTGCTGTTTATATATTTGACAGTGGTTATCAAACAAAGGTGATAACTTTTTGGCTTAAATAGCTCAAATAGTTCATTTCAAAAGATTTCCATAAAAGTTTAATCAGCACTTGCATTGCCATTGATATATACATTTTCGATTCTTTTCTGAACCATCAGGGGCCGTTATTTTGAATTTTTATTGAAAACGGCTGCTAAAATTGTTAAGCTGTAAATTTTCGAATTTTTTATTTGTCATCCGATTTGCATAATTAAATTAAATTAACTTGCCTTAATAACTTATCATTTCAAGCTTTATCGGAATCTGTTGAGAAACTTGGCTGCTAGAGGGCTACAGAAATAAAAAAAATGTTTATGTCACCCCCCTGTATGGGGAGACCCCCTCAAACACTTTAAGATATGTTCTTACACTGCAAATTTCAAGAGGATTTCCTCATTCTAGCTCATGTGGTTTGCGAGAAAACTTGTGACACACGAACAAACGGACGGACGGACTGACAGACAAGTCGCGATTTTATAATTTTTTAGGATATTGTTAAAAATACTTTACAATATTAAAAAAACATTCTGATTTATAAATACGTTCAAGATAAGTCATTTAAAACGTTTCCATGAAAAAAATTCATTATTTCAGTTGCTACTAAAATAGCGAATTGCGCTTGTTCCTGGGGGCCGCCATTTTGAATGCATGCCTTTGATTTTGGACAATTCTAAATCTCTGTGGGCTAGGACCTCATCAATCAATGTGCCAAATCTCGTTCAAATCAGAGTTTCACTCTAGACAGGGCAAAATAGTTCAATTTTTAGTGAAAATGGCAGCTTAAAAATATTGGGTTTCAAATTTTCGACTTTTTTATTTTTCATTCAATTTTAATAATTTTCTGCACAGTACAAGAACATAGTACAGAGATCCATAATCTCAAGTTTCGTCAAAAATGTGACCAGTAGAGGGCCACAAAAACCTGAAAAAACACATATTTAAAACGCCGCCATTTTGAAATTTACACATGCATGATCATAAAAATATCAAAAACTGTAGATCTTGGTAATGTCTATCTTGAAACCAAGTTTCATATATATCAGATTAAAATTGCGACTTTTAGAAGCCTTTGAAGTTTTGAGTTTCAACTGGCCGCCATTTTGTTTTTTGTGACCTGACCTCCAAATTTTGAGCGGCCGCCATTTTGTTTCTGCCTCACCGACTTTAGATTCTTTATTGTGAGATTCATCGCATATATCAGTGAACCTTTGTACCAAATTTCATCCAAATCGGAGCTATACTTTGGTCAGAACAGAAATCACGATTTTTCGTCTAAAATGGCCCCCATTTTGTTTTTGTCCAGCCGATATAGCTGGTTCACGAACTAAACCGAGATATTAACTCAATACACCTTTTCTGAAAACTTGGTGAAAATCGGAGCAAAATTGTAACCTCTACCGAGGTCACAAATTTTGTTATATCCCATATATATACATATATATATATATATATATATATATATATATATATATATATATATATATATATATATATATATATATATATATATAATGCTCTCCGCAATATGTATGTAAATTTCTCTCGAGAAATTTACCTAAAACATTTGTCACTAAAAAGGGTGAAATTAAAAACTTTAAAAAAATAAAAATAAAACCCGCTTCAAAATGCTTAAAAAGGATGGAATACATTTTATGGAAGCGGTGCCATATCAGCTTTTCCCCGTTTCTTTGTGATGGTGCACAAGTTGGAAGCTTTTATGTTGAAATGGGGAAATTGATTTGGCACCGCTTCCATAAAATTTATTTCACCCTTTTTAGGGCATTTTGAAGTTGGTTTAATTTTTGTTCCATTAGTTTTTTTTATTTCACCATTTTTAGTGGTAAATGTTTTTCATTTCAAATCTTTTAAAACTCAGTTTCTTGAATACGTTGTACCCTTTGAGGAACGAAACAAATGGAGAGGCTATGCTCATACAAACTCCATAGGGAATGATATGACCACGTTCTGAGCCTGATTGTCATTTCATTTCCAATAATTTCCACATTTCTCCTCTCGAGAGTCCTATTGTCAATTTGACGACTAAACATGGACGCGAAATTTACCTGGCGCATGAGATACGATTCGGAATTTAGTCGTTTTTTTCGGTTCGACAACGTGTCCGAAGGTACATATTGACTGTAGAGAAAGTAATATTACACCTGGTTTAGGGATAACAACATTTTAAGGAGTGACATTGTAAATCGGAGCGAGGAACTCAATTAAAAGTGTAATGTGCGTTATTGCTAGAAAACGATGGGTTATCGATACGAAAGTGTTTGTTTACTTTCTTGTGACAACGCATTGGGTTCCCCTACCCCAGCTTTAGAATCACGGCGACAACGTGTACATATGAATGTCCACTCCGGTTTTATCTTGTTCCTCAAAAGTTGTACCATGCAGATTAGTATATAAGTTTTTGACTGCAATGCAAAACTTACTACAATTAAAATCAGCAGCGTTCATAGGGATTGAATTTAGTTCAGATACATTTTAATATAAGATCTTATCAACGTCTACCTTGATTTTAGGTTCCATACAAATCCAATATAAATTGTAGCTTTGAGAAGATTTTTGCTTAGCCGCTATTTTAATATTTTGACCTGACCCTGAAATGTTATTTTATTGTTCAACGAATTTTCATTGTGAGCTTTATCAGACACTTGAATAAATCTTTGCACCCGTTTAGGTATATATACTTTAGAATTTTCATTGTGAGCTTTATCAGACACTTGAATAAATCTTTGCAACCGTTTAGGTATATATACAATATATATATATATATATATATATATATATATATATATATATATATATATATATATATATATATATATATATATATATATATATATATATATATATATATATATATATATATATATATATATATATATACATATATATATATATATATATATATATATATATATATATATATATATATATATATATATATATACATATATATATATATATATATATATATATATATATATATATATATATATATATATATATATATATATATATATATATATATATATACATCCATATATATTATGAAATTGATGTCCTCTACTTAAATGAAAACTCGATTATGCATTTTCATGTTCATCTTTAAAGTTATGACCAGTTATAGAAGGAAAATTATCGTCTTTGTAGGTCGCAATACCCATCAGTCTTTAGTATGGAAATCACTAATTTGAGATTTCTGGGCATATAATGTAACTCGAAAATAACCAATCAATTTTCTTTAATTTGCAATCAATCCTTATTATTTCTTCAGGAAATTTTATAAATCTTTTGGGTAACGTTTGCGTGTAAAGGTGAAAGAAGCATCTTTTGGTAAGAACATCATTAAGCAGAGAATGAATGCGGAAGAGAAAAGCATCCTGAAATTTTCCCTAACGAAATTGCTCTAAATCATGTTGAATTGTAGTTCTGCTGCATTTAGAAATAATTTATTGGTTATTTCCATAGAAATGATTGAAAGGATTACAATTCTATGCAAATTCTTTTTAGGTCAATATGTTGACGTTCATTTGAAACCTCAACAATCAAAATCCTTACACTTGTCGATCAGTTACGCTGAAAAATCGGGGTGATTATCGCAAATTTTTTTAATTTTAATGGTAAAAGTTCTTTATAGTTGATTGAATATCTTGTCCTTTAAATGGGACGTAAAAGGAAGAAAGACATATCATTTGGCAAACATAGGACTGTTCAATGTATCTCCGTTCAAAATTTATGCGTGAACATGCATAAAAAAAAGCAACAAAAAAATAAACGTGATGAACTGATACTATTCTTTCCTTTGGAAGTCTAAAATGTAAGTTGAAAGATTCATCATTCAATGGAATAAAGTAAACTATAGCCGAATATATTTAAAAAATTCCATTCACGAATAGCTTACTGGTGACCCCAACGTGGCTAATGTTGTTGTGGCTTTAATTCCTGGATTATGTAAATCATGAAATTGATGAAAAACCTGTTACCTGAATTGTTGAGGAATAAATGGTCTTATTAAATTTTGGCTGTGATCGCAAACAACTTTTAAGAAAGAATTTAGAATAACGAGTTTTCTGAAGCAAAACGAAGGATTTTAAAGGAGTGAATATTGCTCCGCATCGTTTAGTTGCGCTCTGAAGATTTCATCAAAGTCAAGAAATTATCAAAACTCAATCGCTTCTATTCTCGATAGTGTATCAGCGACTAAGTTGCTATTGTCAGATATTAATTGATTATCGGTGGAAAATTGTGAAATCGATTGCCGAGTCTGTATTGGAGAAGCTTTTCCAGGATTTTGTTGAAAAGCATACAGTATAGGTTTGTGGTCAGTGAATATACTGAAGTGCTAACCCTTTAAAATATGTCTAAAGTGCTTAATGGTATAGTAAATAGCTAAAAGCTCTCTACCGGATGCACTGTATCAAATTCTGATGATTATGTTTTCAATTTTCTGTTAGATGACTTCACCTAGCGTAGAAGCGTCTACTACTAAAGAGACTTGTGCAGTTAAAGAAGGGAACTGTAGTAATGTGGCTTGGGATAGTTGCTTATTTGATTTTTCTAATGCTTCATTAGCAAGAGAATCCCATCCGAATTTTCCTATCACCATCCTTCTTGTTACCGTTAAGGGATTCACTCTAATGTCTGTAGACATCTGCGGCGTTTGGAATAAGCCGACGATAAAAGTTAATCATTCCAAAATATCATCCTAACTGCTTAACTGTTTCTAGTTTCGAAAAATTTTGAATACCAAAGGCACGTTCTGGACAAGTTTTTATACCTTTTGAGCTAATGTAATCTCCAAGAAATATACTTGTAGCTTCAGATCCCCTGCAATTGCATTTTTCCAAATTAATTGTTAAACCCAATTTCGGTAGTCTTGTAAAAAGTACTTAGAAATGAGTGAGATGCTAGTTTTTGTCTTTAGATGCAACCAACATGTCGTCAAAATATGCAAAACAGAATGGCAAATATCTAAGGACATTGTTTATAAACCATTGGAATGTTTGCACAGCATTCCATAGTTTAAAGGGCATTCTCAGGAATTCAGACAATCCAAAATGAGTGCAGATTGCCGTCTTTTCTATGTCAGATTCTACGTCAGAAATCAGATGGTATGCCGTGACCAAATCTAGTGTTGAAAATATTTTAATTCCAGACAGGTAATTTGTAACATCATCAATGCACGGTAGTTATTCCGCATGGTGTAGGGGTTAGAGTACTTGTCCCATAATCCCCAGGTCCCTGGTTCGAATCTCTTGTGAAAACGAGTACGAGTGATTCTCCGGACGGACTATAAGCCCGTTCAGCAGTGATACGTTCTTGTTCAAAATCAGAGGGTATCGCAGCTGGGTGGATGGACGCACCGCCAAAGCGTAACACTGACCATTCCCCCTGCGCAGGGGGGATGTTGGTCGACACGAATACTCTTGGAGGCTAGCATTCTTTGAGGAGTTCCACCCCCACCTACTCGGGGAAATTCCCGCAGGGGGAATGCCGGTCGACAAGAGCACTCTTGGGGGCTAGCATTCTTTGGGGAGCGCCACACCCACGAAACTGAGGATACGGGAGGTGCCGTGAGGTTCTCTCGTGGGATGACAGGTAACGACTCTGATTGGATCTGGACTACACTTTGGACAACAAACTCGAATTGATGCTTTGGGCTGGCGGATGTGATGGTTTGGACCTAGTTGCTTAGAGCAACCAAAAACAGATAAAAAAATTTAAAAAAAAAATGTAAAAAATCCCCGTTGGCACCACCAGCCGGAAAGGTAAATTTCTCGTATGTAGCGTAAAGTTTCGAAAAAGAATTTGGCTTGCCTACTACTAAACTTCTTTCTGCAATTTTCGTAGTACCACATGGGTATTTATTAACATACAAAAAATCTGGCCACGTTCGTTTTTAGAAACCTTTTATCGGGGCGCAAATATTTTGCTAATTAAATTGAGTTGCATGCGTATGGATTACATATTGTTGTAAACATATAAATACCGGTTTCGCCCTTCTCGCATCTGCTGTTTTCACAGTTCACAGTGGTAACCACACAAAGGCTTAAATAGCTCGAATAGTTAATTTCAAAAGATTTCCATAAAAGTTTAATCAGCACTTGCATTGCCATTAATATATACATTTCAATTTTTTTCTGAACTGTGAGGGCCGTCGTTTCGATTTTTATTGAAATCGGCTGCTAAAAATATTCAGCTGTAAATTTTCGACTGTTTTATTTGTCATTCGATTTGCATAATCAAATTAAATTAACTTGCCTGAATAACTTATAATTTCAAGTTTCAACGGAATCTGTTGAGAATCTTGGCTGCTAGAGGGCTACAGAAATAAAAAAAATTGTATGCCATCCGCCTGTATGGGGAGACACCCCTTAAATACCTTAAAATATTTTCTTGCACTGCAAATTTCAAGAGGCACCACTTTTGACCTACGTAGAAAATTTCCTCATTGTAGCTCATGTGGTTTGCGAGAAAACTTGTTATGACGCACGAACAAACGGGCGGAGGGACGGACAGACAGACAAGTCGCGATTTTATAATTTTTTAGGGTATTGTTAAAAATATTATACAATATCTTAAAAATTATCTGGCTTATAAGTTCTTTCAAGTAAAGTCATTTAAAACGTTTCAATGGAAAATATTCATTATTTCAGTTGGCACTAAAATAGCGAATTGCGCTTGCCTTCAGACCTTTGGGGGCCGCCATTTTGAATGCATGCATTTGATTTTGGATTATTTTAAATCTTTGTATGCTAGGACCTCATCAATCAATGTACTATCTCGTTCAAATAGGAGTTTCACTCTAGACAGGGCAAAATAATTCAATTTTTAAAGAAAATGGCAGCTAAAAATATTAGGCTTTAAATTTTTGACTTTTTTATTTTTCATTCAATTTTAATAATTTCCTGCGAAATACAAGAACATAGTACAGGGATTCATAATCTCAAGTTTCATCAAAATCCGTTGGAAAATGTGACCGCTAGAGGGCCACAAAAACATGAAAAAAACGCATATTTAAACGGCCGCCATTTTGAAATTTGCACATGCATGATCACCAAAATATCAAGGACTGTAGGTGTAAGTTATGTTTATCTTGAAACCAAGTTTAATATATGTCGGATCAAAATTGCGACTTTTAAAAGCCTTTGAAATTTCGACCTTCACCTGGCCGCCATTTTGTTTTTTTGCAACCTGACCTCCAGTTTTTTTACGTAATTCTTTAGATACTTATAATTTGTATCAAACTACCGAATTTCATGAAAATCTGTTGACAGCTTTGACCACTATTACAACAACAAAATTTTGCACGTTTTTCGACCTTTGAGCGGCCGCCATTTTGTTTCTGCCGTACCGACTATGGATTTTTTATTGTGAGATTCATCACATACTTCAATGAACCTTTGTACCAAATTTCATCCAAATCGGAGCTACACTTTGGTCAGAACAGAAATCGCGATTTTTCGTCTAAAATTGCCGCCATTTTGTTTTTGCTCGCCCGATATAGCTGATTCACGAACTAAACCGAGATAATAACTCAATAAACTTTTCCTCAAAATTTGGTGGAAATCGAAGCAAAATTGCAACCTCTAGCGTGGTCACAAATTTCGTTATATCCCATATATATATATATATATATATATATATATATATATATATATATATATATATATATATATATATATATATATATATATATATATATATATATATATATATATATATATATATATATATATATATATGATGCTCTCCGCAATAGGTAAATTTCTCTCGAGAAATTTACCTAAAAAGAAACAAAACATAATAACAACGACGATGCAACCAGCGGTTGCAGCCACAATGTTAACAGTACATCGAGAGCGGTACTAACTATGCCAAAAACTATGAATAATACAATGCCAGTGGAGACGGACGAAAAACGGAGATTAGCAGACAGTATGGTTCAGACTGAGATTCCTGCGGCGATCGGGCGCAGCAAAAAATTATGCGAACGCCAGAGCGTCCTATTAACGAAAAGCGAGAAACTCTGAAGGATGCTCCAGGTGTTCGAGCATTGGCAGGAAATATAAAGAACATCGAGGATTCGATGGTCACCGCTGCGATCGTGACCGGAGCGACCGATGCAAGGGTCGCAAATCCCGACATAGTAAAGAAACATCCTGAAACCAACGAGGAGACCAGACAAATAAAACGACATTGTGTGATTGCACAGCCAACGTCGAAAATGTGGCGGACGTACTGCATTCAGAAACGCAAAATGATAACCTCTCCCAAGGATGGTTGCAAAGTACCATTGCCGCCCAGCGATATGAAGAAGAAAGGCTATTACGAAAAACGGGAGATGTTTTGAAAGGAATACATGCATGCGTCTCCCCAAAAATCAGCAAAGCTGTAAAGGTTGGGCTGCTTGAACTTGAGGAGCTCCTAGATCGCATAGAGCACTATCAGAGGAGCTGGTTAAGGGACGAAGACGAACAGAATGCTAAAGAGGCGCTGGGGGCGAAATCTAAAGGCCACAGGCAGATAGTTCCACTATTAAAAATCAATAAAAGAATGGCGTCTAGCCCGTCTAGATCGGGATAAAAGAAGAAATGGAGAGGCACTTGATGGGCGTGGAGCACCGGATCACGGGCTCGAGATAGTGGTTACAAAAGGAGCGAAGAAAGCCGCAAAGAAACTCCTCCAAAAAGTGCCAGAAAGTAAAGTTCGCACGGACGCTCAATCAGAAAAAGGACCTGATGCAAAACAGGAGAGGCCGAAGCCCCGACGAAGACCCCGGTAGCAAGCACTCCTCGTAAAAAGCCAAGATGGCCGATCATACGCGGAGGTACTGCGGGACATCAGGGGCAACGTAAGGCTCGGAGACACCAACACTACCATTTAAGTAGTACGACCAACGCGGTCGGGCCACATACTGGTCGAATTCGGAGCAGGGGTTGGCAATAAGGAAGCATTCTGCGACGCAGTAAAGAAAGTGCTCAGCAAAAGCGCAACTATAGCCTCGCTCGAACCGACGGCAATGATCGAAATAAGAGACATTGACTGCGTGACGGATCTGGCAGAATTAGAAGAGGCCATCAAAAGGGAGTTTCCTAGCGTCGGAAGTATTAAAGCAAGAGTGACATCAGAAAACAACAGGGGACAACGCATGGCCATAGTTAACTTGACCAAAAAGGACGCCGAACAATTCCTAAACAAGGGCAAAGTAAGAATAGGGTGGGTTGTCTGTAGCATACGGCGAAGAGCAACGCCTCTTCAATGTTTCAAATGCCTTTGCTATGGTCACACCACACAAGTATGCAAAGGACCCGATAGGAGTTCCCTATGTTACAAATGCGGTGAAATGAAACATAAAAGAAAAGAGTGTACGAAGGAGGCATACGGTATTCTTTGCAAGGATGCTGATCCAAGACTGGATTTTGGACACGTCTTGGGATCAGGAAAATGCCGGGTGTTCCAGGAAGCTCTGGCCAAGGCAAAATCAGAAATTCGATGACCCGCATCCTGCAGCTAAACCTACACTGCAGTTCAACCGCCCAAAATCTGCTTGAGCAGTTTACGAGGGACATGATAGCTGACTTCTTGCTGCTGAGTGAGCAACACCATGATGAACATCCTGCATTATGGTATTCTGACGAAATAGGTACTGCCGCCATCTGGATTTGGAACAATGATTTACAAGCGGAGAGTTGTGGACGGGGGGATGGTTTCGTGTGGGTTCGGTGCTGAAGGGCCACCTTCTTGAAAATCGACATCATCTTTTCAAGTCAAGTTTAATGCTCTGGAGGGCACTGTCTCGAACGCATAGGACAAAGTGCTCGTTTGGGGTGACTTCAATGCTAAAGCAAAGGAATGGAGCATGCCCCAAACGGATCCGCGGGGAAAACGAATCCCGGGAATGGCGGCCAGGACGGCGCTCGTCGTACTCAACTCCGGAAACACGCCGAGTTTCCGCCGTATTGGTTGTGAAGGAACCATACCGGACGTGACATTAACCAGCGGACCCCCGGTCGAGAATCCACGGCTTTACCAACGGAGCCACCTTCTGTTGATTTGCCATTCATCAAATTAGCAATTTCAACTATGCATCTTTTTTTGTTAGTAGGGAAGCGAGGATGAATTTTGTTAGTATAACAAATTGAATTTTGTTAGTGGGTATTAAAAAAAAAAATTAGTTAGTATAAAGGAAGGAATTAGGTTTTGTTAGAGAAAAGGTATCAAATGAATTTTTGCTAATGGGAATTCATGTATGGAATGTTGTTAGTGGGAAAATTTAAGATTATTATTATATTACTATTCTTTTTGTAATTAAAAATAGGGTGAGAGGGTACGATTGAAATGATGAGGAAGTAAAAATTATAGGAAAATTGGTAAAATGTCAATAAAAATAAATAAATAAACAGAGGAAAAGGTATAAGTTCCTAAAAGAAGGTGGAGATGTAACGGCGGCAATTTGAAGTTGCGAATGGGAGAATGCCGGTACGCTGAGATTTGCAACAGTACGTAGGTGACAAAATTCGGAGAAGTTCAGCTCTGCGAACGAAAGTAGCATTTCTGGGCCGAATCCTTCAAGAACAAAGCAGATTCAACTTCTCTCGTGAACCACAAAGGACGATTTGTGTGTGGCCGTGTGGGCAGTGTATTTAGTGGATAATGCTATTAACCACTGCATATAATTGTTGTGTTGGGAGGTCAGGGTTGTCTAAATTGAGAGCAGCTTGCCAATTAGTAACGTCAAAGTCAGCAGCCAAGCCTTCGTAGTTAGCGTTAAGAAGTTAAATCACTTTACACTTTAGGCTTGCCACGTATTAGATCCAATGATCGTCAGATCTCTAGAGGAGAAACAGTAGGGAAAACAGGATCTACAGCAGGTTTGTTTGAGAAAATTAGGTGGAGAATCCGATTGGAAGCGTGCATTACATAGTTCAATTGAATTAGGATGCAGAGGGATAAAAACGAGAATAAGGCTATAGAATGGTCATCAGAATAAGCAATGGATTTAGCTTCCGCATCCCATGCAACGAGAGACGTATTGAAGTCTCTACAGATAAGAAACTGCGAGGAGGAGTTGGCATTAACTATAAAGTTCGATAGTTCACTAAAAAGAATTTCATACGAATTTAAGGGAGTTCTACAAGGAATGTAGATACAGAAGACAAAAAGTGAACAGTTGTGAAGAGAAATTTGAACTGCTACACCTTCGATTGGAGGTGAAGGAGCAAACGTACTGCCGGGCACACAATGCAACTGGTTGTTTACAGCTATAAGCAGACGTCCACTACCACGTTCACTGGAAATATATGGATCCTGACCATGTTTAAAAATCACGTGTTGAGGAAAAACTCCTATATCCACGATCTTGTCACTGAGTCAGGTTTCGATTAAGCATATAATGTCATCATAAGCCAGAAGGAATGCAAGGTTGATTATGTCTAGCTTGGTTCTTGTACTTCTGACATTTTGGTAATAAAAGTTTAAGTAATTATTGAAAGTATGGGTATTAAGTTCTCACTTGAGGTCTACTGGACGACCGAACATTTTTCCGCGACTAGCGTTCAAAATGCTTCACGGGAATTCCCGGTGGCCAAAAGGCGGAGCTAAATAAAATCTGCATATCCGATGAAACCGTTATTGCAATGCAAATACTGTAGGGACCAATATAGTTGAGTAATTTCAGAGATGGGTGCATCAAAAGCAAGACGCGATACAAGTATTTGAAGCGGAGGTGATAATACTCTTGACGAGAGACCAGACCGTGAGATTGGTGTAGAATTGCATGAAGAAGGACGCGTTTCTTCTGCATTTGCTAGCGGAATATCGGGGGCTTGCAGAACGTTCTCCTTTGAATGGAAGTTGGTGCTAAGCAAATGGTTTTCAATAGATGTTTGGTTTTTTCCACTTTAAATAAGATGATCAGTATCTGGCATGGATTGATTATTTCTATTTTTGACTGGCTGATTCGATTTGCTTCAGGTTATACGTATTGTTGAAAAAGATTAGACACATGCGGCAATCGGAGTGTTACATTAGTTCCTAGGCGTGTTATTCCACATCATCAACCGCTAGAAGTTGCGCTATTTCCTCTTCTGCATTTGTCAGCATCTCTTTCATTTTTGTAACGTAGGATGAGAACGTGTTTACAGTTGCTTTTACTTTTTGAAGTCGGGTCACGTAAGCAGCTACATTATATTTGCAGAAATTATGACAATACCAGTAGACACCAGTATTCTTCTTCATAATAGCGTCAGCGGTGGGGCCCGACATTTCTACGGATTTGCCATAAAATGACCGAAAATCGACCAACACATGAAGAATGATACCAGTGACATCGTACCACTCTCATACAACTAAAATGGCAACCTACAATAGCTGGATACACAGGATGTTAACTACCCCACTAACTAAGGAATGGTATGATCAGGAGTGTAAGTTCATACTTGATATGGCGAAAATCAATGGATACGATACGAAATTAGTGACGTTTATCATAAACAAAATGGAAAGGGGATTAATAGCGGAAACTTTCACGACGTTATTCGCACCAAACAAAAAAATCGAGAACACTCAGAGAGCAGCAATAATATACTCTAACGTTTTTAAGGCGGATCAAAAAAATTTTGAAAACGGTGGTCATTGCGGTAATACTTACCAGTAAAAACTTAGAACTTGGAACAAGATTAGGCACAACATAAGACAAGAGGCTCAAGGAAGAAAAATGCGGAATTTATAAAATGCCAAGTGCGCCAAAAAAACTAAATAGAACAAACAAGACTCTCTAAGCAACGACCTCTCAAAGCAATCAAATTATCAATGGCTAGGCACATCGTATCGAATAATCATACGAATAATTGGGAAGATCTACAAGGCATACAAGAAGTGAATAGTGGCAGGAAATTAGACGCATACGAAAGTTTATGGGTATTGAAACAACCAGAAAGTGCATGGCTAAACGATGATTTAGGAAACAGAGAAAGGTAACTAGGGGTAAGTAATATTTGTTAAGAGTAATAAAAAAATTTTAGGTAACTTTTGTTATAAAAAGATAATCAAATGATCTAATGAAGCTAAATGAGTAGAGGGTTAAGTCAGTAGATTAAGTTAGGTATACTAATTACATGAGTTAAAAAGTTTTGGTATTTAAGTGATGTAGTATTTTTGCTAGGCCATAGTAGGACACTGATGAAGAGGGATTATTAATAGACTCGAAGATAAGCTTTTCCTGAGCGAACCGGGAAAATAGAGATAAAGCCGCGGGGAAACATGTTTAATGGCCAATATAGGGGGACCTTACTCAGCAAGAAGACAACTTTTGATGAATGCTGTGCAGTCTGCACTACTTAACGGATCGGAGATCAAGAGTGACACTCTCACCGAGAAGCTGCGCTGAAAGTTGTTGGTACGAGGGCAGAGATAAGGTACGCTTCGAATTGCACATCTATTTGACAGTCTCCGGGCTGGCAGTGTTGACAACAGGGGTAATACCCATCAGCTTAATTGCTAAAGACCATACGAATATTTACCTAGGTAGAAGTGTGGGCGACAGTTAGTAGTCACAATTTTTTTTTTTTTTTTTTTTTGTGGTAGGGAGGTGAAGGCATTTATGCCCGCCGAGTCTGGCAGTGTGGGACTCCCATGGAGGATACCTTTGGACTACCCACTAAACATCTCCCCTGTCAATCTGAGAACCTAGCCTGGAACCGTTTGACACATTACTTCGGGCCAGGTCTCGTTTTGTTACGCCGTGGGGCGCCTTCAAGCTGGGGAGTCCCTTTCCTAGCGGGAGGGGAGGGGGGAAGAGGAATTGCCAGAAGAGCGATCCCCCAGCCCCAGCGCCTCCGGCTGCTGTGAGTCCCTTTTATATTTTAGGACTGCCCGAGCATAATGTGCCACCTGGTTCCATTTGTCAACCGATTCGAGCATCACCGCAACTATATTATCCGGGGTGAGCTCTCCCATCTCCCTGTAGAGTTCCCTTCGCAGCCTGGCCCATTTGGTACACGCAAAAAATGTGTGACAGGCATTGTCCTCCTCTCCTGAGCAAAACCGACAATCGGGAGACCATGACTTGCCGATCTTGTGCAGGTAAGACTGAAAACACCCGTGCCCGCTCAAAAGCTGGATCAGATAGAAGTCAGTCTCACCATGCCTTCGATTTGGCCACGGTCTCACATCCGGGATGAGGCGCGCAGTCCACCTTCCCTTCGTGCAATTCCTCCAAGACTGCTGCCAATCGTTGAGCGAGCGTTGTCTCTCCTCGCGGACAACCATCTCCCTCGCATCCTCGTTTCGGCGCAGGTAAATAGCGCGGCGCTCTCTAGCAAGGAGGGCGACAGGTATCACGCCTGCAATCACTCACAATAGAGGAGAGACAACGCAATCTTTGCAACTGGCAACAGTTCTGGGTTCTCCATTCCCGCCAAAGAACTGGATCATGTAGAAGTCAATCACACCATGTCTTCGAACGAGCTAATGTCTCAGTTCAGGGATCACACGTGTTGTCCATATTTCACTTATGTTAAGAATAACATAAATGAAATATGGACAACACGTGTGATTTCTGAACTGAGACATTAGCTCGTTCGAAGACATGGTGTGATTGACTTCTACATGATCCAGTTCTTTGGCGGGAATGGATTTTTTGGTATAACCTGCATAAGATTGGTGATTTGGACTTTAATCTGAAATATGCTAACATCTGTTACGCACATGAAGTGCCGTTAAATTGGGGACCCCTCCCTTAGTAGAAGGGGAGGGAAGAAGAGAGATCTGTACAAAAGTGATCCCATAGCCCTGACGTCTCCAGCTGTTGAGGGGACTTTTTCTCTTTTAGGACTTTCTGAACATAATGTCCAATATGGTCGACTTATGGCCAACGTAGGGGGACCCAGCCCATCGAGAAGACGCCTCTTGATGAGTGCTGTAGGGTCAGTGCTAATGTACGGAGCAGAGGTATGGGGCGACGCTCTCAGCAAGGAGGTATACTGAAAACGATTGGCACAGGTACAGAGAAGAGGAGCACTGAGAATTGCATCTTCGTATCCAACAGTCTCCGACTCGGCGGTGAGAGTGATTGCAGGCGTGATACCTGTCGCCCTCCTTGCTAGGGAGCGCCGCGCTATTTACCTGCGCCGAAACGAGGATGCGAGGGAGATGGTTGTCCGCGAGGAGAGACAACGATTGGCAGCAGTCTTGGAGGAATTGCACGAAGGGAAGGTGGACTGCGCGCCTCATCCCGGATGTGAGACCGTGGCCAAATCGAAGGCATGGTGAGACTGACTTCTATCTGACCCAGCTTTTGAGCGGGCACGGGTGTTTTCAGTCTTACCTGCACAAGATCGGCAAGTCACGGTCTCCCGATTGTCGGTTTTGCCCAGGAGAGGAGGACAATGCCTGTCACACGTTTTTTGCGTGTACCAAATGGGCCAGGCTGCGAAGGGAACTCTACAGGGAGACGGGAGAGCTCACCCCGGATAATATAGTTGCGGTGATGCTCGAATCGGTTGACAAATGGAACCAGGTGGCACATTATGCTCGGGCAGTCCTAAAATATAAAAGGGACTCACAGCAGCCGGAGGCACTGGGGCTGGGGGATTGCTCTTCTGGCAATTCCTCTTCACCTCTCCCCTCCCACTAGGAAAGGGACTCCCCAGCTTGAAGGCGCCCCACGGCGTAACAAAACGAGACCTGGCCCGAAGTAATGTGTCAAACGGTTCCAGGCTAGGTTCTCAGATTGACAGGGGAGGTGTTTAGTGGGTAGTCAAAAGGTATCCTCTATGGGAGTTCCACACTGCCAGACTCGGCGGGCATAAATGCCTTCACCTCCCTACCAAAAAAAAAAAAAAAAATGGTTCCATTCGTCAACCAATCGAAATATCTCCCTGATTTTGCTATTCGAAAAATGCTCTTCTGTTTCCTGGTAGAGGTCTCAGAGCAGCCCGTCCTTTCTTTTGGGTTCAAAAAATATGTAGCAGGCATCATCTTCTTCTGCCGCACAAAATGTACAGTTGAAGAACCGCAACTTACTAATTTTATGCAAGCAAGACTGAGAACACCCGCTCAAGAGCTAGTTCAGATGATAGTGAGTCTCATTGTGTGTTCAATTTTGCCACAGTGTCAGATCAAGGATGAAGTACGTAATCCATCTTTCCTTGGTGCCTTTCTTCCTAGACCGCTTCCAATCACTTAGTGAGCACTATCTCTCCTCGGGAGCAACTATCGTCCTCATGTCTTCATTTCCACATAAGTAGATAATATACTACTCACTAGCAAGTACGGCGATAGTTATCACACTTGCCGTTACTACCACCACTGATTAGGAGACTGTCGAATATGGAGATTCAATCCTCAGTGGTCGTTTTTTCAGTACCTGTGCAAAGAATTTTCGGTGCAGCTCCTCGCTCAGAGTATCATGCCATCTTTGTGTTTCAATCGGTAGCAGTGACTCTAGGACACTCATCAAAAGTTTCCTTCTTGATGCAATGGGTGCTCCTACCTTGGCCATAAGTCGACTCAGAGCTGATACGCCTGAAGCAGCCTCATCAACAATCCCAAAACTAATTACCCTTGCTCTGGGGACTCTTTCTATTGTCAGGATAAACTTTTGGTTGTCTCCAGTGCTATATTAAGTGATCATTACTAGTTATAGAATACCAGTTCTAAATCAAATTATCCGTACAAATTTCAAATGTTTTCGAGGGTGTGTTTCTTGGGTGTGTTGGTACGAGTACTAGGGTGGTATAGGTGGATGCCTGGGATAAGGTGTGAGCCCGGGATAGATGTGTGGCGAGAATGTGTGTCTAGGGTATGTGTGCACGTATCAGATTAGTGTAGGTGTGGGCCTTAGGCATGTGCATCAGATTGGTAAAGGTGGCTGCCTGGGATGAGTATGTGGGTGATCTTAGATAAGTATAGATCGGTCTCCTGATAAGGTGTCTTGGCCATGTAGGTGAGATTCCAGAATTGGGATACAGGTAATTGTTTGCCAGTCTCCCATATAAACTAGAAAATTGATTCCTGTCTAGGATAGTCATATGTCTTGAATTAAAAGGCACTTACAGTGGTAGACTAACTTATTTATACACTCTTACATTATTATTAGGTTATTTCAGCCATAGGCATAAGTCTTGTATTAATGGGTTTGTCTCAGATTGATAGGAGCTGGTCTTTGATTTTATATCCATGACTGTTTTAATGCATAGGAGACCCATGTCTAGAGTTGCTAGCTTGAAGTATTAGGGTTGCTGATCCATTTGGAAAATTGTGTAGATTGGTAGCACTCCGAGCAGTTGGTTTGATGGGTGTAGTCCTTGACATCCTTTAACGTGTGTCACTTATTGAATGCGTTTGGGTCGAGCGAAGTACTTGATTATGTTAGGCGTGCTGGACGTTTTTTATGGTGCAAGTGGCTGCGTGGTGACGGCGGGCGCTTGTATAGATGGCCGACTATGCATCATGGATTGGCGATAGGTTTACCTTTCGATGGGTATTGTAAGGCTTGAGAATTTACTCCGTGGGTGCTTGCTTAAGGTGTGCATTGCTACTCGATTAATGTATGTGGTTTAGAATGGATGGCGTTGTAGACGAGAAGACGTTACGCGTATTGGTTGCTGGAGAAAGTAATTTGAGGTGTGGGTTTCCACCGTGACGGATACAGTGAGCAATGGAAATTTGTCTCGTGAGCGCGTGGTTAAATTTCCTCGTTGCTCATCGAAGGGTATTTATGCTTAAGCCTGGACGGTCCTTCCATGAGTAGGACTAATGTGCGTCGGTTGTAGGAGGATGGTTATTGGGGTGTGGATTTGCTCGACGGTAAATGCTGTTAGGCATGAAAATTGACGTCGGGGGACGCGTGGCATTTTCAAGTGACTTTGCTTGTTAAGAATAGTGTTTTGTGCGCATAGACTTATCTATGGGTGGCAGTTTTAGGGCATCGAAATCTACAGCGTTGAAGAGAAGTGGCATGGCAGACGGTACATTGTTAGGTGAATTTGCTTGTTGGAGGCGTTTTTTTTTTTGTTGTGGTGGCCATAGCCAGCGGGTAACGTGATGCGCGGCATTGAGACGTGTTTTCACAAATGTCCATTCAAAATTGCGCCTGTTCTTGTTTACTGATTATTATTTATACTGACCGCTTTCGGTCTTTCATTGCTCGAGAGCGTTGTTTCTTTATTTTCAGACTCGTCGCCATCACATTTTATTGTTTTCATCGGTTTCATATCAATAGTACTTTAGGACTCGTCTACAATGTATTTTGTTCGATTAGACTACTACAATATGCTGATTGCTCGAATCTATGGATGCAGTGAAAGAGATCTTAATGTTTGTTGTAATTCGTTCTTGATATTTAGTCTGGTATTAAATTAAAGCTTGCATTTTGTTTGCGTTCTTCATCATCACTTATTTCTTAAAGTAGTTTTTATACTTCGTTCTCTGATTTTAATATTATGTATGTGAGAAGTATGATATTCGTATATTCACTCATTAATTTATTTTTTCTTTACTATGGGATGCTCATTGGTTTTGTTCTAAAATTCGAATGATTTCTTCTAAGACGAGTTATTTTTTCAAATGAATGATATTGTAGTGCATGAGATGGCGATAGTTTTGTTAGTACGTGGTATCGTTTGCTTATGATTTTTCCCTTTTAATAAGTGCTTGGTTCTATGTTTTTGATCACTATATTGACATGTATGTTTTGGGTATCTATTTTAAATTTGAGATTATTATTGGATGTTGTCTAGGAAAGATTTTACGATTTATGGCTTCTAGATGCTACTCTTTCATGGAGTTTATGTATGACGGATGTAGTAATACAATGCAGTAATTCTAAGGAGTGAGAATATTTACGCATTTTTATTGATGATTTTTTGGTACATACTGAAAGAAGAAGTTTATATAGAAACAATTTGAAGTAGCAGGAGAGTGCTCCTGCTAGAAGGGTATTGTAAAATAATTAGTAAATCAAGCAATATATTCTGCATATCAAAACTTGACTAATATACAGAATCCTTAAATTGAGTTCGAAAAATTATTATGGTTATTATAATTTGAAACTCACCACCGTTTTGTTTCAAGTGTTGTGACCCCGTCGCATGATTAATCATGATAACAAATCAATATTATAAACCGTTTCTAAAATTTTTATCAAAATTTCTATAGATTTGTAGTGTCTAGGTCAGTTGCCAACGTGTATCTCCCTAGTATCACGTGTTAATGTTGTTGTAATTGTTAAATATTCACTCGGCTATAACTAGCTTTTATTGATCGATTAATGTGAAATTTTTAAGCACACATACAATAGCCTTCAAAAACTTAAATTGTGGGTTTTGAGTAATTTGAGGGTCCCATTTTGATTTTATAGGCAAAAATGTGAAATTTATAAAATGTACGATTATTAACAAAGTTGATCGAATTTCGAGTCTCACCTTTAAGATTTTTTTCAGGTTTTTCGTGTCAAAGTTGCCCAACTGATTCTAATTTTTTTCAGGGGCCACTCCTCTATATGGGGAGACCCCCCTTAAACACCTTATAAATTTCTTTTTGTGATGAAATTTTGAAGCGGGCATCACTTCATATCTATTTACAATAGTTGTGTTTCTAGCTTATGGAGTTTGCGAGAAACAGTGGTGTGACACAGGGATGGATGGACGGACGAACAGACGGACAGACAGATAGACAGGCTGCGATTTTAGTAGAGTATTGTAAAATAATTTTAACAATACCCAAAAAAGTGAATGAATGATCATATTATGGTATTATTCTTTGGTTATGCCCATAATGCATGAAAAAATATTTTTTAGTTCTATATGATGGCATTATATGTATTTATCCACTAGATTGAATGAATTTTTATATTTACTTTAAATTAGGTGTTGTTATTTTGAGTCTGTATTATTTATTTTAGCTATTTTCAAGAGTTTCAGTGTAATATCGAGTAAAACTATTATTTTATGCTTGTTTCTTATTCTTCACATCATGGTTTCTACTCGTCGTATTGAAAAATTATTTATGTATGGATTGCTCTAGTATGATTTTTGTCATTTCCGAATTTCTTTAGCCGTATCTTCAACAGGAACTTGTTGATGTTTGAATATAAGAATTTCAAATTTACTATCTCCTTAGGAAAATTATGGATGCTTGGATGATGTCACTATTTAATAGTTTTCGGATGTATGTTATAGCTTTGAGTGACTACGTGATTGCATGAGAATTAATAAACCTCGTAGTTCATATGCTTGTATTAAGCGTAAAGTAATTGCTGCTATATTCGTATACATTTTTAATACTTGAGCATTAAGTAACATACGTATTTACTACATTTTAAATATATTAAATTAATCATCACAGGGATTTTTGGGTATGCTCATTGACATATTCAAGGATTATTTTCACATAAATAAAATATCTTCTTGTTGAGTTGTTTCGTATCAGAATTCTGCGGCTAGATGCTTGTTTGATTTTTTTATACGTTTGAAAAAGATCTAATTAGTTTTCAACATAGGGGGCTTAGGGTTAGCACACTGCTACTATACATAACATAGGCTAATGACTATATAAGATATTTCGGTATAGGTAACGATTGTGGTAGCATATGAGTTTATTATAGACTATTTTTAAATCGATCTCATCGTACCATGTATGTATAGATAAGTAGTATATGTTGTAGGGTGTTCTTGATTAGGATGATCGCGAGTTGTTGAAGGATTTTAAGGGATGATTATAACTTTTACGAAGTGTTTGTCTGCTGGTTATTTGATGAACAGATGTACACTTGAGTTGAATTAACTCTTGCGGTATTTTTGTCTCTCATTAGATATTTATGAATGGTTCGATATTTAGGAGTTTTGGGATATGCTAGCAGTGTTTAGATCATTATGCTTGATTGTTTGAGGTATTTGTTTGCTTGAATGGTGGTCGAACAGTTGATAAAATTAAAAAACTGCATTTCTTTCTGAAAAAAATAATTTAATGAGTAATGCTTATTTTTGACATATATAAATAAATGTTGAAATAATTTTAAACAGCACTTCTGTTCAACGGCTTTATAAGAGTATATTTATGAATTCTATGGCATATTGAACGATTTTCAAGTTAACATAACTTAGGTTTATTCAGCTGCACTATTTCTGCTGTAGGACCGTACTGACATATAATCAGTCCTCTCACATCTCCCTTGATGTATACTGTACAGTTTGTACTCAATATTCTTGGCATGTCATTGTAGCTTATGTCCCCTTCACTCTAGTGCAAACTATTGATTTTTCAATTCCAATATCGTTTTGGTTGTATGCTTTTGAAGAGGGGCTTGGTATGTCCCTTGACGAATTACTGATAAGTACTTCCCGATGCAAATGGAATATCGATGATAAACATTTTCACGTTCATAGCGCTGGCCCTCAGTTGGCTCTAGTTTTGTTTGGACTATTTATACTACCTGGTGCTATGAATTATTACTTTATCGTATGTTCTCGAGACTGCAGGAGTATGTACTGTTCTATTCGTATGAAAATATTTCTTGTATCTCTTTTATATGAATGACAAATGTATGTTTCAGTACCCGATACTTCCTTACCCATATTACCAGATTTAAGTATATGATTCTTGATACGTATTCGGTGTCCAAGAAAAATATCAACGGTACTCTTCGATGAAGAATGGAATGTCTTATTAAATTTCTTGGCGTCGTTTACCAGAATTTTGTTTTGGAATGGATGTAAGCTACAATGACATGCTGAGGATATTGAGTACAAACTGTACAGTATACATCAAGGGAGATGTGAGAGGACTGATTATATATCAGTACGGTCTTACAGCAGAAATAGTGCAGCTGAATAATCCTAAGTTATGTTAACTTGAAAATTGTTCAATATGCTATAGAATTCATAAATACACTCGTATAAAGCCATTGAACAGAAGTGCTGTTAAAAATTATATCAACATTTATTTATATATGTCACAAAAAAAAATTACTCAATAAATTATTTGTATCAGAAAGAAAAGCAGTTTTTTAATTTCATCAACTGTTCGACCACTGTTCAAGCAAACAATCAAGCATAATGATCTAAACATTGCTAGCGTATCCCAAAACTCCTAAATATCGAACTATTCATAAATATCTAATGAGAGACAAAAATACCGCAAGAGTTAATTCAACTCAAGTGTACATCTGTTCATCAAATAACCAGCAGACAAACACTTCGTAAAAGTTATAATCATCCCTTAAAATCCTTCAACAACTCGCGATCATCCTTATCAAGAACATCCTGCAACATATGCTACTTATCTATACATACATGGTACGATGAGATCAATTTAAAAATAGCCTATCATAAACTCATATGCCACCACAATCATTATCTATACCGAAATATCTTATATAGTCATTAGCCTATGTTATGTATAGCAGCAGTGTGCTAACCCTAAGCCCCCTATGTTGAAGACTAATTAGATCTTTTTCAAACGTATAAAAAAATCAAACAAGCATCTAGCCGCAGAACTCTGATACGAAACAACTCAACAAGAAGATATTTTATTTATGTGAAAATAATCCTTGAATATGTCAATGAGCATACCCAAAAATCCCTGTGATGATTAATTTAATATATTTAAAATGTAGTAAATACGTATGTTACTTAATGCTCAAGTATTAAAAATGTATACGAATATAGCAGCAATTACTTTACGCTTAATACAAGCATATAAACTACGAGGTTTGTTAATTCTCACGCAAACACGTAGGCACTCAAAGCTATAACATGCATCCAAAAACTATTAAATAGTGACATCATCGAAGCATACATCATTTTCCTAAGGGATAATAAATTTGAGATTCTTATATTCAAACATCAACAAGTTCCTATTGAAATTCAGAAATGACAAAAATCATACTAGAGTAATCCATACATAAATAATTTTTCAATACGACGAGTAGAAACCATGATGTGAAGAATAAGAAACAAGCATAAAATAATAGTTTTACTCGATATTACACTGAAACTCTTGAAAATAGCTAAAATAAATAATACAGACTCAAAATAACAACACCTAATTTAAAGTAAATATAAAAATTCATTCAATCTAGTGGATAAATACATATAATGCCATCATATACCACTAAAAAAAATTTTTTCATGCATTATGGGCATAACAAAAGAATACCATAAAACCAACAACAACCCCTAATGTCAATGACCTACCGCATTCACTTTTTTCTATATTAGCTTCCTCTTTTCAGTATGTACCAAAAATTTACCAATGAAAATACGTAAATATTATCCATCATACATAAACTCCATAAAAGAGTAGCATCTAGAAGCCATAAATCGTAAAATCTTTCCTAGACAACATCCATAAGTAATCTCAAATTTACAATAGGTACGCAAAACAAACATGTCAACATAGTGATCAAAAACATAGAACCAAGCACTTATTAAAAGGGAAAAATCATAAGCAAACGATACCACGTACGAACAAAACTATCGCAATCTCATGCACTACAATATCATTCATTTGAAAAAATAACTCGTCTTAGAAGAAATCATTCGGATTTTTGAACAAAACCAATGAGCATCCTATAGTAAAGAAAAAATGAATGAATAAATGAATATACGAATGTCATACTTCTCACATACATAATATTAAAATCAGGGAATGAAGTATAAAAACTACTTTAAGAAATAAGTGATGATGAAGAATACAAACAAACTGCTACTACAAGCAAGCTAGAATTTAAAACCAGACTGAATATTAAGAACGCATCACAACAAACATTAAGATCTCTTTCACTGCATCCACAGATTTGAGCAATCAGCATAGTAGTCTAACCGAACAAAATACATTATAGACGAGTCCTAAAGTACTATTGATATGAAACCGATCAAAGCAATAAAATATGATGGCGATGAGTCTGAAAATAAAGAAACAACGCTCTCGAGCAATGAAAGACCGAATCAGTCATCTAGAACAGGAGCCACTTTGAATGGACCTTTGTGAAAACACGTCTCGGCCAACAAGCAGATTCACCTTACAATGTACCATATGCCATGCCTCTTCTCTTTAATCCTGTAGATTCCGATGCCCTGAAACTGCCACCCATAGATAAGTCTATGCGCACAAAACACTATTCTTAACAAGCAAAGTCACTTGAATATGCCACGCGTCCCCCGATGTCAATTTCCATGTCTAACAGCATTTACCGTCGAGCAAATCCACACCCGAATCACCATCTTCCAACAACCGACGCACATTAGTCCTACTCATGGAAGGACCGTCCAGACTTAAACATAAATACCCTTTGATGAGCAACGAGGAAACTTAACCGCCCGCTGACGAGACACATTTCTATTGCTCACTGTATCCACCGCGGTGGAAACCTACACCTCAAATTACTTTCTCCAGCAAGCAATACGCGTGACGTTTTCTCGCCTACAACGCCATCCATTCTTAACTACAGACATCAATCAATGAGCAATGCACACTTTAAGCAAGCACCCACGGAGTAAATTCTCACGCCTTACAATACCCATCGAAAGGTAAACCCGTCGTCCATCCATAATGCATAGTCACTTGTCTATAGCAGCGCCCTCCGACGCCAGCAGCCACTCGCGCCATAAAAACTTCTCGCATTCCTAACATGATCAAGCAAATCGTTCATTTCCATACGCTTCCATTCATTCGTAACCAAAGACACCAATCGATGAGCAGCGCGTTCCTTAACTGAGCGCCCATGAAGCAAAATTTCCATGCCTTAGAGCACCCGCTAACGGGCAAGGCCATTACCCGTCAATAACGCAGTCACCAGTCTATACAAGCGCCCGCCGTCACCACGCAGCCAGTCGCCCCATAAAAAACGTCCAGCACACCTAACGTTATCAAGTAAATCGCTCGACCCAAACGCCTTCAATAAGTGACACACGTTAAAGGATCCCAAGGACTACAACCATCAAACCAACTGCTCGGGGTGCCACCTATCCACACAACTTCCCTAACGGATCAGCTACCCTCATACTCTCGACATGGGTCTCCCATATATTAAAACAGCCATGGATATAAAATTAAAGACTAACTCCTATCAATCTGAGACATATGTTACCCGTCATTACAAGACTTATGCCTATGGCTGCAATAACCTAATAATAATGTAAGAGTGTATAAATAAGTAAGTCTACCGCTGTAAGCGCCTTTTAATTAAAGACATACGACTATCCTAGACAGGAATCAATTTCTTAGTTTATATGGGAGAATGGCAAACAATCACCTGTATCCTTATCGTGGAACCTCACCTACATAGCCAAGACACCTTATCAGGACACGGATCTTTACTTATCTAAGATCCCCCACATACTCATCCCAGGCATCTATACTAATCTGATACGTAATGATCCGTATCCTGCAGATCAATTTGCACCGAAGCACAAACGCCCAGGACCTACTTGTGCAGTTTGCAAGGGATAAGAAAGCTGACCTCCTGTTGCTGAGCGAGCAACATCATAACAAGGACTCGCAAGCGTGGTACCCTGACAAATCTAGTACCTTGGCCATCTGGGTTCGAGACAGCGCCCGCCTTCAGGTGTAGGGCCATGGACGCGGGGATGGTTTTGTGTGGGTGCGGTGTTCAGGGATAACATATTTCAGTGTTTATCTGACGCCTAACGAGGCAATGCGATCTTTTCGAACCAAACTCGATGACCTGGCGGACGCTGTCTCGAACACAGAGGGCCACATGTTGGTCGGGGGAGACTTCAACGCTAGAGCCATTGAATGGGGTATGCTACAATCAGACCCAAGGGGAAAGCAAATCTTGGACATGGCGGCCAGAACAGCGCTTTTTGTCCTAAATACTGGTAACACCCCTACTTTCCGCCGATGGGGTTGCGTAGGAATCATACCCGATGTGACACTCGCTTCGGAGTCCCTGGTACCTAGAGTACACAACTGGCGAGTACTAGAGGACTACTCGGCTAGTGATCACCAGTATATAGCTCGTGAGATTCACGACGGTGCCACTCTGCGTGCATATGCCCAAACTTCAATCCTCGGATGGAGGACTGGGAGGATGGACGTTGAGAGGTTTGCTGACGCGCTTACGGCAGGCGCACCGTTGCTGGGAGCTCCGCCAGGGAGTGGAGGGCCCACAGCCAAGGGCTTGGTGAACTCAACTATGAGTACCGTCATAGCTGCTTGCGAGTCTTCCATGCCCCGTCGGAGACCCCGACACGGTAAGCCTCCAGTATACTGGTGGTCAAACGAGATCGCCGAACAAAGAAGCGAGTGTCACAAACTTCGGCGAGAGGCCCAGCGGGCGCGAACACGGGAGGAGGCAGACACTAGGCTAGCAGCATACAGGTCCGGCAGGAAATATCTTCGCAGGCTTATTAACAAGAGCAAGGCCCGATGCTGGCAAGACCACGTGGATGATGTAAATAGGGATCCGTGGGACCTTGGCTACAAGCTGGTCATGGGGAAACTTGGTGCCCTACGGAAGCCTTGTATACATGACGCGGAAAAGATAGACGCGATAGTGCGGGGACTCTTCCCCGCCCACTCCGTCCGTGTTGACGCTGTCCGTGGTGAAACAGCGGTCGAGTGCCCACTCTTCACACAGCTGGAACTGGAGGAGGCAGTCCTCTCCCTGAAAGCGAGGAAGGCTCCAGGTCCAGATGGTGTTCCAGCTGAGGTTTTGCAGCTCGTCTATTACCATTGTCCTGACTTTCTGCTCAGCACATTCAACGCTTGCCTACGGGACGGGGTTTTCCCGGTACGATGGAAGGTGGCGAGGCTCGTGTTGATCAGCAAGGGGAAGGGAAATTCCGAATCGCCGTCTGCATACCGCCCGTTA
This sequence comes from Odontomyia ornata, assembly GCA_963969285.1. NCBI lineage: Eukaryota > Metazoa > Arthropoda > Insecta > Diptera > Stratiomyidae > Odontomyia > Odontomyia ornata. The sequence continues at coordinate 56,422,132 of OZ017743.1, read as the reverse complement.
TGCATGCTAGACACGGCTGGGAAAGTGCTAGAGAAACTCATCAAGGGAAGACTCACTGACGCGATTCGTGCTGCTGGGGACCTATCTCCTCGGCAGTACGGCTTTAGAGCAGGACGTTCTACAATTGATGCGATTGCAGAGGTGGTGAACGCGGTCCAAAAGGCAGAGGCATGTAGTCGCATCAAGCGACGGATCGTCCTGTTGGTGACACTCGACGTCAGGAATGCCTTCAACTCCGCTAGATGGGTGGATATTCTGGACACGCTGGAAAACTCTTTTCAAGTTCCAGAATATCTAATGCGGCTTTTGAGGAACTACCTAAAAGACCGAAGCCTGCTCTACGACACGACACAGGGCCAACGAAGGATGGAAATTACATCGGGTGTTGCCCAGGGATCTATCCTTGGTCCGGACCTGTGGAACGTGTCTTACGACGGGCTACTGAGACTTGAGATGCCAGATGAGTCGCGCTTGGTCGGCTATGCGGATGATATTGCGGCTCTGGTCGCCGGACGCACCGTTGAACAAGCGCAACTTAGGCTAGGTATGCTAATGCGCCGAGTGAGGGACTGGATGACTGCTCGCGGGCTCAGTTTAGCACTGGAGAAAACCGAAGTGGTCATCTTGACAAAAAAGAGAATCCCTAGAGTAAGGATGATCAGTATTGGAGATATACAGGTCGAATCGAAGCGAGCGGTGAAGTACCTGGGGCTACTGATCGACTCGAAGATGAGTTTCTCTGAGCAAATCAGGGTAACGGCTGAGAAGGCTGCTTCGGGAATATCGGCCCTGAGTCGACTTATGGCCAACGTAGGGGGACCCAGCCCATCAAGAAGACGCCTCTTGATGAGTGCTGTAGGGTCAGTGCTACTGTACGGAGCAGAGGTATGGGGCGACGCTCTCAGCAAGGAGGTATACCGAAAACGATTGGCACAGGTACAGAGAAGAGGAGCACTGAGAATTGCATCTTCGTATCCAACAGTCTCCGACTCGGCGGTGAGAGTGATTGCAGGCATGATACCTGTTGCCCTCCTTGCTAGAGAGCACCGCGCTATTTACCTGCGCCGAAACGAGGATGCGAGGGAGATGGTTGTCCGCGAGGAGAGACAACGCTCGCTCAACGATTGGCAGCAGTCTTGGAGGAATCGCACGAAGGGAACGTGGACTGCGCGCCTCATCCCGGATGTGAGACCGTGGCCAAATCGAAGGCATGGTGAGACTGACTTCTATCTGACCCAGCTTTTGAGCGGGCACGGGCGTTTTCAGTCTTACCTGCACAAGATCGGTAAGTCACGGTCTCCCGATTGTCGGTTTTGCCCAGGAGAGGAGGACAATGCCTGTCACACATTTTTTGCGTGTACCAAATGGGCCAGGCTGCGAAGGGAACTCTACAGGGAGACGGGAGAGCTCACCCCGGATAATATAGTTGCGGTGATGCTCGAATCGGTTGACAAATGGAACCAGGTGGCACATTATGCTCGGGCAGTCCTAAAATATAAAAGGGACTCACAGCAGCCGGAGGCACTGGGGCTGGGGGATCGCACTTCTGGCATTTCCTCTTCCCCTCTCCCCTCCCGCTAGGAAAGGGACTCCCTAGCTTGAAGGCGCCCCACGGCGTAACAAAACGAGACCTGGCCCGAAGTAATGTGTCAAGCGGTTCCAGGCTAGGTTCTCAGATTGACAGGGGAGGTGTTTAGTGGGTAGTCCAAGGGTATCCTCCATGGGAGTCCCACACTGCCAGACTCGGCGGGCGTAAATGGCTTCACCTCCCTACCACAAAAAAAAAAAAAATCTGATACGTACACATATACCCTAGACACACATTCTCACCCCACATCTATCCCGGGCTCACACCCCATCCCAGGCATCTACCTATACCACCCTAGTACCCGTACCACACACACAAGACACACACACACCCTCGAAAACATTTGAAATTTGTATGGACAATTTGATTTAGAACTGGTATTCTATAACTACTATTATCCAGTCTCGCGCCTGGCACAGAGCATACCTTCTTGGTTGCGCTTGTTCAACAGTGCACCTACATAGACCATTAGACGTGACTCATCCAATAGCTCTAGTCTCAGTAGCTCGTTATATAATATGCTCCAAAAATCTGGACCAAGTAGAGATTCTTGGGCAATGCCCGATATAACTTCCACTTTTTGTCAGCCCTGCATCTTACTATAAAGTAGGCTTCGGTCCATTAGCTAGTCTCTCAAAGGACACATCAGATAATCTGGAAATTGAAAAGAGTTTTTCTACGTTTTGACAATATCCACCCATTTACTGGAATTGAAGGCGCTCCGAACATCAAGTGCTTGATGCGGATGTATGCCTCCACCTACTGGACCATGCTCGCCAAATTAATTTACTGAATAGCATGTTAGGATAATGGCTATAGATGAGTCACATTATCTCGGCTGGGACGCTGTCTGGACCTGGAGTTTTCCTTGGTTACAATGATAAGATGACCTTTTTAAGTTCCATTTGCGTAAAAAGTGAGAACATGACTGCTATTCCTCCACAGCAGGTGTCAACATGGACGGGATGGGTGAGAACAATTTTATACACAGTCTTGTCTATAATTTTTGCTTCATTTGTTGTAAATCTCCACGGTAAGAGCGTGGGTTTGTCTGTCCGAAACCAGAAAAACAAAGTGCAAATGGCTAAGAGAGATTCATTGCTGGCAAAATCCGTGCAAAAACATGCGGGCCTTACCAAGGAAAAGTTAATACAAAATTATTTACAGGACTTAGCATTCGGTTAACTTAATCATGTTTTACCTGTATTTGATTTATATGAGAAATGTCGGAAGACTACCATAATAAATGGTGACGTTAGAAACTATACATCAACATTGGGATAAGTATCTCTTAGTATTGATCAAGTCACAATGTGAGGAAGCTGACCTAGAAGCATGATAAAGAAACGGAATTGTTTCCAACTACTTCCACGTCAACAGCTCAAGTAGCACCAACAACATCGTATGATGAAAAACCGAATGAAAAATATTCCTATTCAAAACAAGTCCCTAAAGAATAGAAACGATGCAAACATTGCCTCATTACTTTGTTGCTTGCACGAATCATTGCAATTGCAGCACAATACAAATTTGAATATTCAACGTAGACCGAGTCTGCAAAGAATGAAATATTCTTTACCTGAAAACAATGAAAATCGAGAAGAGCCACCTTGTGAAGATGTCATTGCCCTAGAATTATTTCTTGATATGCTATGAATAAATCAATCACTTAACTTGTCATCACCAGAATCATCAAATCAACTCGAAAACTCCGATGAACTAGTTACAAAATGCGCAGGGCTGCTACAGCCAACAGCAACTGATAATGCAATCCAATTGTCCTACAGAAGCAAGCATAAACGATGGCGAAAAAAAACAGCCAATTCGATAGCAACCAAGATATTCCACAAAAACCTTACGATTTTCCTGAAAATCAAGACTGCGAATACGTATAAATAACTAGCGACTTTTTAATGAGTCAATTTTATTACCAGAGACTTTTTTTAATGCATTTTCTCCTTCGTGTTTTTGTTTGAAATGCATTCCAACAGCATCGAGCGTAGATGCATTGAGTTGGGTTCGCTTTCAACTGAATCAACAAGCACTGAATCACCATTTGCAATAAATTGTGAATCATCAGATTAGATGAACCTCTATCATTTACACAAATTGATAAAATTGAAGTTTATTCACAATCATGGGCAACCTCTGCCTATAGAACAACTAGTCCGAATGGAAGAAAGGAGAATGTAAAACAGAATATAAACCAGGGAAAATGACAAAACAAAGTTAACGGTAAGGAGGGAGCAGAGGAAAAAGAAAGGAGAGAAATCAACAAGCAAAATCTCTCCTTGCTGGTTGACGCAGTCAATCGGTAAACCTGCCTAAACCGATATAAACACAATAACCTCGCGAAATACCTCACAAATCCAAAGTAAAGAAGAGTTGACGTTTTGGTAAAAATTAAACCTGATAAAGTGAATTATCTTCAGTTAAGTAGCGTGATCGTCATCTGCCACTTGTTCTAATATATTGGGTTGTTCAGTAATTAATGTCTTTTTTTCATGTTTTTTTTCAAGGCAAATTTATTTATATTAACAACAAACATTAATCGATGATTCACTGATCATTTTATTAGATGACTTTTGCCATCTTTCAGTAAGTTGAAAAATTCCACGTTCGAAGACGCCTTGGTTTTTAGAAGCGAAGAATTGGTCCAACTCATTTTTATTAGCCTGATCGGAATCAAAGCTTTAACCATTCAAATGGTTTTGAAGGGAGCGAAACAAATGGAACTCTGATGGTGCTAGGTCAAAGCTATAGGATGGACATTGCATGGGCTCCCAATTGAGCTCCATTCATTTTTGAGGGGTTATCAGAGAGGTGTGATGTCTAGCATTATCATGATCCAACATCACGCCTTTGCGATTGGCCAGTTCAGGGTAATTTTTTTCTTGATTTCTTCATTTGATCTCGATGGTTGACGACAATAGACATTTGAATCGATAGTCTGGTTTCTTGAAGGCAACTCAAAGTATACTATACCCTTATAATACCACCATACAGAAAACATAATCTTCTTTTGGTGAATATTGGCTTTGGATGTCAATTGTGGGGGCTCATCTTGCTTGGTCCATGATGAACTTCGGACTGCGTTATCGTAAACAATTCATTTTTTACCACCCGTTATGATTCTTTTTAGAAATGGTTCGTTTTAGTTACGATTTAGCAAAGAATCGCATATGATAATGCATTTGGTGAGGTGGGCTTCCTTTGATTTGTGAGGAATTCAAAGGTCCAATATTTTACGTAACCAAGCCGTTGTAAGTGCAAAAGAACGGTTGAATTTGATATGCTGAGGTTTTTGCCATCTCTCGAGTTGTCATAAACCGGTTACTTTCGATTAATGCTTATATTTTGTCGTCATCAGTAGTGGTCGGACAACCAGAATATGTAGCATCTTGCACATTAAAATTTCCAGAACGATAGTGAGCAAACCAACGCTGACACTGGCATTCAGTAAGGTAGTCGTCATCATAAACTTCACATAATTTCTTTCAAGCATGCACTGCTTTTTCAACCTTTTGGAAATTAAACAATCCAAAATCCCACTGATGATCTCTTTGATTGTCCATTTTTAAGTTTATTTTAAACCACTTTGTTGCTTAGTAATGACGCTCAGTTTTTGAAAGAAGACAGTCTAAAGTCTAATCTTTGAACAGTATACAATAATATAAACCACGGTTCCAGGCTAGGTTCTCAGATTGACAGGGGAGGTGTTTAGTGGGTAGTCCAAGGGTATCCTCCATGGGAGTCCCACACTGTCAGACTCGGCGGGCGTAAATGCCTTCACCTCCCTACCACAAAAAAAACTACGCAATCACTACTGCATGGAATATGCAGTACATATCTTCTATGAGAAAAAACTACATGAATTATCGAACATCACCATATAATTTATCTTGCATCAAACACTTGCTTTTTGTCATATTTCATTCAACTCGTACTAATACATTTTACCCCATCACGATAGGGCATTAGTACCGCTCTTGTGTAATTTTACAGTAAAATTAAAAGATTTTATAGTAGCCAGCCAGTTAGCTTGACTTATCCATCAGGTGGAGATTTTGAAATAAACTTGATCGAATTTCCCCGTTCATTCATTTACAAAACGGCAAATGTCACAAGCGTGAAGAAATGAATAAAGATGCGTTCGGAGATAATTAGAATGGGCAGTGCTAGTTGAGTAGTCGTTGCACCCGGTCAGGTTCCAGTTCTGCTTAGGGTTTCTATAACTTTTCATTTATTATCCGTCGTAGTAGCCACCAAATACGGGAAATCATGCAATCATATCCCAGAAAGTATAACGAGATATTCGTAACTGACAGGGAAATTACTTTGAATGGTAGTCCAAGTGCAGAAAAAGTTCATTTGAATCAGATTTCCGAACTGTCTAGCAAAGCGCAGGGTTTTCTGCTACCTGTGTGATAAGCCTGACCCATACTCACTCAACTGTGTGAACTACTTGAATCCAAAAAGACAAACTGAGTACCCCAGCCACCAGAAAGCACTCCGCAAATCTTCTGTAACAACCTTATAAACTGCTAGCCCTGCCCAGGTAGTGTCCCAGCGAGACAACCCCCTACACCTCAAGATTGCCTTCTCCACCGGTCTTCTTCCAACCAATGATGCCCAACTGGTCCTTGAGCCTCAGCCTCTCATACCTCAGCAGAAAATATTCACAGCCGAGGAAACTACTCTGCCGTGGAGTAAAGTCAAATGGTTTACGCGCCGTCGGAGAGAGAGAGCGCAAACTTTACGGAGAAAACTGTGTGCCTCTCAAGTAAACGAAATAACTTCACATGAAATTCGACCTGGTACATCTGTCTGTCTACTCGAAGTACTGATTTTAGGTCCTGAGAATACGGGGGCTAGTTTCACCTCATAGCTTCCGCCTTTATTTCTCAGATTCTGGAAAAATACCTTGATTGCATTAAACCTTTGAGCATACATATCAGTACTGCAGATAGAACGAAGCATGGTATCCACTGCGTAATATCCTCCCAAGCCACCTTCAAAGGTCAAACGAAGCAGATTTTTATATTATCCCATCTCTCAGCCAAAATCTATACTTTGGTCCAGACTTCGTGAGAAACTTTGGCCTAGCTCTAGACTTCTTTCCAGGCACGACTATTAGGTCATTACACTAGTCCGACTAATTTCTCCCAGGTAGACACCAACTAGACCCTATCTAACAATGACGGCTATAGGCCACTATAGCCTCTTTCCCATCATAAGCTACTGAAGGACTTGGGCTAATGATGTTACTAACAGCAAGCTGATCAAATAACGTTGCTATGCAATTTTGCTTGCTATGGAAAAATTTCCGTATAGGGAAAAATTTCTGTATGGAAAATTTTCTGTGTGGGATACCGCATGCTGAAGCTAGGTGTTATGGAGCAGCCACAGAGCATGTAGTTATCACCAGTAACTCTAGTGATGGAACCAAACAAGGTCCAATTATGCCTAGACGCCAGAAGAGATAGCGCATTCACAGTCAAGGGTGCCTATCCTCTCTCATAAACCAATGGCATATTAAGTCGACTGCCGAAAGTACACTTCATCACAAGCTTGACTTAAGGATGCTTTCTGACAGATTCCTCTCAAACACGTGCAACCAGCACTTAGTGCTACTCCAAGATGTGGCTCTCTAGATTCGCGAAGTGGGCCTCCCTATAAATGTACAAAAGAGTAAGTTCGCCATGACTCATGTCAGGCTGAGTTCCTCCTGCCAAAATCCATGAAGCAACATCAGAGGTTCCTAGGAGATTGTGGATGGTACAAACGGCTCGTTCAAAACCATGCAATGGTGTCATCACCGCTGACAGACATGCTGCGGAAGGGGAAGAATTTCATCTGGGACAAAATCAGCTTCAGGGCTTTCGAGGATGTAATACTTTAATAATAAAATGAAATGTTGAATGTGTTCTTTAAATAAATCTGTATGTAATGCAAGTAAAAAAGTTAATAAAAGTCAGACACTTACCTAACGCCACGAGCACTCGGGGGTATGCATTGCTAAGAATCAATTTTAACGTTAATGGTTATTTTGCCCTCACACTTACTCCAAGTTAAATATTCTTTTCTTATCATTTTAACTAAAATTCTATCACTTCCGCATTTTTGATTTTTGAGTACTACGCAAAAATATCCTTCTTTCTCGGATACGCCAGGTTTTTTACCTACATGAAACGTAGCCGCTTCGAAATTCAAATGTAGGAAAGACGGAAAATCTTGTGGCGCTGATCAAAGTGCACAACCGCATATGAAATAGGAAACGTTTTGCATAACCCACGAATAAGTGGAAAATCGCTACAAAATTCTTTTTGGCTAAATTCAATGAACACTTGCTTCACTAGAATGAATTAGCCCAAATACTAGGAAAGTCACAAACTTTTAATGAATTTAAAATTGGGCAGAGTAAATTATTGCAATATGGTGGCTGTTTTAAATCCAAAACAATTCAAAATTGCAATATCTCCACGAAAAATCTACTTCAAAACACCGTAACCCACCTCTCGATCTCTTATGCTCAATTTTGATCAGGTGGAAAAATCAAATATCAACCGAATACGAACATATTTTTCAACTATCAACTACCGGCCGTTGCAGTGGGCGCATGCGGTTCTGACAGTTCCGTTTTATAGAGCCTGGCGATTAGCTGTTGGCTATGGCACTGCGATTCCTATAAGTATTATTGAAATCGGGGATAAATTACGTATACTAGTCATAGAATTCAGTTTCCAGCGGTGTGATCAGTTTTCAAATCGTATTGCAAATTTTCCGTCAGCATTATGCGGGCAAGGAAGGGAATCGTTTGATTTTGGATTAAGATAAAAATCAACTGCATTCACACACTGATAAATTAAATTGTCACAAGAAATCTCAATATCTTTTATTTAGAAATATTAAAAGTTGAACTCAAGCCAGACCGCAATAAAATTTCATATCACTCGCACAAAATTGAAAAAAATATATAATATAATATTAATATTTCCTTCTCAAAACACTTTTTTTATACAAATCTTCTAGTTTTGCACTCAGGCTGCTATTCAAAGTAATTACTACGTCGCTTGCAAATTATCTCATTGCAAGTAAAAAATGTATGTCAGGCCTCGAAGCACTTCCTGGAATAAGACCGAATCATTTCTCAGTGCTTGGTGGCTACTACGAGGCACATCAAATGCTATTTTAACGTGGAGCATTGATCTCCAGAAGGAGCACTGACGACAGCTTCGATGATTGGTAATCATGCAAATCAATGAAATGGAACAAATTTGACACTCTTATACGCTAATATAAGATGCATAAGACACAAGCTAAATGATATTCAAATTTACCTGCAGCAAAATCCTGACATTATTCTCAATGAAATATGGATTTATCCAGAAGAAGCATGACTTTAAAATATTGAAGGATATAATGCGGTATTCTCCTGCAGGCTTGGGAGAGGTAGAGGCAATGCAATATATGCGAAAAATACAATCAATTTCATCACCAAGAGGGTGATGCCTAACGGTCAGTAAATCAAACAATATATTCTGCATATCAAAATTTGACTTATATACAGATTCCATAAATTCAGTTTGAAAAATTATTATGATTATTATGATTTTAAACTCGCTACCATTTTGTTTCAAGTGTTTTGATCCCGTCGCTTGATTAGTCGCTTGATTAGTCAAGTATCACGTGTTAATATTGTTGTAATTGCTAAATATTTATTCGGCTGTAACATAGCTGTTTATTCTTCAATTATCGTGAAATTTTTGGGACACATACAATTACTTTAAAAAAACTTAAATTGTATGTTTTGGGAAATTTAAAGGTCCCATCTTGATTTATAGGCAAAAACGTAAAGTTTATAAAATGTACTATTATTAACAAAGTTGATCGAGGTATTTGCTGCCCTTGCACTTCTAAATCCGCACCTCTGTGATTTTTTTTCAGATTTTCGGGTTAATGGCGTCTAATCGCGAGGGTGGACACAAAATTTTCGTATATTTCCTCTTCCCCTGCTCCCCTCAAAGTAAAACTTGTTGGTTTAACACTTGTTTTGAAAAGTTCTCATTAAGATCTTTCATTTGATATGCATATCGCCTACATGTGATGAAATTTTTTTTTTTCGGGAGCAACTCCCCTATATGAGGAGACACCCCTTTAAAGACTTTATAAATTTCTTTTTGAAGCGAAACTTTGAAGAGCGCATCACTTTGTACCTACTTACAAAATCTTATGTTTGTAGCTTATGTAGTTTGCGACAAAAAGTGGTGTGACACACGGACAGACAGACAGGCAGGACGCAATTTTAGTAGGGTATTGTAAAATGATTGTAAAATACCCTTAAAAAAAGGAAATTCGGAACGTACTACAACCCCAATCATATGAATGTGCAAGACTTTTACACAGTACCCGATACAGTATACTCAACTGAAAAAAATTTAATCACAGTAGTGGACACAAACATTGATGCACTACGATACGATTTAGTATTGTTACGTTTAAGGCCAATTTGATCGAGAAGAATCGTTGCCTTCTTATTCAAGCCCATAAGGAAATAAATTAACGAGCCTGACGTCACTTCCCGCACCGGAAACAGTTGATCAGTAGCCCTAAATTTCGACAAACAGCTGTCCAGAAAACTTGAAAGCAGCATCTCAGTAGGCCGAAAGTAGGCTTTTGAGATTGTCAAATATGATATTTCTCAGATGGAATTTAGCTGAAGTGACACAAACGAGAACAAAATACATATATTTGCACACTAATGTATTCAACGCTTCATATTTAAAATAAATCGTTGGCATAGTACTGGTAAAATTTCAAACTACCGTCATATGTACTGTCAAAAATCTTTAAAAAATTTGTTTGATTTGAGCAGCACTAGATGGCGCTGATGAGGCTACTCGAAGAGGTTAGTTCACGACGTGACGCAGTGTTTCCGTTTTTGGGCCTGAGTAAGTAGGCAACGGAAGAATGCATCGTAAAATGAATGGTTACAGTTTACGTATTATATTTTCGGACAGTAAAGGATGAAAACTTTACCTTCAAGTTCACGTACTCTCAAAACAAAAGAACTTCAAACCGTTCATTTTCATCCGAAGTCTGAATTAACTCGTTCGCGCTTCAACCGTGATAGACATATACTCGTATTTACCTTATCACGTGTCATAAACTTCACTCCATAAGCAGAGCATTGCATCTAATATCTACATCCAGCATTTGGTACCTACATACATTTTTTAAGATTCTACGGCTAGTACTTATTGTGTACAGATGTTTTTATTCGCTACTGTTACTAGTTTCCACGAATTGAATAATTTTTAAAACGTTAGTCGGAAATTAATTTCGATTGGAAATTATCAAATCATCGAAACAATTGTTTGGAGTAATTTGTATCGAATATCATAATTTTACTTCGATACAAAAAGAAAAGCGAAGTATCTCAAGACAATTTTGGGACCACTGCTATGGAGGAGCCCGATAGTTTCCCACCTGTAGGGAAACGTCAAAATTGAGCTGGCACCTATGATCATGAAAAGAAAACATGATCAAGAAAACTTTGCAGATAGCGTATGTAAATTACAAATAATCGCAAATAATGAAGAAATGATATAGTCCGCGAAGAAAATGATGAACTGAAGCTAAGGAGACAGGCCTTCTAAGAGCTAGTCAAGAAAGAGATGAAGGTTCAACAGCTGAAGGAGCAAAAGCAAGTTCAATAGGATAAGAAGGTTGAAAAAAGAGTGTAACAAACGATTCAGGAAGAAATTCTATGTGCTGGTGGCACTAATGACAGCCGAGATTATTATCCAGCGCTGGAAGGAAAATGTAGAAAGTAGTTCCGGTAAGGACATTGATACAAATTTCATTCAGTATTTAAAAAATAAAACAAGTTGAAGTACCAGAAAAGTGCTGCTGCTAGACGGGTTTTGTGAAACAATTAGTAAATCAAACACTATATTCTGCATATCAAAGTTGAAAAATATAAAATTTCCATAAATTGAGCCCGAAGAATTAAATCCTGATTATTATGTATTGCCGCCATTTCGGGTATCCATTGTTCGTCCATACGATTCATGTGTCCAGCCCGTTGCAGTTTTCGCAGTCTGACAATCGTTGAGACCTCAGGTTCGTCAAAAATTACATACAACTCATGGTTGCATCGAATTCGCCATTGGTCCCCGTCTAGCTTCGCTTCAATTATTCGCCTCAGGACCTGTCGCTCAAAGGCGTTCAATATATTTGCGGATGCCTGGGTTAGGGTCCACGGTCCACACCCATAGCATGACACAGGTCTTATCCCAGATTTGTATACTTGGAGCTTTGTTTTTCTGTGTATGCAGCTGGTTTCCAAGACCGTCAAAACTAAATAAAATATTTTATTTGCGAGCTATATTTTTCGGTGTATTTCATCTCTTCCATTACCGGTTCTCGTCATATTGGCGCCTAGATACACAAATTTGCTCACAATTTCGACACCGTACTCGCCAAGTGTGATACTTTGAGTGCTTGAGGTATTTTTCTTTGACTGCGTCATGAGGTTTGTTTTATTTTCATCGATTTGTTGCTCTACTAGTTTTGGTTCACTGTCAAGTTTCAGGTAGAGTTCTTTGGCAGTTATTAACGACCGTGACAAAATGTTGCTATTGTCCGCATAGGCTACTACCTGGCTTGACTTGTGTAGTCATGTACCTCGTGTATCGATAGGAAGCTGCCTTATGGCGTACTCCAGAGCCAAATTGAATAGCAATAAGGCCAGCTCATCTCCCTGTTTTATTCCGATATTTGTGTCAAAGGCATCGATGAGTTGATTATTGATGCAAACTTGGTAGGGTGTTGACGTCATTGTCATTTTGGCAAGGCGAAATAATTTGGCTGGAATGCCGAACCAAAGCATCATTTGGTACAGTACGTTACGATTAATACTGTCGCATGCTTGCTTAAAGTCAACGAAAACTTTGTGTACGTCTATGTCGAACTCCCAGCATTTTTCAAGTACCTGCTTGACATTGAACAATTGTTCTACCGTCAATTTACCTGCTCTCAAACCACCTTAACACTCTCCAATAATGCTGCTGGCGTATGGTCCGATTTTATTTTCTAAGATCTTTGAAAATATTTTGTTTTCTGCTTCATGCAAAGTCAATCAAGTGCTGGCCGTTGTCATTTGTTTCATCGTGGAGGCTATATCCTCCGGTTGTCCCCCGGTGAGATAGCTCACTGTTGTTAAGTGTTGAAATCATTAAGAATTATTTTTGTGTCGTTTGTAGGCAATGAGTCAACTTGTTTTTCTGGGTGATTTTAGAACGTTTCCTTCGTTTCTTTGTCCTTTTCTTCGGTCGGAGTGTGAACATTGATCAGACAGATATTGAAGAACTTCGCTTTTGTACGGATCGCACACAGCCGTTCATTGACTGCCTTGAAATCACTAAAGTGCGATTGGATCCTCGTATCTACAAAAAGGCCACTCCGAATTCTAGTTTTCCGGTAGGCCTCCCACTTTTGCGATCTCATGTCTTGAACGTCATTTCTAGTCTAGTTCGTTTCTAGGATTGCCATTATTTGTAATTGATATTGACTGGCCTGTTGAAAAAGATCCTTAACAGCACTAGTGTAATTGAGTGGTCTGACGTTCCAAGGTCCAATGCCATAGTCCTTTCTTCGTTTGCGAGATCGATGCCGTGAGTCCAACCCATTCCGAGGCCCTTCTGCAGGTTTTGAAACATTTTAGGGTTTTCCAGGGATGGGGAGTTAGCCCTTCGCCCAACGTGCATTTCGGCGGCATGGTTATTACGTCAATTCAATTATCATGCGTGGAAGATTCGCCTTCACCCTCTTATGTCCCCAAAAAGGAGGTGTAAGTAGGATTTATAAGCAGAACTGTAGATATATTTACAGTTATTAGCATTTCTTGGCATTTTTTTTTCATAGCACTGCAGTGACTTTCGGGCCTCCGCTTAGAGGTAGATAGAGTATCTCATTGTCATGATCGAATGTATTGGCATTCCACAAGGTGATATGATCATTATGTCCGTCCACCCAGCTGCAATACGTTCTAATTTTGAACCAGCACGTATCATAACTGAACAGGCATAAAGTCCGTCTGAATAATCACTCGAACTTAGTCTCGTTGACGCCAACGAAACTCGAACCAGAGACCTTCGGCTTACGGACTTAGTGCTCTAACCACTACACCACGCGGCATTTAATGTTCCATTATTGGGGATTGAGTAAACCCAGTTTGTGACCCCGAGAGCATTAACTACCATTTAATTGGGGGGTTTGGGATAAGGAATCATGGAAGCTATGCGTTGGGGAAACAAAGGGGTTTCCTTCTCCTTTCTCAAACGAGCTTGGGACCATCAACGGTGGGGTTAAAATTATTTTACGAAACTCTGAAAAAGGAAAAGTGACAAAGAATTTCTATGCATTGTTTAAACATAATCTAACCCTGTATATTACACCCTCTATTGATAATTTTATGTAAAATGGTTTTACTGAGACAAAATACAAGGAATAATGTTTCAAATGATTACATATTACCTATTATTTTTTAGCAACTATTGAATATGAAAGAAAATTTTATTTGGCTGGGTCTGTTATGGAAATTTTAGATTTAAATTATTTCGAGGAGACTTTTAAATGTAATGAAACTTCACTTTAAAGATGAGGAAATATGTCCCCGTCGTATAAATTGGTAAAACATTTTTTGAACAGTTATGAAGTATCCCTTTACTCCTTTATATATGAATAAAAGTGCTTTAAGATACTATATTAATTAGATATTGACATACTGCGGCGTATCTATGCGGAAACTATTCCAAGTCGTAAATTTAAATCAAAATTGTCGTAATTAAACTTTTCTGATGGAATATATTTGGATTAAAAGTAAAATGGGAATGTGAACTTGAATTGGCAAATAAGTAAAAATATCTGAAATATCACTAATTTCACTGCATAAACCGTTAGCTAAATTATCGGTTGATGTATTTGTAAGTTAATTATTCGTTTTTTTTTTGGGAAGCATACAGTTTTATAATGATTGTTTCGATACACACTAAGTTTTTTTGGAACCCACTTATTAGACGAAGATGCATGAAAACAAAAAAAACTGTTTAACGCAAGTCATATCGAATTGTCATTGGTTTTTTTTGGTGACTACTTTGAACTAAATTTTTAATCAAGCGTTATTAGCCCTATCGTGAATTCACGTATGTGAATGAAATAAAAAAATTAATACATATTAAAATACCATGGAACAAATAAACAAAAACCAGTAGACAAGAAGAATGGCTAGACTAATATATTCTTTTCTTCCCAGTAGTTAGACTCTTTTTTTCAGTAGGAAATGAAAGCAGAAGGTAGGCATGCGGCGAAGAAGAGTGTTTTATTATAAATTCGCGAATGATCGGTCGCTCCGTTTGGTATGAGATGCCGTAATTTGTGTATGACATTTTTTATTAGCGTAAAATATTTCGTTTGGATTAAAGTAGCTTATTTCTGGCATCACGTCCTTATTTAGATCGGGAACGCGTGAACTCGTTGTTGATTGATTGAAAGCCTCACAAAGTACTGGCGAGATTTTTCTTTGGGATATTTTTGGAACGGGTTTTAAACGGGCGTTTGACTCGGTGGCTGAGAAATTGTATCTGGACTTAATCTACCGCATTAGACCTGCGACCAAAACTCCTCTCCAAACTGGCTGGCCTGCATGGAGCCACGTAAGGGTGCTCGGACTAGTCAACCTGTTGAGTACGGTCCATTGGCGCGTACTAAGACCTCACATCTATAACCAATGAGAGGTCGGTATGGATTTCCTCCGAGAAATTTCGAACGAACGAACCAAAATGAAAGAATAAAGTCATTACAGATGTGTTACAGAAGCTTGTTCTGTATGGAACTCATTTTGAACCGTTTCATCAATCAAACTTTGAGAGAGGGAGCCAAATACTTTCAGAATGCATTGAAGCAAAAGTTTCCGATTTCAAATCAAGCCTGAACGGTGAACCTCTTCTCTTAAATGCAAAAATACGAATGGAGTGGTTATCATAAAAAAACAACAACAAAATAACTGGCCCATTTCGAAATACTTATCTGGATCATATAATAACTAATGATCAAAAAGTGGCTGAAAACATGACATACATATTTGAGAACTGGCCGAAACTGGATCATAGTATTTAAAAAAAAATTATTATATACCAAACCCCAAACAAACATGGATGCATGGGGCCTTGGCTATAAGCTAGTTATGTGGAAGCTTGGTGTCCTACGGAAGCCTTTTATACATGATGCGGAAAAGATGGACAAGATAGTGCGGGCACTCCTCCCCACCCATCCCGTCCATGTTGACTATCCATGGTGAAACAGCAATCGAGTGTCCACTCTTTACACAGCAGGAACTGGAAAAGGCAGTCCTTTCACAGAACGCGAGGAAGGGTCCAGGTCCAGACTTGCCACTTGTCTACGTGACAGGGGTCACCTGGTACGATGAAAGGTGTCGAGGCTCATGCTGATCAGCAAGGGGAACGAAAATCCCGAATCGCCGTGTGTATGCTGCCCGCTATGCATACTAGATACGGCTGGGAAAGTGCTAGAGAAATTCATCAAGGGAAGACTCACTGACGCGATTCGTGCTGCTGGGAACGTATCTCCTTGGCATTATGGCGTTAGAGCAGGACGTTGCGCCATTAATGTGATTGCAGAAGTGGTAAGCGCCATCCAAAAAGCAGAGGTATACATCTATACCAAGCGATTAATCGTCCTGTTGGTGAACTACCTGAAGGACCGAAGCCTGTTTTACGACACGACACAGGGCCAATGTAGGGTGGAAGTTACATCGGGTGTTGGCCTGGGATTTATCCTCTGCCCAGACCTGTGGAACGTATCTTACGACAGGTTACTGAGATTGGATACGCCAGATGAGTCGTGCTTGACCTGCTTTGTGGATGATATTGCTCCTCTGGTCTCTGGGTGCACCGTTGAACAAGGGCAACTTAGGTTAGGTATGCTAATGTGCCGAGTGAGAGACTGGATGACTGCTCGTGGCTTCAGTTTAGCACTGGAGAAAACCAGGTCAGTATTGGAGATATACTAATCGAGTCGAAACTATGAATGAAGTACCTGGGGCCACTGATTGACTTGAAGATGGGTTTCTCTGAGTAAATAGGGGCCATGGCTGAGAAGGCTTCTTTTGGGAATATTGGCTCTGAGTCGACTTATAGCCAACGTAGGGGAACCCAACCCGTCAAGAAGACGCCTCTTGATGAGTGCTGTAGGATCAGTGCTACTGTATGGCGTAGAAATATGGGGTGACACTCTCAGTTAGAACGTATACTGAAAACGCTTGGCGCAGGTACAAAGGACAGGAGCATTGAAGACTGCATCTTCATACCCGACAGTATCTGATTCGGCGTTGAGAGTTATTGCAGGCATGATACCTGTTACCCTTCTTGCTAGAGAACGCCGCATTCTGTTTGTGGAACCGTGGCTAAATCGAAGGCATGGTGAGACTGACTACTATCTGATCCAGCTTTTGAGCGTGTATGGGTGTTTTCAGTCTTGCTCGCACAAGCTCTCCAGCTTGGAAGCACCTCACGGCCTGACTAAACGTGACCTGGCCCGAAGTAAGATATCAAACGGTTCCAGGCTGGGTTTTCGAGTTGACAGGGGAGATGTTTAGTGAGTAGTCCAGCTGCTTGCGAGCATGCAATTTCCGCATGCTCACTGCCTAAGTGACATTCACCTCCCAACCACGAAAAAAAAGATGCTTCATTTCTAGTACCCTCTGGAATTTTTCGCCGTTAATATTTAGGTCGATATCTAGGGTTTCTTTATTCTCTTTGCTTAAAAACGATATTGTGTCTTTGCAGTGTTCAATAAAAGATTATTGTCAACCAGCTTCTGATTTAATTTTCCTATATCCTCGTTGATAGTGTTCTCAATGGCAGTTTTGTCTCGTCCCGAATAAAGTAGAGCTGTGTCGTCAGCATATGATGTGTTATATCCCGTTAGTCCATATGTATTTAGATTATGTGTGTGTTATAGGAGCAAAGTTGAGCCAAGTATGGAGCCTTGAGGAACTCCTGTTTTCGTAAGTGTTCGGTCATTCTCTGTGATCTTCCCTCCAAGTAACTTTTAAACAACTGCTTAGGACTACCTTGAGTACCATACAATTCAAGTGTAATAAGTAAAAGGTCGTGATCAAATGTGTCAAATGCTTTCTTAAACCCACAAGAATTGTCGTGACGTAATTATATCTGTCAAGTCTTACAATACATTGATGAAGCGTATGACAAAAAGTAGTGCATCTAAAATTCTCTTGTTTTTTGGAAGTTCAAACTGACATGGGTTTAAAATAGAGTTTTCAACAGAGAATGATGTTTAATGATTGTTTAGTACTTTTTCAAATATCTTACTAAATTCCGTTAGCAGGGCAACTGAATGATATTTATTAGGGTCAAGATGATTACCACCCTTAACTGCTTTTGCAAGTGCACATAAGATAGCCTTCAACCTTCAACCGTGTTCACTTCGACGTCTTATTTTTCTTTAAATTTCTTGCGAATATAGTGATTCCTGGTTCGGTTATAAGTGATCTTATTGTGCAAGCCTTACCTACGGTGCAATTGCTTCATTATTGAGTGTTTTCGGTTCCCTTTGTAGCCCTGATATCATTTTGAATATTGGGTTTCGTATCTTTAAACTTTAATTATAATCGTAAAACGAAAACAAAGCAGCGTTTCAGTGCCACCTATTTGCTGAGTTGAAATTTGCGCAGTAGTGTTCACAACCCTTTATTTAAGTTTGCCACCTTACTCATCCGTTGCATAATCAGATGTCATCTTGCCGTCGGCATCCTTCGTTGGAGTCTGAATTGAATATCTCGATCTTATAATCCAGTTATAGTGCATATTGCGTGAACATTTCGTTCATGTCCCCAAAGTTCAAGTGAAATTCATTTTTCCGTGTCGATTGATATCACCTGTACACAGAAACAGTACCATCTGTGCGGTGACTAATATTTTAATAAATTGCTCTCAACTATCGTGTCGTTATTCTGTTCATCAACCGTGAGTTATTCCATGTACAAAAGTTAATTCCGACGAGTTTAGTTGTTTGAGTGAATTTTTATTGGAGTCGTTTATACGTAACTCACAAATACAATGACTTTTTGCATGTCATCATCTTGCACCGAATAAACAAACAATAAAAACATTCTGACGTGCTCCGGCTTGTGCGAACTATCTTTCCACGCAAAATGTGTTGAAATATCCGGTCCAGTAGCAGATCACATTACTAGAAACGAGTCAGGTATTTTGTGGTTCTGTGATACCTGCAGAAAGTTTTCTATACCAACGTACATCTCTAAACTTCGGGCAGCACAATTAACAATTGATTCTCTCCTTCCGGAAGTCTCTAGTTTACACAAGAAACTTGAGGCCCCAAAAACAGAGATATCAAACTTGCTTAAAGTCGCTCAAAAGGAAGAACCATCTACTTCCCCAAAATCAGCAACTCTTGCGACATCTGCTCGTTATGCAATGACTACAAGAAGCAAGGGATGCGCTCAGCAGACTAAAACTCAATCTCATACCGAGTTACATCAATTGGTCCCGCAAAATAATCAACATCTTCAGGAACAACGTAAGCAACCAACAGCTTGAGCGCTCACTGAGGAAGTTACCGAACATCGTGATAACCCAGTTGACACGCATGCCGATCTCCAGTCTTCCATCACACAGCCATTGCAGGCTATCAGTCCACCTTCAAGAGTTTTCGTATCTCGTCTAGCGCCGCATACGACTTCCGAACAAATCGAACATCATATAACATCAAAGCTAGGTAATGTTCCATCTATACTTACTTGCAGAAAGTTGACTGGTGAGCAGCGTTACATTTCATCCTTTAAAATTGATATTTCGTCATCGAAAGCGGTTATTATTATGAAGCCTGAGTTCTGGCCCAATGGTGTGCTTGTAAAAGAATTCATCTCATCCCGTAATATGAATTTTCGGAAAAGGCGTCACGCTCCAACCTCCAAAAAATAGTATAAATGGTCTGCTATGCTACTATCAAAATGTTAGAGGGCTAAGGACCATACTTTCTAGATTTTAAACCGCCTCCACTATTGCCAACGAGGATATTTTCTTCATCACCGAAACCTGGTTAAATGATTCCGTGAGTGACTTCGATTTGTCTGGTATGCACAATATTTTTCGTCGTGATCGAGGCACTAGTGTTTCCTCAAAATCAGACGGTGGTGGAGTCATGGTAGGTGTCAAAAGATGTTTTCCTAGCTCCATTTGTTGTGATTTTCAACCATCTCCTCCTATTGAATGTATCATGGTGAGAATATCACTAAAGCCAAGTTCATACCTATTAATATCATCTACATATATACCTTGCAATTCTGCATTACAAACCTACACAGTATTCTTTGATGAAATATCTAACTACGTGCTCTCTAGATTTCCTCATGATACTCTGTTGATATGTGGAGACTTTAATGCACCTTCAGTTTTATAGAACCTTGATAGCTCCATACCTATCACGTCGAATAACCCTATCTCCTTCGATTTCTTGTCTTTTCTATCCTACTTGTCCCTCTCTCAGATTAATTCCATTGTTAATTTAAATTATCGACTACTCGATCTTGTTTTCGTCAGCCCGGCCTTGGCAAATAATATATCTATTTCTTCAGCTGAACCTTATATCCCGCCTGACCTCCATCACCCTCCGTTATGTATAGAGCTGAATCTTCCGGTAACTCGTGGTAAAGAGAAACTCTTACCTCCATCTTTTAAATTCAATCGAGCTTATTTTGAAGCCATATCCATTGCGCTAAACTCTATTCACTGGCCCAATTTTTTTTCATAATCTTTCATGTGATGATGCTTTGGCAAAATTTTATGATCTCTTAAATGAACAAATCACTGAATTTACCCCTTTATATTCACCGAATAATCGGTCTGATGCCCCCTGGATTACTGCCGATGTGTACAATGCCCTTAAGAATAAAGAGAAAGCCAGATTGATATCCAAGAAATCCTGTTCAGTGGAAGCTCGTTTAGGTATCGTAGATTGCGCTCCTTAGCGAAGACCGAAGTCAAACGTGCACTAAAAAATTATTATTGCTCTATCGAGCAATCTATTTCGTCTAACCATCCAAAACGTTTCTGGTCATACATACGATCCTTAAAGACCTCTCCTCCTATACCTAATAAAATGTTTCTGGAGAATTTGCACGCAAACACCCCAGAAATTATCTTAAAATTGTTCGCTCAATTTTTCGCCTCAACGTTCAATGCCCCCTCAGCTGCTGGTAATTATTTTCCAAACTTTTTCCATCCAACCTTACAGCCCTCTTTTTCGTTCTCTCCGCCCGAAATCGAATCAATTATCCATAACCTAAATGGATCTGTCGGCCCTGGCCCGGATGGGATTCCTTGCTTTTTTATCAAATCACTTTCTACTGCTTTGTCTTTTCCCCTATCCTTTCTTTTCAACCTTAGCTTAACTGCTGGCATATTTCCTGAATGTTGGAAAGTTGCCTTCATTACTCCAATTTTCAAACAAGGCAATCCATCTGATATCGTAAACTATCGGCCAATATCTATCCTATCGTATTTTTCAAAAATATTTGAAAGAGCTATGTACCTCAAATTATACCCTGTGCTATCACCCATCTTTCATGATCAGCAACATGGTTTTCTTCCGCGCAGATCAACTACTGCGAACCTACTTGAGTTCTCTAACAGTGTTGCTCTAGCTCTGGACTCTCAGGCACAAATGGACGCTATCTATACGGACTTTAGCAAGGCCTTTGACACAGTTCCTCATAACATCCTACTTATTAAGCTCAATCATTATGGTTTTTCGGAAATATTAATATACTGGCTCAAGTCCTACCTTTCTTCCCGGTTGTGTTGTGTGCGTCTGAACAGAAATTTGTCTCCATATTTTAGTCCTACTTCAGGAGTTCCTCAAGGTTCTATTCTGGGACCACTCTTATTTATCCTCTTTACCAATGACCTCCCACCTATGCTAAATTCGTCATCTTTGCTTTATGCTGACGATCTGAAACTATTTAGACAAATAGATAGTACTGCTGATTGCAGCATTTTGAATAACGATCTGATTACGTTAAGCAACTGGTGTTTATCTAACGATTTCCATTTAAATATCCCAAAATGCCACGTAATGTCTTTCTCATTAAAACGTGAACCTACAGTTTACCAGTATAACATAAACGATATGCCCCTCGCGCGTGTTTCACATTGTAAGGATCTTGGAGTCATCTTCGATTCTAAATTAAAGTTTGAGAGACACATCTCTCATGTTATCAATAGGGCTACAAAAATGTCTGGTTTTGTGCTGCGTCATGTCCACATATTTAGTGATATTCACACTGCGTCCCTTCTTTACGTTTCTCTCGTACGAAATATTTTAGAATACGCTACCCAAATCTGGTCTCCACACCAAGAATATCTTACTACTGCCTTAGAGTTAGTTCAGCGAAAATTCACTAAATACTTATTTTACAAGTTTAAAATTCCGTATTGTTCCTATTCAGATCGGCTTAACTTTTTGCGTTTACCATCTCTTTGTGATCGACGTCTTTATTTAGATGAATGTTTCTTGTTCAAACTTTACCACCGTCTGATCGACTCATATCTTGTAGACAATATACATTTACGGGTTCCTGCAAGAACTACTCGATCATGTCAAACCTTAGTCACTCCTTTTGCACGTACCGATGTTTATTTTTACTCTGCTATGGTGCGCCTCCCTAGAGGCCACAATAATCTTGAGCTTGGTCCATTTCCTTCTTCATTTTTTAGTTTTAAGTCTTCGCTAAGAGAAAAATTATTTAACACGTAATTCGTTAATGTTTGAATAATTTGTACAGTTCCAACTAATTCATTCAGTATGTTTTTGGTTTTTATCATTATTGTATTCGATATCTTGTAATTGGGCTAACCGCCTGTAAGATTTGGAATTAAAATAAAAAAAAGAAGATGTGTATCATTCTTTGTTGAAAACTCTATTTTAAACCCATGTCAGTTTGGACTTCCAAAAAACAAGAGAATTTTAGATGCACTACTTTTTGTCATACGCTTCATCAATGTATTGTAAGACTTGACAGATATAATTATGTCACGACAATACTTGTGGGTTTAAGAAAGCATTTGACACATTTGATCACGACCTTTTACTTCTTAAACTTGAATTGTATGGTACTCAAGGTAGTCCTAAGCAGTTGTTTAAAAGTTACTTGGAGGGCAGATCACAGAGAATGACCGAACACTTACGAAAACAGGAGTTCCTCAAGGCTCCATACTTGGCTCAACTTTGCTCCTATAACACACACATAATCTAAATACATATGGACTAACGGGATATAACACATCATATGCTGACGACACAGCTCTACTTTATTCGGGACGAGACAAAACTGCCATTGAGACGGGGATCTAGGAAAATTAAATCAGAAGCTAGTTGACAGTAATCTTTTATTGAACACTGCAAAGACACAATATATTGTTTTTAAGCAAAGAGAATAAAGAAACCCTAGATATCGACCTAAATATTAACGGCGAAAAATTCCAGAGAGTACTAGAAATGAAGCATCTTTTTTTCGTAGTTGGGAGGTGAATGTCACTTAGGCAGTGAGCATGGAAATCGCATGCTCGCAAGCAGCTGGACTACTCACTAAACATCTCCCCTGTCAACTCGAAAACCCAGCCTGGAACCATTTGATATCTTACTTCGGGCCAGGTCACGTTTAGTCAGGCCGTTAGGTGCTTCCAAGCTGGAGAGCTTGTGCGAGCAAGACTGAAAACACCCATACACGCTCAAAAGCTGGATCAGATAGTAGTCAGTCTCACCATGCCTTCGATTTAGCCACGGTTCCACAAACAGAATGCGGCGTTCTCTAGCAAGAAGGGTAACAGGTATCATGCCTGCAATAACTCTCAACGCCGAATCAGATACTGTCGGGTATGAAGATGCAGTCTTCAATGCTCCTGTCCTTTGTACCTGCGCCAAGCGTTTTCAGTATACGTTCTAACTGAGAGTGTCACCCCATATTTCTACGCCATACAGTAGCACTGATCCTACAGCACTCATCAAGAGGCGTCTTCTTGACGGGTTGGGTTCCCCTACGTTGGCTATAAGTCGACTCAGAGCCAATATTCCCAAAAGAAGCCTTCTCAGCCATGGCCCCTATTTACTCAGAGAAACCCATCTTCAAGTCAATCAGTGGCCCCAGGTACTTCATTCATAGTTTCGACTCGATTAGTGTATCTCCAATACTGACCTGGTTTTCTCCAGTGCTAAACTGAAGCCACGAGCAGTCATCCAGTCTCTCATTCGGCACATTAGCATACCTAACCTAAGTTGCCCTTGTTCAACGGTGCACCCAGAGACCAGAGGAGCAACATCATCCACAAAGCAGGTCAAGCACGACTCATCTGGCGTATCCAATCTCAGTAACCTGTCGTAAGATACGTTCCACAGGTCTGGGCAGAGGATAAATCCCAGGCCAACACCCGATGTAACTTCAACCCTACATTGGCCCTGTGTCGTGTCGTAAAACAGGCTTCGGTCCTTCAGGTAGTCCATCAGAAGCCCCATTAGATATTCTAGACCATGAAAAGGGTTTTTCAGCATATCCAGAATATACACTTATCTAGTGGAGTTGAAGGCATTCCTAACGTCGAGTGTCACCAACAGGACAATCAATCGCTTGGTATAGGTGTATACCTCTGCTTTTTGGATGGCGCTTACCACTTCTGCAATCACATTAATGGCGCAACGTCCTGCTCTAACGCCATAATGCCGAGGAGATACGTTCCCAGCAGCACGAATCGCGTCAGTGAGTCTTGCCTTGATGAATTTCTCTAGCACTTCCCCAGCCGTATCTAGTATGCATAACGGGCGGCATACACACGGCGATTCGGGATTTTCGTTCCCCTTGCTGATCAGCATGAGCCTCGACACCTTTCATCGTACCAGGTGACCCCTGTCACGTAGACAAGTGGCAAGTCTGGGCCTGGAGCCTTCCTCGCGTTCAGTGAAAGGACTGCCTTTTCCAGTTCCTGCTGTATAAAGAGTGGACACTCGATTGCTGTTTCACCATGGATAGTCAACATGGACAGGATGGGTGGGGAGGAGTGCCCGCACTATCTTGTCCATCTTTTCCGCATCATGTATAAAAGGCTTCTGTAGGACACCAAGCTTCCACATAACTAGCTTATAGCCAAGACCTCATGCATCCATGTTCACATTGTCTACTAAATCCTGCTAGCAGCGACCCTTGCTATTGTTATTCCATTTGCGAAGGCATTTCCTGGCTGACATACAAGTGTATGCTAATACCCGGTTGCATGCCTCGTTACGGTTCCATTCCCTTTGTGCTTCACGCCGAAGCAAATGACACTCCCTTCGGTTTTCAGCAATTTTATGCGACCATCAGTGCACTGGAGGCTTGCCGTGCTGGGGTTCGCCAAGGGGCGAAGAAGTATTGCAAGCAATTATCTTAAGGATCATGGTTGAATACACACATCTTCAGCTGCCGGTTCTTCCGTCCACTGCGAACTAATCCCCAACCTACAGATATCTGCCTGGAAATCGCTGTTCCAAACCCAGATGGCGACGGTACTGATTTCATCAGGATGCCATTATACAGAAGCTTTATTGTAGTTTTGCTCACTGAGCAGAATAAAGTCGGCTTTCATGTCCCCGGTAAACTGCTACAGCAGATGTTGGCCAGTTGAACTGCGGTGTAAGTTTTTTTGGGGGTTTGGAGATGAATGCTACTTACGCACAGAGTGTGGAACTCCCATGGTCACAAGAAGGCTGCTAGACTGCCCACTAAACACCTCCCCTATTAACCCGAGAACCCAGCCTGGGACGGTTCGACACATTACGTCAGACCAGGTCTCGTTTTATTACGCCGTGAGGCGCCTTCAAGCTGAGGCATCCCTCTTCCAGTGGCAGGGGGAAGGTAAAGAGGGAGTGCCAGACAGGTGACTCTTAGCCCTAAAAACCCGGTGCTTCTTTTTTTTAGGAATGCCTGAACATAATGTGCCACCTGGTTGAATTCGAGCGTCACCACAATGATATTAACCGGGGTGAGCTCTCCCGTCTCTCTGTAGGGGTCCCTTTGCAGCCTATCGTATTTTGTGGTTGCAAAAAATATGTGGCAGGCATCGTTTTCCTCTAACCCCACCGTAGACGGTTCGAAGCCCATTTGAGAAAAAATGAGGGAACATCTTGCTTCCCGAACCCACAGCTTCCATGATTCCTAGTCCCCAACCCCCCAATTAAATGGTAGTAAGTGTTCATGGGGTCACACATTGGGTTTCTTGGTTCCCCAATGATAGGATATTAAATGCGGAAAAATGCTCATAGCTGTAAATACATCTATAGATCTGCTACTAAATCCTACTTACACCGCCTTTGTGGAGACGTAAGAGGGTGGCGGTGAATCTTCCACACTTGATAACGTAATCGAAGTAATAACCGTGCCACCAAAATGGAGGTTGGGCAACGGGCCAACCCTTTGTCCCTGGGAAACTCTAAAAAGTTTTGGAACCTGCAAAAGGGCCTTTGAATCGATTCAACTCACGGCAAAGACAATCGGAAAAAGGACTATGGCATTGGATCCTAGGATGTCAGATCATTCAATTACCCTGGCGCTGTTAGGGATCTTTTACAACAGGCCAGTCAATATAAATTAAAAATAATGGCAATCCAGGAAACGGACTGGACAGGAAACGACATTCAAGGCATGAGATCGCACACAATATTCAAAAGTGGGAAACCTACATGAAAACGAGCATTTGGAGTGGCCTTTATTGTAGATAGGGAGTTTGAATCGCACGTTACTGATTTTAAGGCAGTCAAGGAACCTTTGTGTGCGATCCGTTTAAAAGCGAAATTCTTCAATATCTGGCTGATCAATGTTCATCCCCTGATCGATGTAAAGGACAACGAAATGAAGGAAACGTTCTACAATCACCTCGGTGATTTCAATGCTAAGGTTGGCAATGAGATATCTCATTAGGGAATCACTGGAAGATAAAGCCTCCTCGATGAAACAAAGCGATTTACTTTGCATGCAGCAGAAATCTTGTCATACGTTCGACTTGCTTCCCACATCGACGCATTCATAAAATGACCTTGCTATCACCGGATGGCAACACATAAAACCAGATCGACTATGTTCTGGTCCAACAACGCTGGGCCTCGAGCAAACTTAACGTCCATACGTACCAAGGAGCCAATTATAACCAGATCATTACTTGACCAAATTAGCCTATTGATGTCGTATGTCAAAACCATATTTCGCGAAGACCAGCCCGCTACAAAAATTTGACATCAAAAGGCTCCAAACAGTGCCTGTGGCCAAAAATTTCACGGAGACCCTCGACAACAAGCTGGCTCCAACCTTATCAGACGCACCCATAAAGGCAAGCAACGAGCTCTGGATGGAAGTGATATTGGCTATTAAGACCATGGCAGAACAGACAATCGGGCATCAAGCCCAGCGCAAGAGAAATGATTGGTTCGATGATGAGTGCCATAATGCGCTAGATAAAAAGAATCAGGCGTACAAAGATCACGTAGGTAAGAAAACCAGGACGAAGAGGGATCACTTTGAATATCTCAGAAAAGTAGCGAATAAGATAATTAGAATTAAGAAAAAAAAATACTTTGGCAACCAATCAGGAAGTGTAGATGTAAATGTAACGAGCAACAACTCAAGACAAGCATACAAAGTAGTGTAAAACCTGAAACGCGATTATCAGCTCAAAAACACGCTCTGTCATAATGACATCGGCAATATCATCGCTGATGAAACCAAAATCAAGGAAAGATGGGCATCATATTTCAAGAACCTCCTTAATGCTCCCCACAGCTCCAGAGTATCAGAGCCTTTAGATATTTGCGAAGAGCTTCTATTAGCCTCACCAGCTCTGAACGAAGTTTGTTCCACTATCAAAGCCCAAAAGAATAATAAAGCGCCGGGCATCGATGAGATTCCAGTGGAGCCCATCAAATATGGTGGCAGTAGTATTCATAAAGCTATGCATAAAGTCATTCGGCACATTCGGCAACAAGGACATATGCCGACAGAGTGGAGCCAATCAATTGTATTCCCTATCTACAAAAATGTGAAAAGTTACAGTGCGAAAATTATAGAGACATATCACTACTTTGTACGCCGTACAAAGTATATAAATCTTCGAAAATAAACTCGGATCATACACCAACAGTATTATTGGGGAGTAACAAGGTGGTTTTAGAGCAGGTAGATTGACAATAGATCAATTGTTTACATTCAAGCAGGTAATTGAAAAATGCTGGGAGTTCAACATAGACGCACACCAAATTTTCGTTGGTTTTAAGCAAGTACACGACAGTATTGATCGTGATGTACTGTTACGAATTCCGGCGTACCGGCATTCTCCCATTCGCCACTTCTAATTGCTGTAGTAACATCTCCACTTTCTTTTGGGCACATATACCCTTTTCATCGGTAAATTTATTTATTTCATTAACATTCAACAATTTCCCTATAATTTTTATTTCCCCATCATCTCAATCCCTACCCTTTTCCTTCATTTTCAGTTACCAAAAAAATAGTAATATAATAATAATCTTAATTTTCCCACTAACAGCACCCCACTCATCGCTTCCTATTAACAAAATTTCATTCGATACATTTTCCCTAACAAAACCTGACTCCTTTCTTCATACTAACTAATCCTTTTCATGAGCTCCCACTCACACATTTTATTTTTCATACTAACAAAAATTCATTCACGTTTCCCTACTAACAAATTTCATTTCAATGCCCATTAGGAAAGGTGCATAGCTGAAGTTGTTAATTCAATGAATGGGAAATCAAAAGAAGGCGGTTCCGTTGGTAGCGTCCTGGATTTTATATATATATATATATATATATATATATATATATATATATATATATATATATATATATATGTATTTATATATATATATATATATCTATATATATGTATATATATATATAAATATATATATATATATATATATATATATATATATATATATACATATATATATATATATATATATATATATATATATATATATATATATATATATATATATATATATATATATATATATATATGATGATTTGCATCTTACCAAAGGCTATCATGATTATGCAAATCGCCATATATGCAAAATGGAAAGTTGTTGCGGTTGTCGATATACAAAAAGATGTGTGGGTAGCGGAATCGAAGTGTATTGAACTTAGATTACATTACCCAGATGCGGCAGCGGTAATTGAGAATGAAAAGATTGCGGGATTGAGGAGTGAAATGCTGGATTTTGAAAGGCAGTCAGTATTTGACATTGAAATAAGGGGGATTGTTTTTGGCCTACCGGGAGAAAAGATTCGGTATTTGGTTTGAAGAAGAAGAGAAAGTGCTTTGGCAGTGTCGAAGTGTTTTGACTTGGATTTAGTTACGAATGTGTGAGTTGAAGCAGCAAAAGTTGATAGAAGAAGCTCGGAAGTAAGTTCCGCGAATGATAACAGTTAGTGAAATTTTAGCTTAGTTTAATGGAATGCACCGAGAATAAAAATAATGGCGGCTTAAATATATTCCGGCATAACTCAAACCCAAAGATTGTGTGGAAAATAAAATCAAGAAACTTATATTATAGTTCGAATTTTAATTGCTGTAGCGGGCAGTTAAAAGTGAAATAGAAAAGTATAATAATTTTATAAACTAAAGACGAGAAGAAAATAGGAAAAAAAGGAAGAGGAAAGCTTTCTGAGGACTACTTTGTTTTATCTATGATTTAGTGAAAAATTAAAGTTTTTTAAGCATTAATTTTCAAATTAAAGTTTGGATTGCAGGTGCCCCGAATTCCTTTTTTTGCTCTTCGCCGAGCGCTCGGAGTTCAACAAGGAAAGTGTGGGTACTTATTTGGATTTGCTTTTTTTA
The DNA here is from genome assembly GCA_963969285.1 of Odontomyia ornata. Lineage (NCBI taxonomy): Eukaryota > Metazoa > Arthropoda > Insecta > Diptera > Stratiomyidae > Odontomyia > Odontomyia ornata. Next base: position 56,392,537 of record OZ017743.1, on the reverse strand, counting down.
TATTAATGTTAGTTTATTTTATCAAATTAATTCTTTTGTTTTCTTTTTATAAAATTTTATTTAACGGATTTTTCTTACATTAATTTTAAAGGTGAGTAAAAATTTTAAATTTTATTTGTAGAATTCTTTTTTTGTGACTTAAATAAAACGACCATGTCTAATCAAGACAATAATCTTTCACTTCTTAAATGACCTCCCCCTCTCCCGTTCTTATTGCTTCATGTTAGTTTTTATGTGTAGGGTGGCTCACCACGAGCAGAGGATGTCCCGGAAGACCCGTGACACGACTAAGCGGTAGCGGGCCTCAGTATGCCACCCCGGGTTAATCACCCCTCTGCTAGAAACATAATGTCTGCAAGTGCGGTGACTTCCGCGGTCGCAACAGTACTGTACCAAATAATGCTTTGGTGTGGCATCCCAGCCAAATCAATCCGTCGTACTAAAACATTGGACTAAGGCAAGGAGATAGGCTGGTCCCATTACTATTCAATTTGGCTATGGCGTACGTCATAAGGAAGCTTCCTATCAATGCACGAGGTGCATAACTATACAATTCAAGCCAAGTAGTAGCCTACGCAGACGACATCAACATTTTGTCACGGTTATTAATAACTGCCAAAGAACTCTTCCTGAAACTCGACAGTGAAGCGAAATTAGTAGAGCTACAAATCAATGAAAATAAAACAAAGCTCATAATGCAGTCAAGAGAAAGTTACCTCCAATACACAAAATATGACACTTGGCGAATGTGGGCAAATTTGTGTGTTTAGGTGCCAAAATAACGAAAAAGGGTAGTGAAAAAGACGAAGTACGTCAAAGAATACAGCTCGCAAGTCCCATATTTTATACAGTTTTGACGATCTTGAAGACCAACTGCATACACAGGAAGACAAAGCTCCTAGTATACAAATCTGGGGTAAGACCTGTGTTATGCTGTGGGTGTGAAACATGGACCCTAACCCAAGCATCCGCAAAAATATTGAACGCCTTTGATCGACGGGTCCTGAGGCGGATAATCGAAGCGAAGCTAGACGAAGACAAATGGCGTATCCGATACAACCATGAGTTGTATGAAATTTTTGACGATTCGGGGGTAAGGCTGCGAAAGCTGCAATCGGCTGGACACATGAAACATATGGACGAACCACGGATACCCAAAAAGGTATTCGAAGGAAGCAAACACCCGATAGGGACTGTAGTGCTACGATGGAGAAAAATCGTCTTCCTCTCCTGGGCAAAATCGACAATCAGGGGACCGCGACTTACCAATCTTGTGCAGGTAAAACGGAAACAACCCATGCTGGGTTATATAGCCTTCGACTAAGCCACGGTCTCACATCCAGGATGAGGCACGCAATCCACCTTTCCTTGGTGCGATTCACTCAAGTCTGCTGCTTATCGTTCAGTGAGCTTGGGCAACCATCTTCCTTGCATCTTCGTTTCGAGGTAAGTAAAAAGCACAGCGCTCTCTGGTCAGGAGGGCAATAGGTATCACGCCTGCAATAACTCTCACCGCCGAATCAGGAACTGTCGGATACGAAGATGCAATTCTCAGTGCTCCTCTCAATATACCTCCTTACTGAGAGCGTTGCCCCCTTTTTCTGCTCCCCCCAAGCCGCATGAGATATTCTGGACCATGAAAATGGTTTTCCAGCGTATCCAGAATATCCATTCATGCGTAGTTGAAGGCGTTCCTGACATCGAATGTCACCAACAGGACGATCCCTCGCTTGGTGCGGCTATAGGCCTCTGTCTTTTGGGGTTTTTGACTTGGCATAGAAGCGTTGCAAACAGTCATGATGATGCTCATAGTTGACTTCACTGCCTCTTTTGCAGCCAGTTCTTCTGTCCCCTGTGAAGCTCCCTGCAGCGGAGCACCTGCTGTGCGCACCTTGACGAACTGCTCAATGTCCATTCTCCCGATGTTTTACCCAATTATAGAACACCGAGAACACGGGCGTCGGGAGACAACATTACTGATCTCAAGCAGAATGCACTGATGATCACAGGCTGAGAAGTCCCCAAATACTTTCCAATTGTGTATCCTCCATATTAAGGACTCCGAGGCGAATGTCATGTCAGATTTGATTCCTTCACAGCAAATCATCAGCATTTGAGACAGCGCCCACCAAAGCATCCATCTTGGCTTGGAAAGATGAAATCGATTCTTTCGGCGTTAGGTGCATACTAAAGAAGGTGGTCCGTGAGCACCGAACTCACCCAAAACAATCCCCCTGTCCACAGCTCTCCACCTGGAATTCACTATTTCGATACCTGATTACGGCAGTACCAGTTTCATCAGGATGCCATGATGCCGAACTTTTATCATGGTGTTGCTCACTCAGCAGAATAAAGTTGGCTTTCATGTCCTTGGTAAACTGCTCAAGCAGATTTTGGACGGTTGAGCTGCGGAATGGACGATCTTGGGATTATACGAGCATTAACTACTAAGGGGGCCTTGGTTGGGGCTTCTCTCTCTTCTGTTTCACATCAGGTCGTGCGTCAGTGCGAACTTTATTTTCTGGCACTTTTTGTAGGAGTTTCTTTGCGGCTTTCTTCACTTCTTTTGCCAGCCTTATCTGGGACCCCTGATTTGGCATTCCGCGCCGATCAAGTGTCTCTTCCTTCCTTCTTTCATCCCGATTTCCTTCGATTAGGCTAGGCGCTATTTTTTTATTGATTTTTGATGGTGGAGATATCTGCACATGCCCTTTAAATTTAGTCCCTAGTGCTTCTTTGGCATCCTGCTTTTCTCCGGCCTTCTGTTCCTTTTTGGCCTTAAATCAGCTCCTCCGATCATGAGTTATGCAGTCTAGGGCTCCTCTAGTTTAAACAACCCAATCTTGACTGCTTTGCTGGTTTTGTCGAGTCACATACAGATTGAATACTTTTTAGAACATTTCCCGCTTTCATATTGTTGGACAGCAATTGAACTCGTTCTTTGCGACCATCGTTCTTGGGAGAGGTTATCGGTTTTCATCTCTAAATACAGTACTGCCGCCACATTTTCGGTATTGGTGATGAAATCACACAACGTTGCTTTATTTGTCTGGTCATTCGTGTTTTCTCCCGCCTTAGTCACCCTGTTGAGTTTAGGATGGTTCGTTATTATATCGGGATGTACGAACCTTGCTTCAGTTGCTTCGGTAGCGTTCGCAGCAGTGACCATCGAATCGTGGTGTATGTTTAGCTGCAGGATGTGGGTCATCGAAGTTCTGATGTTGTCTTGGCTAGGGCTTCCTAGAAAACCCAACACTACCCTTATCCCAAGACGTGGCCAAGTTCAGGTCGTGGATCAGCATCCTTGCAAAGAATACAGTGTGCCTCCTTTGTACACTCTTTCCTTTTGTGCCCCATTTCACCACATTTGTAGCTTACTCTTTTTGGGTTCTTTGCAACGTTGTGCGGTGTGACCATAATCAAGGCATTTGAAACATTGAAGAAGCGCTGCCCTTCGCCATATCCTGCAGACAATCCACCCTACTCTTACTTTGCCCTAATTCAGACATTGTTCTCGCTATGGTTTTCTAGTGTCAGTCTCGCTTTAATCCTGCCCACGCTAGAGAGCTCCCTCTTGTGGCCTCTTTTACCTCAGCAAGGCCAGGCCAGGTCTCTTAGGTCGAATGTTGCCATCAGCGCAAATGAAGCAATAGTTGCTCTTTTGCTGAGAAATTTCTTTACTGCGCCACAAAATGCTTCTTAACTGTCGGCTTCTGTTCCGGATTCCACCAGTATGTAGCCCCGACTGCGTTGACCGTACTGCTTTAATGGCAGTGTTGGTGTCTTCGGGCCTTATATTTTCTCTGATATCCCGCAGCAATTCTGCGTAGGATCAGCCATCTTAGGGCTCTACAAGCAGTGCCTGTTGCCGGGGTCTTTATCGGAGCTGGTTTCTCTCGTGTTTCATCTCTTTCTTCGCTCTTTTTATCAGCACTGTCTAGAACACCTGATCTGTCACTACACGCCCACCAAGCATCTATTCCTTCCTTCTTTTATCCCGATCCCGTTTGATTGCGCTAGAAGCAATTATTTGATTGATGTTTGACTATGGAGCTATCTGTGCATGCTCTTTAGGCTAGGCCCTAAGTAATTCTTTAGCCTTCTGCTCTTGATCGGCCTTCTGGTCCTCTTGGCATTTAATCAGCCGTCTATAGAACGACACCACGAATGATGCTCTGTGTATATACAATATAACAATCTACCCGAAATGATTAACAATGCAAACTCACCTTTCGTATTTAAGGAAAGACTTTGGGATCATTTAATGAAGATTGATTGATGCGTGAACTGAAAGATTTATTTTTCAAGCTCAGTTTTAACCCTATCACCAAGATACTTGAAGAGACAGCTACGCAGAAATTTTTTTAGGCGGCGTATTATATTGAGTTTTTATTATCTCTGAGGGCTGATGATGAATTGGACTAGATTAATTCACATTGTTTTGTTTGCCCCCTCATACCGATGTATTGAACATTGTCTGGGTGGTTCACTTGACAAAGCGAAGAAAGAATGATAAAAAGAGTGGTAGGAAATGGAGGTATTAAAAAAGCAAAATTTTAAGACAACCCTAGACGGAACTGAAATGCGACCGACTTCCATGACTGCTCAATTAGAACTGCCCATCCTGATTTTCCCCGACCACCTCCATATTAATTTATATCTTCTTTGGGAAATTTTTAGTTTTGTAAATGCAAAAAAAAAAATCGATCAAGTTTATTTCAAAATGTCCACTTGATGGGTGAGTCAAGCTGACTGATTGAATTTTACAATGAAATGCAAGTTGAGATTTTTATCACAACTCACACTGACTCGCAACAATGAATTTGTAAACTGAAACTTTCCATACATTCATCAAATCAATAAAAATTCGGATTGTACTTTATGCGTAGCAACATGCTATCATGCTTCCAGTCGAAGTTTGACAATACGATAAAAAAAAGCCAATATGCAATTACTCACTATAATAAATTGCATTTTCCGGTACACTCAAAAGAAGTTTGTTCAGTGCAGTCATTCAACAATACACAAAAAAATATATTGATTACACTAGACGAAATACAGTAAGTATTTTCTCTTCGGAATGGAATTAGTCCTTATAGTAGATGCAATTACACTGAAACTCTACGACAGGAAAAAATAAAAGCGAACACGTAAGTACATGCTGGTTGTAGTATTCGACCACAAGAAGCAGTTGCCCACTTGCTTTAACATGATTATTTTAATTGGAAATTAACGTAAGCGGAACAGACAAAGAATACAACTATAATAGCAACGGAAAATGTCATGCTAGATTTTCAATTAGATTTCAAGCTCACTAAGAAATTAACGTCCATATGATGTTTTGCTAATTAACGGACAACGGACTGGAATTGATGCTTTGGGCTGGTGGATGTGATGGTTTGGACCTAGTTGCTTTGCACAGTAGCGCCGAGGTGACACTCATGTGTGAACGGCTCCAATTCAACTTTCATACCGTCTCCGTCCCGGTAAAACCTTGGCAGGCCTCGGAGTACGTTCGAAGTTCGCACCATTAGGTTGGGGGTGTAGGTTCGGTTGAGACGGACTACTGATTAGCGCTGGTCTAGCTCTGAGCACTTGTCCCCATAAGGTCTTGTGCCAACCCTCGCATGGCCTCCCTGCTCTGCAAAGATAACCATGGGACCAGAAAGGCGACTACACATACAAACGGAAATAGCGGCTCCGAGGGGGGACCCAATAAAACTGGAGCAAACAAAATCAAAAGATCAAAAAAATCCAAAAAAAGAAACAAAAAATAATAACAACGACGACACAACCAGCTGTTGCAGCCACCATGTTAACAGTACATCGAGAGCAGTACTAACCACGACAAAAACGACGAATAGCACAATGACAGTGAAGACTGACGAAAAACGGAGATTGGCAGACAGTATGGTTCAGACTGAGATTCCTGCGGCGTTCGGGCGCAGCAAAAAAATAATGCGAACGCCAGAGCGTCCTATTAAGGAAAAGCGGGAAACTCTGCAGGACGCTTCAGGTGTTCGAGCGGTGGAAGATAATACAAAGAGCATCGAAAACTCGATTGTCACTGCTGTGATCATTACCAAAATGACCGATGTAAGGGTTGCAAATCCCGACATAGTAAAGAAACATCCTGAAGCCAACGATGAGATTACGGCAGGCAAATCAACGAGTGACCAGACAGATACAGCGACGTTGTGCGATTGCACCGCCAGCGTTGAAAATGTGGCGGAAGTGCTGCACTCGGAAACGGAAAGCGATAGCCTCTCCCAAGGATATTTGCAAAGTACAATTTCCGCCCAGCGATATGAAGAAGAAAGGCTATTCCGAAAAGCAGGAGATGTTCTGAAAAGAATACAATCTGCATACGACTCCCCAAAAATCAGCAAAGCTGTAATGGTTGGGCTCCTTGAACTAGAGGAGCTCCTAGATTGCATAGAGTACTATCGCAGGGGCTGATCAAGGGCCGAAGATGAAGAGAAGGCTTAAGAGGCGCTTCGGGTGAAATCTTAAGGCGACATGCAGTTAGCTCCACCATTAAAAGTCAATAAAAGAATGGTGTCTAGCCCAATCGAAGGAGATCGGGATAAAAGAAGGAAGGAAGAGGCACTTGATGGGCGTGGAGCACCAGATCATGGGTTTTAGATAGCGCTTACAAAAGGAGCGAAAAAAGCCGCAAAGAATATCCTTCAAAAAGTGCAAGAAAGTAAAGTTCGCACGGACGCTCAATCAGAAAAAGGACCTGAGTCAAAACAGGAGAGGCAGAAGCCCCGACGAAGACTCTGGCAGCAGGCACTCCTCGTTAAGCCCCAAGATGGCCGATCCTACGCGGAGGTACTGCGGGACATCAGGGGAAACGTAAGGCCCGAAGACAACAACACTACCATTAAAGCAATACGACTAACGTGGTCGGGCCACATACCGACAATAAAGTCCGCGGCAAAAGCGCAACCATAGCCTCACTTGAACCGATGGCAACGATGGAAATACAAGACATTGACTTCATCACGGATCTGGCCGAGGTAGAAGAGGCCATCAAAAGGGAGTTTTCTAGCGTGGGAAGGATCAATGCGAGACTGACACCAGAAAACAACAGGGGCCAATGCATGGCCATAGTTGACTTGACCGAAAAGGACGCCGAACAATTCCTGAACAAGGGCAAAGTACGAATAGGGTGGGTTGTATGTAGGATACGGTGAAGAGCAACGCCTCTTCAATGTTTCAAATGCCTTGGTTATGTTCACACCACACAAGTATGCAAAGCACCCAATAGTAGTTCCCTATGTTACAAATGCGGTGAAATGGGACATAAGAGAAAAAAGTGTACGAAGGAGGCACACTGTATTCTTTGCAAGGATGCTGATCCAAAACCTGATTTTGGACACGTCTTGGGATCAGGAAAATGCCGGGTGTTCCAGGAAGCCCTAGCCAAGGCAAAATCAGAACTTCGATGACCTGCATCCTGCAGCTAAACCTACACCACCCCCCGCAGGGGGAATGCCGGTCGACAAGAGCTCTCTTGGAGGCTAGCATTCTTTGGGGAGTTCCGTCCCCACGTACCCGAGGAAACTCCGCAGGGGGAATGCCGGTCGACAAGACCACTCTTGGAGGCTAGCATTCTTTGGGGAGTTCCGCCCCCACGTACCCGAGGAAATTCCCGCAGGGAGAAAGCCGGTCGACAAGAACATTCTTGGAGGCTAGCATTCTTTGGGGAGTGCCGCCCCCACGGACCCGAGGATATGGGGGGTGCCGTGAGGTTCCCTCTTATTGTATCTGGATTACGCTTTGGACAACGAACTGGAATTGACGCTTTGGGCTGGCGGATGTGATGGTTTGGACCTAGTTGCTTTGCACAGTAGCGCCGAGGTGAAACTCGTGTGTGAACGGCTCCAATTCAACTATCATACCATCTCCGTCCCGGTAAAACCTTGGCAGGCCTCGGAGTACGTTCGAAGTTCGCACCATTGGGTTGGTGGTGTAGGTTCGGTTGAGACGGACTCCCGATTAGCGCTGGTCTGGCTCTGAGCACTTGTCCCCATAAGGGCTTGTGCCAACCCTCGCATGGCCTCCCTGCTCTGCAAAGATAACCATGGGACCAAAAAGGCGACTACACACACGAACGGAGATAGCGGCTCCGAGGGGGGACCCAATAAAATGGAGCAAACAAATGAAACCACAAGCAAACAGGACGCTAGCACGGAGAACCCTTTCAGGCAAAAACCGCTGTTGGCAAGAACACCGATAAAACAAGTCACCGATTGCGGGGGGAGGCAGCAAACCCCAGAAACACTGTTAAAGTCAACACCACAGGTTAAATCATCGGAGACAGACCACAGACGGACTAACGAACGAAAGAAGGCAGAGTGCGTTGTGCAACCTGGCATCATTGCGGCCTTTGGGCGCAGTAGAAGGACTATGCGCACCCCGGAGCGCCCAGTGCAAGACGTACACAATCTGGATCAAGTTGCGACACCAACGGAGGCCAGTGTAAGACTGGGGGAGGGAGAAGTTTTGCCGTTGGCCGAAGCCACTTCAAACGCGATCCAAGCGATAGAAGCAAAAGGGCTAGGAAACGGGGGCCTCTCCCAAGAGGTGGCGCCAAATAACACAATCGCCCTTGACCGCGCTGAAGAGGAGCGGCTTACTCGGAAAGCGGGGAATATCGTCAAACAACTGAGGGCTGCCTGCGAAGTGCAGAAAAACATAGGCAAGAGTGTCAAAAATGGCATTCTTGAACTGGAGGAGCTTTTTGGCCGCATAACGCACTACAGGCGGAGGTGGCTTGCAGCCGAGAAGCACCAAAAAAACACGCTCTCCCTTGAGGCATCGGTGCGTCCTAGCAGCAGCAAAAGAATGGCCGGTAGCCCAATTGAAGGCGACTGTGAGAAAAGGAGGAAGGATGAGACCATAAACGAAGTTGACACTCCAGGCGAAGAGTTTCATGTGGTGCGAAACAAGGCAGCGAAAAAAGCGGCCAAAAAGCTACTCCTAGAAAAAAAAGACAAAGAGCTCAACCACGAAGAGAACAAGGAGCCCCCCGCTATACCGCAGAAAACAAAAAGCAAACCGCGGCACAAACCCTTGCGTGAGGCACTGCTTATTAAACCCACTAAGGGCCGAACCTACGCAGATGTCTTCCGTGAAATTAAAGGAGCGGTCAAGCCAGACGACACCAAAACTGCCATCAAAGCAGTTCGACCAACCCGGACCGGCGGCTTGCTGGTGGAATTCGGGCCAGAGGCCACAAACAAAGATGCATTCCGTGACGCGGTTCAAAAGGTACTTGGAGATGCGGCAACGGTTGCCTCGCTCGAACCAATGGCCACCCTGGAAATCAGGGACCTCGATTGCGTCACGGACAAAGCTGAAGTAGAGGATGCCATTAGGAGGGAGTTCCCCAGCTTAAGTGAAGTCAAGGCAAGATTGACGCGTGAAAACACAAGGGGGCAACGCATGGCTATTGTCGAACTAGCTGATAAAGACGCCCAGCAAATCCTGGCGAAGGGCAAAATTAAGATAGGTTGGGTGATCTGCAGGATACGGAGAAGAGCGATCCCTATCCGCTGCTTCAGATGCCTCGAATACGGACACACCGCGTATGGCTGTAGGGGACCCGACAGGAGATCTCTGTGCTACAAATGTGGTGAAACGGGGCACAAAAGGAAGGAGTGCACGAACGAGGCAAAATGCATTCTTTGCAAGGACGCTAAGCTAGCACCCGGCGACCTCAAACATGAGCCGGGGACAGGGAGATGCCGGGTTTTCAAGGAGGCCCTAACTAAAGCCAAATCGATACTCAAATGATCCGTATCCTGCAGGTCAATTTGCACCGAAGCACAAACGCCCAGGACCTACTTGAGCAGTTTGCGAGGGATAAGAAAGCTGACCTCGTGTTGCTGAGCGAGCAACATCATAACAAGAACTCGCAAGCGTGGTACCCTGACAAAACTGGTACCTCGGCCATCTGGGTTCGAGACAGCGCCCGCCTTCAGGTGCAGGGCCATGGACGCGGGGATGGTTTTGTGTGGGTGCGGTGTTCAGGGATAACATATTTCAGTGTTTATCTGACGCCTAACGAGGCAATGCGATCCTTTCGAACCAAACTCGATGCCCTGGAGGACGCTGTCTCGAACACAGAGGGCCACATGCTGGTCGGGGGAGACTTCAACGCTAGAGCCATCGAATGGGGTATGCCACAATCTGACCCAAGGGGAAAGCAAATATTGGACATGGCGGCCAGAACAGCGCTTTTTGTCCTAAATACTGGTAACACCCCTACTTTCCACCGCTGGGGTTGCGTAGGAACCATACCCGATGTGACACTCGCTTCGGAGTCCCTGGTACCTAGAGTACACAACTGGCGAGTACTAGAGGACTACTCGGCTAGTGATCACCAGTATATAGCTGTTGAGATTCACGACGGTGCCACTCTGCGTGCATATGCCCAAACTTCAATCCTCGGATGGAGGACTGAGAGGATGGACGTCGAGAAGTTCACTGACGCGCTTACGGCAGGCGCACCGTTGCTGGGAGCTCCACCAGGGAGTGGAGGGCCTACAGCCAAGGACTTGGTGAACTCAACTATGAGTACCATCATAGCTGCTTGCGGTAAGCCTCCAGTATACTGGTGGTGACTCTTCCCCGCCCATCCCGTCCGTGTTGACGCTGTCCATGGTGAAACAGCAGTCGAGTGCCCACTCTTCACACAGCTGGAACTGGAGGGGGCAGTCCTCTCCCTGAAAGCGAGGAAGGCTCCAGGTCCAGATGGTGTTCCAGCTGAGGTTTTGCAGCTCGTCTATCACCATTGTCCTGACTTGCTGCTCAGCACATTCAACGCTTGCCTACGGGACGTGGTTTTCCCGGTACGATGGAAGGTGGCGAGGCTCGTGCTGGTCAGCAAGGGGAAGGGAAATCCCGAATCGCCGTCTGCATACTGCCCGTTATGCATGCTAGACACGGCTGGGAAAGTGCTAGAGAAACTCATCAAGGGAAGACTCACTGACGCGATTCGTGCTGCTGGGGACCTATCTCCTCGGCAGTACGGCTTTAGAGCAGGACGTTCTACCATTGATGCGATTGCAGAGGTGGTGAACGCGGTCCAAAAGGCAGAGGCATATAGTCGCACCAAGCGACGGATCGTCCTGTTGGTGACACTCGACGTCAGGAATGCCTTCAACTCCGCTAGATGGGTGGATATTCTGGATACGCTGGAAAACTCTTTTCAAGTTCCAGAATATCTAATGTGGCTTTTGAGGAACTACCTAAAGGACCGAAGCCTGCTCTACGACACGACACAGGGCCAACGAAGGATGGCGGTTACATCGGGTGTTGCCCAGGGATCTATCCTTGGTCCGGACCTGTGGAACGTGTCTTACGACGGGCTACTGAGACTTGAGATGCCAGATGAGTCGCGCTTGGTCGGCTATGCGGATGATGTTGCGGCTCTGGTCGCCGGACGCACCGTTGAACAAGCGCAACTTAGGCTAGGTATGCTAATGCGCCGAGTGAGGGACTGGATGACTACTCGCGGGCTCAGTCTAGCACTGGAGAAAACCGAAGTGGTCATCTTGACAAAAAAGAGAATCCCTAGAGTAAGGATGATCAGTATTGGAGATATACAGATCGAATCGAAGCCAGCGGTGAAGTACCTGGGGCTACTGATCGACTCGAAGATGAGTTTCTCTGAGCAAATCAGGGCAACGGCTGAGAAGGCTGCTTCGGGAATATCGGCCCTGAGTCGACTTATGGCCAACGTAGGGGGACCCAGCCCATCAAGAAGACGCCTCTTGATGAGTGCTGTAGGGTCAGTGCTACTGTACGGAGCAGAGGTATGGAGCGACGCTCTCAGCAAGGAGGTATACCGAAAACGATTGGCACAGGTACAGAGAAGAGGAGCACTGAGAATTGCATCTTCGTATCCAACAGTCTCCGACTCGGCGGTGAGAGTGATTGCAGGCGTGATACCTGTCGCCCTCCTTGCTAGAGAGCGCCGCGCTATTTACCTGCGCCGAAACGAGGATGCGAGGGAGATGGTTGTCCGCGAGGAGAGACAACGCTCGCTCAACGATTGGCAGCAGTCTTGGAGGAATTGCACGAAGGGAAGGTGGACTGCGCGCCTCATCCCGGATGTGAGACCGTGGCTAAATCGAAGGCATGGTGAGACTGACTTCTATCTGACCCAGCTTTTGAGCGGGCATGGGTGTTTTCAGTCTTACCTGCACAAGATCGGCAAGTCACGGTCTCCCGATTGTCGGTTTTGCCCAGGAGAGGAGGACAATGCCTGTCACACATTTTTTGCGTGTACGAAATGGGCCAGGCTGCGAAGGGAACTCTACAGGGAGACGGGAGAGCTCACTCCGGATAATATAGTTGCGGTGATGCTCGAATCGGTTGACAAATGGAACCAGGTGGCACATTATGCTCGGGCAGTCCTAAAATATAAAAGGGACTCACAGCAGCCGGAGGCGCTGGGGCTGGGGGATCGCTCTTCTGACAATTCCTCTTCCCCCCTCCCCTCCCGCTAGGAAAGGGACTCCCCAGCTTGAAGGCGCCCCACGGCGTAACAAAACGAGACCTGGCCCGAAGTAATGTGTCAAACGGTTCCAGGCTAGGTTCTCAGATTGACAGGGGAGGTGTCTAGTGGGTAGTCCAAAGGTATCCTCCATGGGAGTCCCACACTGCCAGACTCGGCGGGCATAAATGCCTTCACCTCCCTACCACAAAAAAAAAAAAAAAAAAAAACCTACACCACCGTCTGCATACCGCCCGTTATGCATGCTAGACACGGCTGGGAAAGTGCTAGAGAAACTCATCAAGGGAAGACTCACTGACGCGATTTGTGGTGCTGGGGACCTATCTCCTCGGCAGTACGGCTTTAGAGCAGGACGTTCTACCATTGATGCGATTGCAGAGGTGGTGAACGCGGTCCAAAAGGCAGAGGCATATAGTCGCACCAAGCGACGGATCGTCCTGTTGGTGACACTCGACGTCAGGAATGCCTTCAACTCCGCTAGATGGGTGGATATTCTGGATACGCTGGAAAACTCTTTTCAAGTTCCAGAATATCTAATGCGGCTTTTGAGGAACTACCTAAAGGACCGAAGCCTGCTCTACGACACGACACAGGGCCAACGAAGGATGGAAATTACATCGGGTGTTGCCCAGGGATCTATCCTTGGTCCGGACCTGTGGAACGTGTCTTACGACGGGCTACTGAGACTTGAAATGCCAGATGAGTCGCGCTTGGTCGGCTATGCGGATGATGTTGCGGCTCTGGTCGCCGGACGCACCGTTGAACAAGCGCAACTTAGGCTAGGTATGCTAATGCGCCGAGTGAGGGACTGGATGACTGCTCGCGGGCTCAGTTTAGCACTGGAGAAAACCGAAGTGGTCATCTTGACAAAAAAGAGAATCCCTAGAGTAAGGATGATCAGTATTGGAGATATACAGATCGAATCGAAGCCAGCGGTGAAGTACCTGGGGCTACTGATCGACTCGAAGATGAGTTTCTCTGAGCAAATCAGGGCAACGGCTGAGAAGGCTGCTTCGGGAATATCGGCCCTGAGTCGACTTATGGCCAACGTAGGGGGACCCAGCCCATCAAGAAGACGCCTCTTGATGAGTGCTGTAGGGTCAGTGCTACTGTACGGGGCAGAGGTATGGGGCGACGCTCTCAGCAAGGAGGTATACCGAAAACGATTGGCACAGGTACAGAGAAGAGGAGCACTGAGAATTGCATCTTCGTATCCAACAGTCTCCGACTCGGCGGTGAGAGTGATTGCAGGCGTGATACCTGTCGCCCTCCTTGCTAGAGAGCGCCGCGCTATTTACCTGCGCCGAAACGAGGATGCGAGGGAGATGGTTGTCCATGAGGAGAGACAACGCTCGCTCAACGATTGGCAGCAGTCTTGGAGGAATTGCACGAAGGGAAGGTGGACTGCGCGCCTCATCCCGGATGTGAGACCGTGGCTAAATCGAATGCATGGTGAGACTGACTTCTATCTGACCCAGCTCCTGAGCGGGCACGGGTGTTTTCAGTCTTACCTGCACAAGATCGGCAAGTCACGGTCTCCCGATTGTCGGTTTTGCCCAGGAGAGGAGGACAATGCCTGTCACACATTTTTTGCGTGTACCAAATGGGCCAGGCTGCGAAGGGAACTCTACAGGGAGACGGGAGAGCTCACCCCGGATAATATAGTTGCGGTGATGCTCGAATCGGTTGACAAATGGAACCAGGTGGCACATTATGCTCGGGCAGTCCTAAAATATAAAAAGGACTCACAGCAGCCGGAGGCGCTGGGGCTGGGGGATCGCTCTTCTGGCAATTCCTCTTCCCCCCTCCCCTCCCGCTAGGAAAGGGACTCCCCAGCTTGAAGGCACCCCACGGCGTAACAAAACGAGACCTGGCCCGAAGTAATGTGTCAAACGGTTCCAGGCTAGGTTCTCAGATTGACAGGGGAGGTGTTTAGTGGGTAGTCCAAAGGTATCCTCCATGGGAGTCCCACACTGCCAGACTCGGCGGGCATAAATGCCTTCACCTCCCTACCACAAAAAAAAAAAAAAAAACCTACACCACAGTTCAACTGCCCAAAATCTGCTTGAGCAGTTTGCGAGGGACGTGAAAGCCGACATCTTGCTGCTGAGTGGGCAACACCACGATAAAAGTCCTGCATTATGGTATTCTGATGAAACTGGTGCTGCCGCCATCTGGGTTCGGAACAGTGACTTTCAAGCGGAGAGTTGTGAACGGGGGGATGGTTTCGTGTAGGTTCGGTGCTCAGAGACCAACTTCTTTAGTGTGAACCTAACACCTAACGAATCGATATCATCTTTCCAAGCCAAACTTCAGGCTTTGAAGGGCACTGTCTCGAACGCAGAGGGCAAAGTGCTCGTTGGGAGCGATTTCAACGCTAAAGCAATCGAATGGGGCATGCCTCAAACGGATCCGCGGGGAAAACGAATCCTGGGAATGGCAACCAGGATGGCCCTCGTCGTACTAAACTCCGGAAATACGCCGACTTTCCACCGTATTGGCTGTTAGGGAACCATACCGGATGTGACATTCGCCTCGGAGTCCTTAGTACGAAGGATACACAATTGGAAAGTACTAGAGGACTACTCAGCCAGTGATCATCGGTGTATTCTGCTTGAGATAAGTGATGCTGGCTCCAGACGTCCGTGCTCTCGGCTATCTACAGCTGGATGGAACATCGGAAGGATGCACGTCGAGAGGTTGGTCGAGGTGCTCACAGCAGGTGAGCCACTGCAGGGAGCTTCGGAGGGGACGGACGAACTGGCAGCTCAAGACGTAGTAAGGACTGCTTGCAAAGCTTCTATGCCCCGTCGGAAACCCCGGCACCACAAGCCCCCAGTGTACTGGTGGTCAACTGAAATCGCTGAAAAGCGAAGGGAGTCTCACAAGCTTCGACGTGAGGCTCAACGGGCACGGAACCGTGAAGAGGCATGCAACTGGGTGGCAGCATATAAGTTGCCCAGGAAATGCCTTCGCAAATTGATAAACAGTAGCAACGCTCGCTGCTGGCAAGACCTAGTGGGCAATGTGAACAAAGATCCGAGGGGCCTTGGCTGCAAGCTAGTCATGTGGAAACTTGGTGGCCTACGCAAACCTTGTATACATGACGCGGGAAAGATGAACGCAAAAGTGCGGGGACTCTTCCCCGCCCATCCCGTCCATGTTGACGCTGTCCATGGTGAAACAGCAGTCGAGTGTCCCCTCTTCACGCAGCCGGAACTTGAGAAGGCAGTCGTTTCATTGAAAGCTAGGAAGGCTCTAGGTCCAGATGGTGTTCCGGCTGAGGTGTTGCGGCTCGTCTATCACCATTGTCCTGACTTGCTGTTCAACACATTCAACGCTTGCCTACGGGACGGGGTTTTCCCGGTACGATGGAAGGTGGCGAGGCTTGTGCTGATCAGCAAGGGGAAGGGAAATCCTGAATCGCCGCCTGCATACCGCCCGTTATGCATGCTAGACACGGCTGGGAAAGTGCTAGAGAAACTCATCAAGGGAAGACTCACTGACGCGATTCGTGCTGCTGAGGACCTATCTCCTCGGCAGTATGGCTTTAGAGCAGGACGTTCTACCAGTGATGCGATTGCAGGGATGGTGAACACGGTCCAAAAGGCAAAGGCATATAGCCGCACCAAGCGATGGATCGTCGTGTTGGTGACATTCGACGTCAGGAATGCCTACAACTCCGCTAGGTGTGTGGATATTCTGGATACGCTAGAAAACTCTTTTCAAGTTCCAGAATATCTAATGCGGCTTTTGAGGAACTACCTAAAGGACCGAAGCCTGCTCTGCGACACGACACAGGGTCAAAGAAGGATGGAAATTACATCGGGTGTTACCTAGGGATCTATCCTCAGTCCGGACCTGTGAAACGTGTCTTAAGACGGGCTACTGAGACTTGAGATGCCAGATGAGTCGCGCTTGGTTGACTATGCGGATGATGTTGAATGAGGGACTGGATGATTGCTCGTGGGCTCAGTTTAGTACTGGAGAAAACCGAAGTTGTCATCTTGACAAAAAGAGAATCTCTAGAGTAAGGGCGATCAGTATTGAAGACATGCAAATCAAATCGAAGCCAGCGGTGAAGTACCTGGGGCTACTGATCGACTCGAAGATGAGTTTCTCTGAGCAAATCAGGGCAACGGCTGAGAAGGCTTGTTCGGGAATATCGGCCCTGAGTCGACTTATGGCCAATGTCGGGGGGCCAGCCCATCAAGAAGACACCTTTTGATGAGTGCTACTGTACGGAGCAGAGGTATGGGGTGACGCTCTCACCAAGGAGGTATACCGAAAACGTTTGGTACAGGTACAGAGAAGCAGTCTTGGGTGAACTGCACGAAGGGAAGGTGGACTGCGCGCCTCATCCCGGATGTGAGACCGTGGCTAAACCGAAGGCATGGTGAGACTGACTACTATCTGACCCAGCTTTTGAGCGGGCACGGGTGTTTTCAGTCTTACCTGCACAAGATTGGTAAGTCACTGTCCCCCGATTGTCAGTTTTTCGCAGGAGAGGAGGACATCCCTGCCACATATTTTTGCGTACACAAAATGGGTCGGGCTGCGAAGGGGACTCTACAGGGAGACGAGAGTGCTCACCCCGGATAATATAGTCACGGTGATGCTCGAATCGGTTGAAAAATGGAACCAGGTGGCATATTATGCTCGGGCAGTTCTTAAATATAAAAGGAACTCACAGCAGCTGGGGCGCAGGGGCTGGAGCATCCCTTTTCTGGCTCTTCCTCTTCCCTCCTTACCTCCCGCTAGGAAAGGAATTCACCTGCTTGAAAGCGCACCACGACGTAACTAAACGAGAAATGACCCGAAGTAATGTATCAAACGGTTCCAGGCTTGGTTCTCAGGTTGACAGGGGAGGTGTTTAGTGAGTAGTCCAGTCGCGCATGGGAGTCCCACACTCTGTGCATAAATGGCATTCACCTCCTTACCATAAAAAGAAAAAAAGGATTTAGAATTTACTGCCTGTGTTCATTTGTTACTTACTTATGCTAAACGTATTAATTTTACTGTCAAGTTACACAATAGCGGTACTAATGCACTATCACGACAGGGGAAAATTTTTCGGCATAAGATGAACGAAATATGCCAAAAAGGACGTGTTTGATGCAGAGTATGTTATATATAGAACACATTCCAGATGACGAGCAAGTAACTTAGATGAAGATAAATCACTACATAGGGTTTTTTACAAGAACATTAACTCTTCTTTACTTTACATCTTCGAGGTATTGTTAGAAGCTATTTCATTAAAATCCGCTTAAAGAGGTTCACCGATCGACTGCTTCAACCAACAAGTAGATATCAATTGCCAGAACCACTAGCAAACGTTTTGCTTGTTAATTTCTCTCCATTCTTTTTCCTCTTCTTCATCTTTGCCGTTGACTTTGTTGTGTCATTTTCCCTGCTTTGTATTCTGTTTTACATTCTCGTCCCTTCCATTCGGACTAGTTGCTCTAGAGGTAGAAGTTGTCCATGATCCAGAATTAACTCGGATTTTATGAATTCGTGTAAATGATAGAATTTCATCCAATCTGATGATTGACAATTTATTGCAAATGATAGTAAATTCACTGCTTGTTGATTCAGTTGAAAGTGAACCCAACCCAATGCGTCTACACCCGATGCTGTTGGAATGCATTTCAAACAAAAACACGAAGACCAGAATGTATCAAAAAATGCATCTGGCAATACAAGTGACTTCTCAGAATGCCCCACATTATTTTTACGTATTCGCAGTCTTGATTTTGAGGGAAATTGTAAGATTTGTTTGGAATATCTTAAAAAAATCGTTAGTGGATAGATCATTGCAATTGGTTGTCGTCGAATTGGCTGGTTTGTTTTCATCATAATTTATGCTTGCTTCGGCGGGACGATTGGAAGTTGCATTATCAGTTGCTGTTGCTATAGCAGCCTTGCGCATTCTGTGACTAGTTCATTGGAGTTTTTGATTTGATTTGATGGTTTTGGTGGTGAAATGTTAAGTGATGGGTTTGTTCATAGCAGATCAAGAAATGATTCTGGGGCAACGACATTATCACAAAGTGGCTCTTCTCAATTTTTATCGTTTTCAGGTAAAGAATTTTCCAGTCTGCACACTCTGGCTTCTTTGAATATTCAAATTTGTATTGTGCTGCAATTGGAGCGATTCACGTAAGCAACTTGGTGATAAGGTACTGTTTTCTCCGTTTCTAGCCTTTAAGGACTTGTTTTAATTCGAAATATTTTTCATTCGGTTTTTCAACATACTCTTCATTACAGACTGTATCACATCACTCGATGTTGTTGGTTATACTTGTGCTGTTGATGTGGAAACAGTTAGAGACAATTCGGTTTTTTTTTATTTGCTTCTGAGTCAATTTTCTCACATTGTAGACTATTTGTATCTGATTCGACGGCTTGATCGATACTGAGGGATAAATATTCCAATGTTGGTGTACAATTTCTTACGTCACCAATTATTATGGTAGCATTGTCACATTTCCCATATAAACCAAATACAATAAAAACAAAATTAGGTAAACCGGTTGCTAAATCCTCTAAATAATTTTGTAGAAAATTTTCCTTGGCAAGGCCCGCATATCTATGCACAAATTTTGCCAGCAACGAATCTATACTCTCAGCCATTTGCACATGGTACTCTTTATTTCAAACAGACAAACCCGTGCTCTCACCATAGCGATTTACAGTAACCAGTGAATACGTGGGCACCAAGCTTCCGCAAAACTAGCTTCAAGTCAAGGTCCCTTTACAGATGTTTTCATGCACACCAAAATCACTTTGAAGGCGTTATTTTAGGAACGTTTATGCGCAGTCTTCCTGCTCAACCTCAAAATGCTTCCCAAGGCATATAACTGGATAACACTAAAATTGTGTTTCCCTCCATGGTCCTCGTTGACAGTCTACAAATAGGTGGAAAAAAATCAAGAGAGGAGTGGAGATAATGAATTTTTAGCGACATGTTGCACCTAACTTGATGTAATTTTTGAAGAGATTCCGTGACCAACTAAGCATAGTTATCATCTAATTTGCTCCCAAACAACAAGTCCTTGAGAGCTTCCCACGCCTCTTTTTCTCTCCTTTCTAAAACTTTAATAATCACAGGATCATTCTTAACGTTTTTGTGGAACAAGATAGATGCCTTCTTTGACTTTAACCTTACTTAATGTAGAAAATATTTCTCTCTAATATTTAAAAGTGTGGCCTTCTCTGCTCTTGGTTAAGCCCAGCTTGATATGTGGGGAGAAAAGCGAACAGCCTTTGGATCTACAAGCGGCAAGACATTGACATTCTCTCACTTGAGGTAAGATCTCGCATAGGTCAGTTTGCTTGAATAGAATGAGAACACGCACAATCTAGCTTCAAAAAGCTTGGTTTTTTTATTAATTAAATGATGCGCTAGTAGTCAAAAACAAATTGACTACGTATTGAAAATGTAGACTCTAGAACAAATAAAATTTCATGGATATTTTCAAAAAATTGAGCTCATCGATACTATTCATGGTGATTATTGAATTCAACATGCGAAAAATATGAGGATGTGCTATTTTTGAACATTGTTATGCAGTGTTATCTAAAAAAACTATCCAGTTGAATTTATAAGAGAATTTTGTAACTCGATAGTACAGAGGAGGCACTTTAGTTGGGACTGATTCTAAGCTTTACAAGCCTTACTTCTTAACAAGTGCGACTTGAACTGTATTTTCTCGAATGCCTGCTTGAATATTGAAAGATTTGGTCCATTTTTTAATCCCTAGACCAATAAGTACCTAAGAAGACACTCCTCAAACCTTGATACCAAAATTTGCTCAGGTAAGTTCTTCTGAACTGTCAAGATTGCCTAAAAGTAACGCGCGACATACTTCCATTTGTCAACCAATATAAGCATCACTCGATTAAACGATTGATTATGCTATCATGGAGAGCTCTTCGCAGAAATAAAATCCTCAGTGCTCTTCATTTCTCTACCTGCACCAGCCATTTTCAGTACAGCCCGTTTATGAGAGCATTACCATGTAATTCTGGCCGATACAATAGTCATGATGGCATAACATGTATCAAGAATCATTTTCTTGATGAAGTGAGCCCCCTATTTTTAGCCGTTATACGGGTTTTCTATAAAAAAACTCAACTTTGTGTCTATTGGTGAGTCAATGTACTTTGCTGTCGATTTCGATCCATCGAGCACTTCTCGGATATTGATCGTCCATAAACTCGGGATTCTCTTCTTTTTCGGGGTAACAACTTTGTTTTTCTCCAGTGCTAGGCTAGTTCCGCAAGCAGTAATGTAGCCACTCATTCAGCACAATAGCATACCTAGCCTAATTTATGCTTCTTCAGCTATGCATGCAGTGACTAGCACCAGAAAATCATCAAAATAGCCGACCAAAACCACTTATCTGGCAACTCAAGCCCCAGTAGCTCATCATACGAAATGTTTCACAAGTCAAAGCTGAGGGTGAAGTCCTTGGATATACCTGATGTACTTTCAATTTTCAGATCAGATATTTTGAGAATAAGAAAGAAATTTCTAAAGTTTCCTGGAAATCAACCAACCTAGTGGAGTTTAAAGCCTTTGTATCATCCAGTGTCATCAATAGCACAAACTGTTGAGTGATATGGCTGTGTGTCTCCCCCCACTTGGCTACAATCATCACCTTCGCGATCACATCAACAGTGAAGCAACCTCCTCTAAAACTGTCGGAAGAAAGTCGCCAGCAACATGAATCACGTCAGTGAGTCTTCCTATAATGATTTTTTGAGCACTTTCTCAGCCATATCTACCATACACAATGGGCTATCTGTGGGCGACGACTTGGAACTGGCTTTCTCTTGCTAATTTGAGCGTACTGAGCAGCACATCAAGACAAAAGTGATAGACCAGCTGCATCACCTTAGCTGGGACACCACCATGCTTCAGAGTCTTACTTATCTTCGTAGAAAAAACTGTTTGCTCCAGATCCATGCATGTGAGCGTGGACTTCTATTGGTGTTTTGCCATGGATTACATCAATACAGTCGTGGTTTACCGAGATAATAGTCCTCGCGATCCCTTCTATCTTTTTCATTTTATGTAAGCAGAGTGCCCGTATGGCACCAATCTCCCACATAACTAACTTGTAGCTAAGGCGCCATGGATCTCTATTCACATTGTCCAACACATCTTGCCAGTAGTGAGTATATACCATTAGTCACCTCTTCTCGATTTTGCACCAGCTTAGCCTCTTGCACGAGGTTATGACACTCCCTTCACTGGTCAGTGATTTAATTTGACTACCAATGTACGAGTTTTCAAAGACATTAATAACAGATATCTTTCTTGAAGGTTTCATGCAAACCCTGAGTCGGTCGAAAGTACATATTATTCCATAACTATAGATTATTGTTGTCGCAATACAGAAAAAAAACTTTTCGATCTTTTTGGAATTTTCATGGTTGAACAGCCTTGTAGATGACCAGCTAGCCATAAAAATTCATTGAATTTAAGGCTACCCTCATTCAAGAAATTATAAAATTGGTAGGTTATACCATTGCCAACAAACTTTTGCGAGTTTCGACTTCTGAGGTATTTGTCGTTGTTGTACTCATAGAGAACTTCCTTGGTGATTTTTTTCAGACTTTTAGGTCCACAAGTATCCAATTGTGAGTGGGGGCACATAATTTTTTTGTGTTTTTCCGCTACACTCCCCCCCCCCCCCCCCCCCCTTGCTCGTTTCAACTTTTTTTTGACTATAAAACTTTCATTAAACAGAAACTTCTGAGCTGTTCACAAAATTTCATGACTCTTGCTTCTATAGTTCCTAAGAAAACTCGCGAAAATGCACTGACAGACCGATGTGATGGACTGATAGACAGGTATCAATTTTAATAGGGCATTGTAATAGAATTTTTACGAGGCCCTTAAAAAAAGGATTGGAATGATTTTCTTCAAAGATTCCAGAGATGACACGGATTGTTTGAAAATGTTTCACGCTGAGTGAGTTTTAAGGTAGTAATGGATCCAATTAAGCAAGCTTACGGTAGTTAAAAAATTGTGCAGGTGCTTCGTGACTCCCACGATCAACGCTTAGTTGAAATATGTGGTCGTAGTATAGTAGTAAGGTGTGAAAGTGTTTGGCCTGCCCGCATTGGGCTCATCAACCACACAAACTTTTATGCCAATAAATTTCCATGCTACTCACTAACTCTCAAAAGAAAGCAAAGCATCTGCTCACAAAAAAATGCAAAACCCGACGGCTTTTCAAGAAAAAAAGTTATTTGGCCTGCGGATATCAAATGAACAGAATAATTGACTATTCGCTAACTACTCACGATAAAAACCGTTGCTTTATTCAAGTTTCTAATAAAAACTAAGCCCAAGGAAAACAGCCTGTCAACTAAAAATAAGACATGCATAAAGTTAAACATCAGGCAATGGTTTGGATTTTTACATAAGAAATGCTGTTAGCAATCAAGCAACGATTTAATTCTGCATACGAGCATTCTTTTCTGCGTGGGTCTTTCAGTTCCCTAGTGGACGCGTCCTCAGGTGTTGGATAGAGAGTGACCCAACCGTCTAACCGGCGGGTATGTGGGAAATAAAAGAGTACTCCTGGATCAAAAATAGACAAAGTCGAAGCGCTGAAAACACTCCACCTAGTACTTACTTGTCATGAAACAAGGACAACAGCCTCGGACCGGATTGGATAAATGGCAACGGCTATCGCAACGTATAAAAAACTTTTCTTTTGGAACTTGGAATGTTACATAATTGAACAGACCAAGTGGACTGCGACAACTTCGGGATGAAATAAAGAAATACAGACTCAACATTCTTCAGATGGCACGATGAAAATATAGTTGACATGCGAACACACACCGTGTTTGAAAGCGGAAGTCTGAACGGAAGCCATGAGTTTGAACAAATTATCACCGAATTCAACCTCATTAACGAAAGGCTCTGTGAAATTCGTATCAAGGTAATGTCTGGTCAACTGTGATGCGCCCACAAAAGATAAGGAGGAGGCTATCATGGATGAGTTTTAGAGAACCCTGGAATGCACTGTCGGTGCATTGCCATCAAATGAGATTAAAATAATTTTGGGTGATTTCAATACGCAAATCGGCCGAGAAACGTCACAAATAGGAACAACCTCACGACAAAGTCTCCATGCAGAGACCAGCAACAACAGACAATGTCTGATAGACCTCGCAACTAGAAGAGGCTTCACAGTAAGCTCCACATGCTTTTCGCACCAAGGCATCCATAAGAGAACATGGGAGTCTCCAGACGGTCGTACATTCAAACAGATTGGCCATGTTCTCATACAAAAACGAGCCGCCACCAGCATTCTCGACACAAACTCGTTCTGGGATGCTGTCCGTAATTTGTATCATTACTTTATGAGGTTCAAGCTCCGATGCCGCATCACGAAAAGCTGTATACAAAGCATCACTAACTCCCAGGTACCAGATACACACCTAATGATAGGTCCATATGCATGTCAGCGCTGAAAAATCGGAGCGACATATTCTCGCAGCCAGGAGAAAGTAACGATGGCATTAAAACCATGTGGAAGGCCGTAAGAAATGCGGTAACAGAAGCAGCTGAAGAGCTCTTGGGTACCAGCCAAAAAAACGACTGGTATGATGAAGAATGCAACGAAGCGATTAAAATAAGGAATAAGGCACACAAGGAATACCTTCAGCGGTCAACTCAAGTTAAAGAAAAACAATATAAAACTCTCCAACACCCAGGCAAAAATAAATGTGCCGAAGAAAGAAACAACTGATAAAAAACACCAAGATCCAACAGATCAACGAAAACATGGTCCTACATGAAGTTAGATCGGATATATGCCTTTATAAAATAACCTTAGATATGGCTTCAATCCACACACAAGTCTTTGCAAAAGTGTACAGGGAGCACAATCATTGGCAACCTAGTCGAAATTAAAAACAGATGGCTAAAACATGGTCAGAAGCTATTCACAGCGTCCCCAATAATGACTAAAGCTGTGAAGTAGAGAAAGAAGTCCCAATCTCACCACCACCCAGAGACAAAGTACAGGCAGCAGTACGGGACTTCAGAAAAAAAGGCTCTTGAAATAGATGGAATACCAGCAAAACTGTTTCATAGAGGGGCCCCCATGTAAATAAAATTCCCAAACATCCAGTGCATTTACAAAACAACTTGTACGTGCAAGTAAATGGTTGAATTCAATTTGTCAAGCATTTCTGCTAACTCTCGAGTTATCATACGCTGGTTACTTTCGATTAACGGCTTTATTTTGTGGTCATCAGTAGTGGTTGGGCGACTAGTAAGTAGTGCATCTTGCACATTAAAATTTCCTGAACGAAAGTGAGCAAACCATAAACTTCACACAATTATTTTTAGCTTGCGCCGCCTTTTTGCCCCTTCGGAAGTAAAACAATCAAATATGCCGATAACAATCTCTTCGATTGACCATTTTCAAGTTTACTTTTAATCAACTTGTTGTTTACTAATGACGCTCAGTTTTTGACTAAAGATAGTCTAAAGTCCAATCTTCAAAGAGTATACTCGTATAATAAAAGAAGCCACGTAATCACTACTACATGAATAGGCAACTCACGTCGTCTATGAGAAAAAACGACATAAATTGTCGAATAACCCAATTAATTCTTGTGTTCAGAATGTTCCAAATTTCGAGCTTAACCCAGCCGCCTTTTTGATATTCTGACCTGACCCTGAAGTTTTTTTATTTTTCAACTTTTTCGAGCGGCGACCGTTAAAGTTCAGGTGCTTTGACTTTGGATTTTTTATTGTGAGCTTTATATACCATTTTGTTTTCGCCTAGCCAATTTGAATGATTGTAAGACCAGCCCAAATAATTGATTTCTGGAAATTCGACGAAAACCGAAGGAAAATGGTGACCTCTAGACACAAATTTCTCATATATATATATACATATATATATATATATATACATACATATATATATATATATATATATATATATATATATATATATATATATATATATATATATATATATATATACATATATATATATATATATGGTTGAATGTACGACCGTCTGGAGACTCCCACGTTCTCTTATGGATGTCGGTGCGAAAAGCATGTGGAGTTTACTGTGAAGCCTCTTCTAGTTGCGAGGTCTATCAGGCATTGTCTGTTGTTGCTGGTGTCTGCATGGAGACTTTGTCGTCCGATTGTTCCTCTTTGTGACGTTTCTCGGCCGATTCACGTATTGAAGTCACCAAAAATTATTTTAATGTCGTTTGATGGCAATGCACCGACAGTGCATTCCAGGGTTCTCTAAAACTCATCCATGATAGCCTCCTCCTTATCTTTTGTGGGCGCATCACAGTTGACCAAACATTACCTTGATACGAATTTCACAGAGCCTTTCGTTGATGAGGTTGAATTCGGTGATAATTTGTCCAAGCTCATGGCTTCCGTTCAGACTTCCGCTTTCAAACACAGTGTGTGTTCGCATGTCAACTATATTTTCATCGTGCCATCTGAAGAATGTAGATTCTGTATTTCTGGTCTGTTCAATTATGTAACATTCCAAGTTCCAAAAGAAAAGTTTTTTATACGTTGCGATAGCCGTTGCCATTTATCCAATCCGATCCGAGGCTGCTGTCCTTGTTTCATGACAAGTAAGTACTAGGTGGGGTGTTTTCAGCGCTTCGACTTTGTCTATTTTTAATCCAGGAGTACTATTTTATTTTCCACATACCCACCGGTTAGACGGTTGGGTCACTCTCTATCCAACACCTGAGGACGCGTCCACTAGGGAACCGAAAGACCCACGCAGAAAAGAATGCTCGTATGCAGAATTAAAACGTTGCTTGATTGCTAACAGCATTTCTTATGTAAAAATCCAAACCATTGCCTGATGTTTAACTTTATGCATGTCTTATTTTTAGCTGACAGGCTGTTTTCCTTGGGCTTAGTTTTTATTAGAAACTTGAATAAAGCAACGGTTTTTATCGTGAGTAGTTAGCGAATAGTCAATTATTCTGTTCATTTGATATCCGCAGGCCAAATCACTTTTTTTCTTTCTTTGCTTTCTTTTGAGAGTTAGTGAGTAGCATGGAAATTTATTGGCATAAAAGTTTGTGTGGTTGATGAGCCCAATGCGGGCAGGCCAAACACTTTCACACCTTACTACTATACTACGACCACATATTTCAACTAAGCGTTGATCGTGGGAGTCACGAAGCACCTGCACAATTTTTTAACTACCGTAAGCTTGCTTAATTGGATCCATTACTACCTTAAAACTCACTCAGCGTGAAACATTTAGCGGAAAAACACAAAAAAATTATGTGCCCCCACTCACGATTGGATACTTGTGGACCTAAAAGTCTGAAAAAAATCACCAAGGAAGTTCTCTATGAGTACAACAACGACAAATACCTCAGAAGTCGAAACTCGCAAAAGTTTGTTGGCAATGGTATAACCTACCAATTTTATAATTTCTTGAATGAGGGTAGCCTTAAAGTCAATGAATTTTGATGGCTAGCTGGTCATCTACAAGGCTGTTCAACCATGAAAATTCCAAAAAGATCGAAAAGTTTTTTTTCTGTATTACGACAACAATAATCTATAGTTATGGAATAATATGTACTTTCGACCGACTCAGGGTTTGCATGAAACCTTCAAGAAAGATATCTGTTATTAATGTCTTTGAAAACTCGTACATTGGTAGTCAAATTAAATCACTGACCAGTGAAGGGAGTGTCATAACCTCGTGCAAGAGGCTAAGCTGGTGCAAAATCGAGAAGAGGTGACTAATGGTATATACTCACTACTGGCAAGATGTGTTGGACAATGTGAATAGAGATCCATGGCGCCTTAGCTACAAGTTAGTTATGTGGGAGATTGGTGCCATACGGGCACTCTGCTTACATAAAATGAAAAAGATAGAAGGGATCGCGAGGACTATTATCTCGGTAAACCACGACTGTATTGATGTAATCCATGGCAAAACACCAATAGAAGTCCACGCTCACATGCATGGATCTGGAGCAAACAGTTTTTTCTACGAAGATAAGTAAGACTCTGAAGCATGGTGGTGTCCCAGCTAAGGTGATGCAGCTGGTCTATCACTTTTGTCTTGATGTGCTGCTCAGTACGCTCAAATTAGCAAGAGAAAGCCAGTTCCAAGTCGTCGCCCACAGATAGCCCATTGTGTATGGTAGATATGGCTGAGAAAGTGCTCAAAAAATCATTATAGGAAGACTCACTGACGTGATTCATGTTGCTGGCGACTTTCTTCCGACAGTTTTAGAGGAGGTTGCTTCACTGTTGATGTGATCGCGAAGGTGATGATTGTAGCCAAGTGGGGGGAGACACACAGCCATATCACTCAACAGTTTGTGCTATTGATGACACTGGATGATACAAAGGCTTTAAACTCCACTAGGTTGGTTGATTTCCAGGAAACTTTAGAAATTTCTTTCTTATTCTCAAAATATCTGATCTGAAAATTGAAAGTACATCAGGTATATCCAAGGACTTCACCCTCAGCTTTGACTTGTGAAACATTTCGTATGATGAGCTACTGGGGCTTGAGTTGCCAGATAAGTGGTTTTGGTCGGCTATTTTGATGATTTTCTGGTGCTAGTCACTGCATGCATAGCTGAAGAAGCATAAATTAGGCTAGGTATGCTATTGTGCTGAATGAGTGGCTACATTACTGCTTGCGGAACTAGCCTAGCACTGGAGAAAAACAAAGTTGTTACCCCGAAAAAGAAGAGAATCCCGAGTTTATGGACGATCAATATCCGAGAAGTGCTCGATGGATCGAAATCGACAGCAAAGTACATTGACTCACCAATAGACACAAAGTTGAGTTTTTTTATAGAAAACCCGTATAACGGCTAAAAATAGGGGGCTCACTTCATCAAGAAAATGATTCTTGATACATGTTATGCCATCATGACTATTGTATCGGCCAGAATTACATGGTAATGCTCTCATAAACGGGCTGTACTGAAAATGGCTGGTGCAGGTAGAGAAATGAAGAGCACTGAGGATTTTATTTCTGCGAAGAGCTCTCCATGATAGCATAATCAATCGTTTAATCGAGTGATGCTTATATTGGTTGACAAATGGAAGTATGTCGCGCGTTACTTTTAGGCAATCTTGACAGTTCAGAAGAACTTACCTGAGCAAATTTTGGTATCAAGGTTTGAGGAGTGTC